>JAJOZX010000223.1:600000-862500 GCA_023014485.1 Bathynomus jamesi
TCTCCTTCCTGAACCTTTGCTTCCTAAAATTTTCTCAATTTTAAACACATTTTTTTCTAAATTAAACGCAACTTTCTGCAATTCCTCGCGGTAAAAGCCTCCTGAGATTTCTTCCCCATTCAAATCTTCAATGTAATACATCATTATCACACCTTTAGGTCTCACAGCCCTAACTTTAAAAATCTCGCGTGTCCATCCTTGCTCAAAACCCTTTGCGAATTTAGAAAAAAATGTGTTTAAAATTGAGAAAATTTTAGGAAGCAAAGGTTCAGGAAGGAGAAAAATGTACCTGGTGAAATGGCTAGGGTACCCAGAAAGCTTCAACACCTATATAAAAGCTGATGCAATAATGAAGCTTAAATAGTATGCAACATGGCTCCTAACCATTTCTACGTCACACTCCCGTCCTCCTCGTCCCTGTCTGTACACCCTAACAACACGCTAGCCAACTTTGTAACAGAACTCCATGGGCATATTGAATTGGGTCGTGATTCGTATGAGGTGGGGATATGCGAAATTCAGCTGGACACCGTCTTTTTAAATATTGAACATGAAGAAACCGTTTTTACGATTCTTAGAGACATTGACGAGTGTGAAAAAGCTGGGGTAGCTATGGATGAAACTATGCGCATCGCTTGGACTAAGATTGCACGGTATTACAGTACAGAAGTAAGACTAGGGCCGGGTCAATATGGTTCGGCCGAGGATGTTGTGAGAGGCTTAAACGTAAGTTTAAGAAACTCAAACCTTACGAATGATTTAGTATATGAAATCGTAAACAACCCTGCACATACACTAATCCTAAAATCAAAGACTAACAGATGTCTTAAAGAACATAGAAAGTTCAAAATTCTAACCAACGGCCGATATAGCGCAGCCTTCCAAAGAGACACATTTCACGAGACACAGTATAACTTGTCCAGATTAATGTATCAATTGAAGATGGAGAAATTGGCTGAAAGGTCCCCAGACATGTGCTATATTTACAGTAATATAGTGGAGCACCAGTTTGTTGGGGATACCCAGGCACGCCTGCTGCGCATTGCTCACATCCCCAACCATAGAGGAAGGAGTTTGAGTATTACATATGACAGACCCCATTATGTGAATGTCGCAACTAATTTAATAACCAATATCACAATATATATAAGAACGATTGAGGGCGAAAACTTCCCATTCGGTAACGGGAGCTTAACAGTGAAGCTACACTTTCGACGCACTGAGTTATAATGGATAGAAAGCCTTTCACCGTCTATCGAGGGATGCGATACCAGCGCGGTAGTGGACTTGGATCCATTTTTTCATCCATACTACGTACGGCTGTTCCTTTGCTGAAGAGGGGTGCCAGATACCTTGGAAGGAAAGCGCTACAATCAGGCCTTAACACTGCAGAAGACATATTGGCCGGGGCTAAACCTAAAGAAGCTCTAAAAAAACATTTAAAGCGTACACGGAACGAAATCATCAAAGATGCAAAGAGAAAAATGCGTGGTGGGAAGAAGAAGAGGAGGGCCCCCGGAAGAAGAAGAAGGGGTCACGTGGTATTAAACGTAAAAGGCTATCAAAAAAGAAATGCTGTAAGCGAATGAAACCTATGGTTGACCACTTTTTTGACTGATATAAGCTAAGGATATTGATCTCATGAATCATAGTTTGTTTACCACTTGTCGAGAGAGGAGTCACTATTTCGCCATGGCACGCTTCATCCACCCATGTAGTTCACAATGCTGTAAGTCGGAGCTGTCCTTTTTTGAGCTCCCGCCAACCCAAGTTTCTATTGAGCACAGTGACTTTATTACAATTAACCCTTTAAACACAATTAGTTCCCCGAGTGCACCTATAGAATTCGTGATACCCAGCTCAGGTCCTTACTTTTTTGATCCAAGCTGTGTGCACATGTACGCTAAGCTACGTATAGCCCATTCTGATGGAACGGCCTGCGATGACAAATATGCTGTATACCCTGAAACAAACTTTCTGCACGCCATATTCAACCAGTGTGACGTATATTTAAATCAGACCAACATATCGGCAGGCACGGGGTACTATCATCTACGAGCCTATTTGGAAAATGTCCTCAACTTTTCCAAAGAAGCGAAGGCTACCTTTTTAAGTGCGGAGGGATATTATCAAACTAAAGATGAAAATAGTATAAAGGACAAATTTAAAAATTCTAAAAAGAAAATATACGAGTGTTTTGGACGGTTGCACACAGATTTCACTTTCCAGGAGAAGTTGCTTGTGAACGGGGTGGATATGAAAATAAAGCTCACCCGCACGAGTCCTGAGATCTGCTTAAATCTGGATGCGAATCAAGAAGAGGGCGCAAAGTCCGTTGTGGTTCACATTATGGACACATACCTCCGCGTACGGCGAGTGAAATTAAGTTCACCAAAACAACTAGAAATTGAGAAAAATTTACTAAACGCTACAGTGAAATATCCTATTAACAGAGTGCAGATCAAACTATATACGGTTCCTGCAGGGTTGGCATCGAAGCAGATAGAAAACATTGCCCTGGGAAATCTTCCTAAAAGGATATTAATCGGCATGCAGGACCACGCTTCGGTGAATGGAAAATATAAAAAGAGTGCCTTTAAATTCGAGAATTTCGGACTTAAAAATATAACTCTATACGTTAATGGCACTGCTTTGGGTGGAACAATGGGTACGGACTATTCATCAGACGCTGTGTTACCTCTTTGTGCCAGAGCCTATAGTAATCTGACCCATATTGCAGGTGATTGTGATGAGCTTGGTAATGGGGTAACGCAGGAAGAATTCATTGATCAATTTAACCTTTATCCGTTTGACATTACACCTGACTTATCTGCTAGCGTAAATACCCATTTAACACCACAGCAGAGCGGTAACATCTCAGTGCGGCTGGAATTCGCCAAGCCTATAGACGCTCCTATTAGTGTACTAGTATATCTCGAATCGCAAGCCCTAATAGAAGTAGATAGATTTAGAAGCGTTATCACTGACTTTTAAAATGGATGCTAATACACTTCAGAAAGTAATGGAGCGAGTCACACGTTCCAAATTTATCGGCGTGTTTGCGAAGAATGAAACATTGAGTTTGCCAAGTACGCGAGAATGCGGTAGTCTTATTGTGAACACAGACATCATCGGTAATGAAGGGATTCACTGGATCGCTGTCTATTTTAAAAATAGACAGCGCCTGTACTATTTTGATTCACTCGGTACTCAACCCTGGAGTGACCCTATTATTGTAAAATTTCTCGCTCAGTTACATATTCCCGAAGTTGTATGGAACCCATTTCGTATGCAGGGATATTTTACTAATGTTTGCGGAATGTACTGTGTCTCATTTCTCATGCATATGTCAAATGATAAAGAATTTATAAATTTTTTAAATTTATTTGACCCGTGTCACACTCACCGAAACGATGAAATGGTATGCAGACAGATAAAAAACCGTTTTCCAATTGTACGTACTCGTTGTATATTATAATGTTTTTGTTCGTATATTTGTATATTCGTTTATTGTACTGATTTCTTTCATTTAATAAATTTATGAAAATATATTGCGTCTTCTTATCCCAAAAAGATCGAAAAACACTTACATTATTTGACATTGTTGACTGATTAGTATATCATCCGTATTCCCTTCAAAAGATTGTATAACTCGTGTCAAATCCTCATCGGACCTTAAAGGAAAACATATACAGAGTATACAGACAGACAGATCCCCATTATGTGAAGATATCTTTGGTTCGAGGAGTGAACGCCATAAAAATTTCGATTTTAGCATAATGGGGAAATAACATTGATTGACATTTTTGGCGAGTATCTGAAATACTACAACTCTCCGTATATATATATAAAATCGAATTATGGACACTTACATTTCTATGGTAGTCCCTTGCGTCGGATTGTAAGGAGCGTCACTGCAAATATCTTCTACGGTTTGCGTCGAAAATAGTTCGCCACAATCAGCAGCATTGAAAAGACTAATTGTGGTTAATGCTGCAGTATCACGTTCTTCATACAAGTCTGGGGAGACGTACAGGTCCATGGTGGAGGATGTGTGACACTGCTGACTGATCAGTATATCATCCGTATTCCCTTCAAAAGATTGTATAACTCGTGTCAAATCCTCATCGGACCTTAAAGGAAAACATATACAGACAGACAGACAGACAGATCTCCATTATGTGAAGATATCTTTGGTTCGATTACCAATTTCGATTTTAGCATGATGGGGAAATAACATTGATTGACATTTTTGACTAGTATCTATTTGACGAATACTACAACTCTCCGTATATATATAAAATCTAATTATGGACACTTACATTTCTATGGTAGTCCCTTGCGTCGGATTGTAAGGAGCGTCACTGCAAATATCTTCTACGGTTTGCGTCGAAAATAGTTCGCCACAATCAGCAGCATTGAAAAGGCTAATTGTGGTTAATGCTGCAGTATCACGTTCTTCATACAAGTCTGGGGAGACGTACAGGTCCATGGTTGATTATTCACTGATGCGAAAATAGCTACTGTTACTCCCAACTGAAAATATCCCCTTTTATATGCACATTCGCCAAGCTCCGCCCAAAAGACCAGATGTCGTCGTGATTGGCTGCCGATGTAGCTGGGTGGAGCTATGACGTGTACCAATCCGCTATAACGAGACCGGACGAGTAACATATATATAAAATCGAATTATAGGCACTTACATTTCTATGGTAGTCCCTTATATTATATCTTACAAATTATTAGTATTGTTTGTTAACATAATTGTTAACTTATTTTATAATAAAGAAATTATATCCTAATTATATTTTAAAAAGAACATTCGGTTTCAACGTTAAGCTGTGGTCTAAGGCGGCGTGGCATGAATAAATACTAAAATAAAATTAAATGTTAAAAATCTTTATTCATACGTTATTAAAAGTTAAAAATCTTTATTAATAAAACAGGATAGAAGCATATGAAAGTCAAGGTAAACTATAGTTGTAAATTAGGTTATACGATGTTTTTCGGATATACTACTGCCTCGGGTAAAATGGTCCTGTTATTTTAAATCACGTATTTGAAAGAGTTAATTATTATTGCTACATAGAAAAAATCGTGCATTACGATGTTTTTCGGATATACTACTGCCTCGGGTAAAATGGTCCTGTTATTTTAAATCACGTATTTGTTAATTATTATTGCTACATAGAAAAAATCGTGCATTACGATGTTTTTCGGATATACTACTGCCTCGGGTAAAATGGTCCTGTTATTTTAAATCACGTATTTGAAAGAGTTAATTATTATTGCTACATAGAAAAAATCGTGCATTACGATGTTTTTCGGATATACTACTGCCTCGGGTAAAATGGTCCTGTTATTTTAAATCACGTATTTGAAAGAGTTAATTATTATTATTGCTACATAGAAAATCGTGCAGTTTTTTTTTTCGATTATTATTTATTGAACAAAACTCTCGCTCTCTTTCTATTATATATATATATATATATATATATATATGTATAGAAAGAGCGGTCTGGAAGGAAGTTTACCAATGATTAAATTCTCTTTGCGAGTGACCCGTTGCCCGCGTCGGGCTAACCTTTGGTTAGCTTCCGCCCGAATTGTTCATTCTGACGAAGGTCAAGCTTTTCACTCCACCTTAGACCTACAGCTTAACGTGGATTCCGAACCACGACCCATCAGCAGCCCAGCGTCTTGACCACTAGGCCTCCTAGGGTGCCCATTTATCTACCAACCACTTTCTTTATTGTGTGGAACAGCTGGGCTTTGCTGCGCGCCGGCTGCCGTCGGGTCTCGAACCCTGGGCCGATGGATTCGTAGTCCGCGACGCTAACCACTACACCACCGAGGCGGTATTTGTCATTACTTACTCGGACTATAGTGGATTTAATTATCCAGAAGAGTTCCATGCACGGTCTGTGTGTGTAGCATATATATATTAATATATATATATATATATATATTATATTATTTCTACAATGAAACGGGGTCGGGCCGAAGAACGGGTGAGAGATCTCCCCCCAATATATATATATCATTATTTTCTATATGACAGCATACAAATTACGCGTAAATATTTTCATTGTAGAAGTAATAAGAATGATAAAATTAATATCTGAAGTCAGTGGTGATTTCTGCTCGAATAGCTTGTAGAAGGATAATCTCTCGGCCCGAAAAAAGGTCCCTAGAGACCTTTTTCGTTCGAATTCTCCGAAACCAACCTCGCTATAGTGGACTGTGTCTTGGGGAAATCCAACTTTCTTCGTTTCTTTTAATTTCGTTTTTTCATTTTTCTTCGCAGGGAATGAGGCTATATGTTTCATAAGTTTTCACCTCGTTTGGTGGAATTGTATCGTAAATTATCGTATTTCGAATTGTATCGTAAATGATCATTTCGTTTCGTTATTCGTGAGGGCTGAATTATGGATAACTATGTTATTTGTTTCGTTCATCTTCAAGTTTAATGAAGCTGTATTTAAATGAAGTTTCAATAATTGGTTTTACTGTTATTTAGGAAAATTTATATTGGGAGCAAACGTTACAATAATAAGCTTATGTCGATATAGTTACCCATTGAATTGGAACTCTTTATTCACGTTTGCTATTATTTATTGAATGGTGGATAATTAGTTGGGTAATCCTTATAAAATTCGTTTTCTGTCTAACGAAATAGGGTAACTTTGTAAATTCTATTAAAGCGTAATGAAAGAGGTGCTTGTGTTATTTTATACGGTTGAATCTTGTATAACCATATATTGTGGTATTTTATATGATTCATTAGTTTATTATATATACAAGTACATTTGGAATAACTGCCGTTATATATGTGTTACACGATTAATGGGACACATGGCGCTATCTGGAATTATGGATAACTATGTTATTTGTTTCGTTCATCTTCAAGTTTAATGAAGCTGTATTTAAATGAAGTTTCAATTAATTGGTTTTACTGTTATTAGGAAAATTTATATTGGGAGCAAACGTTACAATAATAAGCTTATGTCGATATAGTTACCCATTGAATTGGAATCTTTATTCACGTTTGCTATTATTTATTGAATGGTGGATAATTAGTTGGGTAACCCTATAAAAATTCGTTTTCTGTCAAACGAAATAGGGTAACTTTGTAAATTCTATTAAAGCGTAATGAAAGAGGCGCTTGTGTTATTTTATACGGTTGAATCTTGTATAACCATATATTGTGGTATTTTATATGATTCATTAGTTTATTATATATACAAGTACATTTGGAATAACAGCCGTTAATATGTGTTACACGATTAATGGGACACATGGCGCTATCTGGAATTATGGATAAACTATGTTATTGTTTCGTCATCTTCAAGTTTAATGAAGCTGTATTTAAATGAAGTTTCAATTAATTGGTTTTACTGTTATTTAGGAAAATTTATATTGGGAGCAAACGTTACAATAATAAGCTTATGTCGATATAGTTACCCATTGAATTGGAACTCTTTATTCACGTTTGCTATTATTTATTGAATGGTGGATAATAGTTGGGTAACCCCTATAAAAATTCGTTTTCTGTCTAACGAAATAGGGTAACTTTGTAAATTCTATTAAAGCGTAATGAAAGAGGCGCTTGTGTTATTTTATACGTTGAATCTTGTATAACATATAAATATATATTGTGGTATTTTATATGATTCATTAGTTTATTATTATACAAGTACATTTGGAATAACAGCCGTTATATTATGTGTTACACGATTAATGGGACAACATGCGCGCTATCTGGATTACCTTGCGCTATCTGGCAACTCAGCCAGAATAGAGGATTATAAAAGATCGCGAAGCTGGCGAAGAACCATTCCCCCCTCGGCTCCGGCCGAGTAAGGAGCTCTGCTCCTTCTATTTCAGGCCCTTTGGTAAACCCCATAGTGGCCTCTTAGGTTAGGGAAACGAAAATAAATTGGGGGAGAACTCCACTCTGTCCTTCAGGTGTCTCTCTCCCCCCTTCAGCTCTCTCTCTCTCTCCTGCATGTATCTTCCTCCTTCAGGCGTCTCTCTCTCTCTCTCTCCTGCATGTTTGCCTCCAGCATGTGTACTGCATGTGTACCTACTGCATGTGTGCGTGTACCTCCAGCATGTGTACTCCTGCATGTATACGTATGTGTGTACCTACTGCATGTGTACCTACTGCATGTGTACCTCCAGCATGCGTACTCCTGCATGTGTACCTATCCTCTCTCCTTCAGGCGTCTCTCCCTCCTACAGGCATCTCTCTCTCTCTCCTTCAGGCGTCTCTCCCCCCCTTGGCTCAGCCAACTGGCTGATTCTGGCTGATTAGGAGCCTATAAAACAACGCCAGCCCGGCTGGAAGTCTTAGTGTGCACTTGGCTCCTGCCAGGTGAACACCTCTCCTCCTTTCTCTCCTCCTTTCTTTCTCTTGGGGGATAACGCCGCCTCCAAGTTCCCCCCCACCCCCCTTTCCCCCACCCCCCTTGCAACATCCCCCTTTGCAACAACCCCCCTTTGCAACAACCCCTTTGCAAGAACCCCCTCCCCTCCCCCTTCCCCCCTTTGCAACATTACATAATAACCTGCAACATTCCTGCACTCTCCCCTTTTGCGGCTATACTACTCAAGTCATCACTCAATGAGCTGGTAATAGTTTGACCCAAATACTTAAACTCTTGTACTTCCTCAATTACTTCACCATTCATTTTAAACCTTATATCAGCTGGCTGATTACAGCTTTTAGGATGAAATTGCATAACCTTAGTTTTTGTAACATTAAAAAGAATATCATGTTTCTGCAAATACACTTCGCAGACTTTTAGTAGCCGATCCAGACCTTTAACAGAGGGACTTATTAACACCATATCATTGGCATAAACTAAGTTATTTATCCTTGTGCTATCTATACAACATCCCACTGTTGCCTCATTAAGTGAAGCAATTAATCCGTCGATATACACATTAAACAGCATAGGGGAGAGCAAGGAGCCTTGTCTCACCCCGCAAGAGGAGCCAAAACACTCGGTAGTACATTGCCCCACCTAACAGTGAAAGATTGGTGGGAATACCAAAATTTCAATAAATTTTTAATATGTACATGGGAACTTCCCTGTCTTCTAGTTTTGCAAATAAAATGTTGTGGTTCACCCTATCATATGCCTTACTTATATCTAGGAAAAAGCTATAAATAGTTGAATTACTGTCAATGCATTTATATATTGTTTCTTTAAGTACATAGATACACAGGTCAGTTGAGTGGGACCTTTTAAATCATTTAAATAGGAAATCATTTAATCGGCGTAACAAGAGTTTTTCTAGTGGTTTCGAGAAGCAGGAAGCGACAGCAATAGGCCTGTAATTATTGCTGGACAGAATGTCTCCGTACTTATTTTTGACCAGGGGCAAGATATATACCCTCATGAACTCTGCAGGGATATAGCTACAGTATGAGGAAGCATGGCTGATAGGAGCAATGATATATGCAGACATACTACGACATACTAATATATATATATATATATATATATATATATATATATATATATATTAGGCCTGTGCGATTAATCGAAAATGTCGATTCGGGTCGATTCAGTAAAAGAATCGAAACCGGACCCGACTTAGAGCTAAAAAAATTCGATTCTTCGATTCGCTAACTGTAACCTGTCGAGACGATAAACTGGCACTACCCCAAAACCATGGAATGTCGAAACCGTGGAATAACAATTGAAAAAAAAAAATTATATATATACAGTATATATATATATATAATATATATATATATATATATATATATATATATTATTATATGTATATAATATAATAACGTTATAAAATAGTTGGATATTTGAGAGATTACGCTTTTATAAAGATCTGAGTGCGCTCAGTGCGCATGGTCAGCTTTTGATTTTGTGATGTCACAGAATCACGTGCGCGCGCCTTGCGGTGTTACAAGTTTGGACCGGTTCTTTGGGTTCAGTTGTTTATTACGCTTTTCAGTATGTTGTTGCTGGTGCATGTATGTTGTTCTGTTGGTGCTGGCGCATGTAAATTGTAAAGTAGGGGCCTATAGGTGAGTGCAGTGCACAGTCGCAGTCGAATCGACTCGAATCGAGAATCGAAAACAAGTGACCGAATCGAATCGAAAATCGAATCGAAATAAAAATATCCGAATCGCACACCCTTAACATATATAGATATATATATATATATATATATATATATATATATATATATATATATATAATGTGTGTGTGTGTGTGTGTGCGTCTGTGTGTGTGTGTGTGTGCGTGTGTTACGCACAGACCGTGCATGGAGCAAGGAACTCTCCTGGGAAAATTAAATCCACTATAGTCCGTATAATTAATGGTAAATGACAAATACTATAGTTTTTCTGTTTCATGATGGACGCCCAATATGGGCAACGGGTCACTAGCAAAGAGGCTCCCAAAATATAGCTTCCTCACCAGCTATCTGCTAAGCAGATAGGACCCAGCTTTAAACCCTAGATCCTGCCCCAAAGCTGGGTCCTATCTGCTTAGCAGATAACGGGTGAGGGAAGCTATATTTTGGGGCCTCTTGCTAGTGACTCGTTGCCCACATTGGGCTTCCATCATGAAACAGAAAAACTATAGTATTTGTCATTTACCATTACTTATTCGGACTATAGTGGATTTAATTTTCCCAGAAGAGTTCCTTGTTCCATACACGGTCTGTGTGTAACATAACAGTTTCTCAGGGGACCATTCTGAGTTGTAGCATATATATATATATATATATATATATATATCGTAACCTTGTAGCAGTTCCGTGCGTTGGTCTCTCTTCACACGAAGGTCAAGCTGGTGCCCCCACCTCTAGGTCTATTCTGACGGAGGAGCGAGTTGCTTTTTTGCGATCTACATCGCACATAGGCAGGCACACACGGCTCATCTGGTACTGTCCTGAGCCAGGCATCTAGTCTTCTTTTGAAGATTTCACCTTTGACCCCTGTGACGTTACTGAAGTTATTTGGAAGCTGGTTAAAAAGTCTTGGCCCTCACAACCAAACTATTTTCCTTCAGTATTGAGGGTATCCCTTGTTCGACCTTTAGTTTGAGAACACTACACATTCTTCCTTTCCTATTTTCCACTGTTGTTTGGATGGTTACTGGGTTCAGCTTTAAGTTAGGTACCAGTTTTTTCATTATTTTTCACGTGTAAATTATGGTGTATCTCTCTTTCCTTCTTTCTAGTGAATATAGATTTAATTTATGAAGTCTTTCCCAGTAGCTGAGTTCTTTGCAGCCATCAACCTTGGTTGAGATTTCTTTGAATTTCTTGTAGTTTATTAATTATTCCTTTTTATATGGCGTCGTCAATACGAGCAGTATTCAAGTTTTGGTATGATCAGTGTTTTCAACAGGGAAATCATTATTGTTTTGTCCCTTCTCTTAAAGGTTCTCAGTACCTGTCCCGCGACTCTTTTTGCTTTGTTTATCGCTCTCTAATTTTGTGTCTCAAATTTCGCATCGTCGGTCATTATAACCCCTAAATCTATTGGTTTCTTGTTTCTCTGAATTTCCTGTCCATCTGGAGCATAATATGCTGTTTGTTTAAGTTCTTCATTTCGTCTATATCTCAAGAGCTGAAATTTCTTGGTGTTAAATTTCATGTTGTTGTCTTCTAACCATTTATATAGTCTGTTTGTGTCCCTCTGTCCGGTCGCCACCTCTTTTGCACCACTGATTTTTCTGTTGATTTTTGTATCGTCTGCAAAAGATGTTACTATATTGTAGTTGGTTATTTCATTGTCGATGTCTGTTCGCATGACAATGAATACGAGTGGGCCAAATACTGTTCCTTGTGAAAGAAAAATGTAGAATAATCTTATTCGTGCCTTACATGACAGTAAAGGAAAGAGACCCAAACAAGAAATTAAGAGAGAGAGAGAGAGAGAGAGAGAGAGAGAGAGAGAGAGAGAGAGAGAGAGAGAGAGAGAGAGAGAGAGAGAGCAGAAGATAGTGGTAGATGTGAGGGACACCATAATATTATTAAGAAGATATATTTCCATGAAAATCAAGACAAAAGCAAAAAATAGTAAAAACAAAATAGCTCAAGATAATTATAAAATAAAATTATATTCCTACATCTCCTGTTTGGAAAAACTTCTTCGCATAAGCATACTAAGCGGCGGCCGCTTAGGGCCCTGCTGCTACTAGGGGGCCCCTAGACAGGCTCCCAGGTCATAACTCAGTGGGCAAGAATAGGAATATAGCTGAAGTTATTATTTTATTATTATTATTATTATTATTATTATTATTATTGTCGTATTAATTAAAGTTTTTGTATGAGACAAATGTGATAAAACGGAGACAAACGAAACGTTTTGGTTGTTATGTTTAAATAACTATTGTGAGATCTTATTTCTATATTATTTAACTTTATTCTCACTATATATATATTCTTACTATATAATTATATGTGCTTATACTTTCCTAAATGCTCACCCCCATTCATACAACTTGGGGGCTAACCCCTCCCCCATTCCCCACCCCTCCCCATTACCCCACCCATCCCCGATTACCCCCACCCCCACCCTTCCCCATTGCTAAACTACAGAAAAGAACACAGTCTTGAAAATCTTGAGCTTCACATTGCCGCCCGTAATACAATTTCTGAATTTTTTTTACAAATGACATTATCCATCAGGAGCTGAAAAACGGAAAAAAAAAAAATAGAGGAGGAGAAGCTTTCCAGTAGTCAGGTGAGATGTGCCATTTGTATATTCTTATGATTACAGTTCAGGCAACTAGGTTAGGTAGACCATCAAGCTAGGCAAGTGCTCAGGAATCGTGTAGAGTAAGCTAGTCTGTAATATTTATAATATTTCGAAATGTGAAATTTAATGGATCACATCACCTCAAATTCTGTTCACACAGATCAATTATCAAGCAAGATAAGAAAGAGTATTTTAGCAAAATCTAACAGAATATGCAATGTTATGTTCTTCTCAGGAGCACTACTGAAATATTTGAAAAAGCCATCCCCACCAAAGCCTGATGAGCATCATGAGCCAACAGCAGGACCATCCTCTATGCAACCTCAAACACCAGTAGAAGTAGAGCCTGATGAACCAACAAGTGGCCCATCTTCTGTTCAGCTTCAAACACCACACACAGGCATTTCTACTGAGCAACAAGAACCAAGATCTGCTCCACCGCTTGATCCGTATGACTGGCCAGTTGTCCTGTCAGATGCCTTGAAGACAGATCTGGTGTGTCGAGGACCATTTCAAATTAGCCCAGATTTCACATTCCCTAAAAGAGAGTACGGTAGAAGCTTCCATCACCATTACATGTACAGAACATTAATTAATGGGGAAAAATAAAGCGAATCTGGCTGATGTACTCTAGAAGGAATGATGCTCTTTATTGCTTCTGCTGCAAGGTGTTTTCAAGGAAGTCGTACACACTAATTACGGATTGACTTTCAGACTGGATAAACGTTGGTTCGCTTCTGAAAGGCCATGAAAATAGTTCAGAACATGCAGATAACATGGCAACATGGAAGGATCTGGAACTGCGGCTAAAAACTGGGAGGACCATTAACCAAACTGAAATGTCATTAATGGATGTAGGCGAAGACGCTGGCGAGATGTTCTCACACGTCTTGTAAGTATAATCCAATCACTGGCAGAGAGAAACCTTGCTTTCAGGGGGTCTTCCTCTACATTGTACAATCGAGACAATGGCAACTTCTTGAAGGAGGTTGAGCTGCTTGCCAAATTTGATCCAGTGATGAAACAACACATCAGCAGAGTCGAAAGTGGCCAATATAGTCATTCAAGTTACCAAGGAAACATCATTCAAAATGAGCTCATTGGGTCCATTAGTGGGAAGATCTTGAATGCCATTGTTGCAGAAATAAAACAAGCTAAATATTACTCACTCATTTTAGACTGCACTCCAGACATAAGCCACCAAGAACAGATGTCGATTATTATCAGAACTGTTAAAATGGGTGAAGTACCAGAAATAAAAGAATACTTCTTGGGCTTTCTTGAGGCTTCAGAAAGTACAGGCCTGGGTTTATCAGTTCTCATTCTGAAGAGACTAGATGAACTGAATATTCACTTTGATGACAGCAGAGGACAGTCATATGACAACGGAGCGAACATGAAGGGCAAGAACAAAGGTGTTCAGGCAAGGTTATTAGAGAAGAACTGTCGTGCACTCTATGTTCCATGTGGGGCTCACACTCTGAATCTTGTAGTGGCTGATGAAGCTAAAGCTTCCACAGATGCCATCAGCTTCTTTGGCAACGTACAAAAATTGTACAACCTTTTTGCGGCAGCTACACAGAGATGGACAATCCTAAAGAAGCACGTGAACATAACACTCAAGTCTTGGAGTGAAACCAGGTGGGAGAGCCGGCTTAAGAGCACTGAGGCTGTGCGATACCAGAGACACAACATCAGAGAGGCCCTGTTGGAAGTCAGAAACAATGCCACAGATGCCATAGCCAGGACTGAAGCACAAGCACTTGCAGAGGAGGTAGGGTCTTATCGCTTTCAGATTTGCACAGTAGCATGGTATGACATTCTTCATGCAGTTAACCATGTGAGCAAACTTCTGCAGTCTCCTACAATGCAGTTTGATGTGGCAGTCAACTTCCTCACAAAAACAAAAGACTCACTCACCAGCTACAGAAACACAGGTTTTGTTGCAGCACAAGTCGTAGCTAAGGACATATGTGAGGAAATGAATGTGGAGGCTGTGCTGAAGGAGAAGAGGCTCAGATCCACAAAAAAGCACTTTGCTTACGAAGCTCCTGACGAACCATTTACAGAAGCCTTAAAGAGGCTGGAAGTCAAATTTCTCATTGTGGTGGTGGATTGTGCCATCGGGTCAATAAATGAAAGATTCAAAACATTAGATGATGTGAGGGACATATTTGGGGTTCTCCCAAACTTCACCACAATGAACAAAGAAGACTTGTCCTGCAAGTGTGAAAAGCTCTCTAAGATACTGAGCTCTGGAGCTGACTCTGACATTGATGGAAGAGAACCGGCCCTCGAAATTAAGAACTTGCCGACTTTACCTTTACACAACATGACTGCATTGGAGCTTCTCTCCTTCATTCATCAGAAGCAACTGGAGGAACTGTACCCCAATCTCTGGGTTGCACTAAGAATTGCCTGCACTCTACCTGTGACAGTAGCGTCAGCCGAGAGGAGCTTCTCTAAGATGAAGCTAATGAAGAACTACCTCAGATCATCAATGGGGCAGGATCGCCTCAGTGGCCTTGGCATCATAAGCATCAACCAGGCCGTTGCAGGGAGATTTCATATGATGATGTTATTGATGATTCCGCCCAGAAAAAATCTAGGAGGCAAAAATTTTAAAGATACAAACTGTTCTGTATAACTGTTAGCTATTACACGATTGTATTGTAGAGTTAGTAATTGTTTGGTAGTTGATAATTGCATTATTTTTTTTATACATAGTTCTGTCATTTATTCTAAATAATGTATAAGCTAATTTTCAGGAATTTCATGAAGAGTATTTTTTCTGTTTGTCTTCTGAAAGTACATATTTGTTGTTTCGGACATAAATATTTCATTAAAATTGTTTCATAATTGTTTTTTATTAACACAGCCAATTTTTGCATGTGTGTGCTGAGGTGATGTAGTAAGGCGTGAGTTGGTGGATGGAGGGGTGGAGCCTCAAATGGATGTCAATTTTGGGGGTGAAACGACTAATTTAAAAATCATGTGATTTGGTAGCAATTTAATGTAATCATTTGGCATACAAAATAATATCCTTGCTTCAAAAACAATAAAAAAATAACTCCTACCTACATCAGTTTTAATTAAAAAATTCCATTTTTCCGTAAATTCGTAACAAAATAACAAATGTGCGCAAACATCCTATCAACATTTAAAGTGGCAATAAGATATCATTCAGAGTCTTTATTTGAAAGTAACCAATGCAGTCATGTCCTTTTTGCTGCGGTTCCTTGATATCAGCATTCGGCTTGCTACTTGCGTTTTGATGCAGCCTTCTCGCCTCTCGTGACTGTAAACTTGACTAGCTGCTTCTGTGACCATTTTCACACATCTCTCCACACTCTGAGTGTGAGAAGGACACTTTGGCACTTGCATTGGGGCCTCTTTAAGTTGTGTTAAATCTTTGTTTGTTATACATGTTGTCAGTGGTGGCTCCAAAACTTCCGAACTCAAGTTAACTAATTCTGACAATTTCGTGGCATTGACGTTTATCGGAGGTACCTTTCTTGTCTGAACAGAGCAGTCTCCCAGCTGGTCATCATCTAGTGATGTTCCTCTAAGCTTTAGAATGATTTCCACAGCCTCAGTTCGCTCTTTGGTACATTGGCTGCAGAGTATTGCTTGCAAAACTGCCTCTGGCCTAGCATACAAGCGGACCTTCTCACCACAGGTAACACGATGTCCACCACTACTTTCCTTTGGGTTCTCAGTAGCTGTAATTGAAACAAGATGTGGTTGGGCCCCTCCATCCACATTGGATTAAGTTTTACATTGAACCAGTGAGGAAGATAAAACCCAATAATAAATTCAACAATCAACATCAAATTCTGTAGCATTTTGCCCTTCAGTGCATGTTTGGAAACCCAAATCCTGCAGAAACGAATCGCTGTAGTTAACCAACGACTGTGACTTACTGGTCCAATCTCCAAGAGAGCCAGATTTTGAGGCAACTCTCCTGATCTGATTGCTTGAACAATACGATAAGCGTAAGACTGATCCGTGCTGAGGTCTTTGATAACTTCTTCAGACAACACTGGAAGGGGAGGGCCTACTTCGACCTTTGGAAATTTTGTATTTATTTCTAATTCCGTTGCTTCATCTAGCATGTTGCCAAGGGGGCCTGACCACTTGTTGTTGCTCTTTGTAGGACCATCAAGTTCCTGGATGAGACGACGAAGAGGTAGTTCCCCTGTGTGCAAATCACATACAATCCAAACAAGCCTTCTTCCAAGTTTTTTCTCTAAATGCGTCATAACACCGCCCTGCCATCCAGTGTTCACCGCAGTTGAGTCCCCACCAACGGCCTGCAGTGAACTGTCAAGTCTTCTTTCTTGAAGCCAACATATTATTTGATCAGCAATTGCCTCTGCATGTTTCTTGCCTTCTACTTCTGCTTCAGGAACAAAGTGAAACAAATAGCGGCCACCAGGTTCGGAACACACAGAGTAGTGTTCTTCTTTGATGAGACCGGAAAACTTTCTGTCCATTCCCTCTACCTCTAGGAGAACTTTTGTGTCATCTCTTCTTCCATCAAACAAAAGGCAAGAGAGACCTTCCTCCTTCAAATCTTTTTCATGCTGATCAGATGTTTCCTTCATTATTTTTTCTTGTGCTCTTCTTATCTTATTATGGTCTATCACTAAGGATGTATCCTCTCGGCTGATGAGGCCTGCATCTATCCAAGCGGCAGTGGCAATCTCTGCAGTCTCTCGTAGCCCCGTATGGTGGCGAATACTGGCAAGGGCAATGTTTGAGATGTCTTCAGTGTTGTATTTCATTCTCTTCGGCGAAGGTTCAGATGGCATTTTGGAGCTATCATCTGATGTTGCTTCTTTCTGTTCATCTGAAGAGCTTTCAAAGAAGTGAGAAACCTCTTGATAGAGCTCTTCATCTCTTTGGGTGGCTTCTTCACTCTTCTTTTTCTTCCTTTCTTCCCTCTCTCGGATTTTCTCTTTTTTCTTAGCAATAACAATCTGTTTTTTGGTTTCTGAATAATCTGCCGAACCAATCTGCATACTTCCTTGGCCTCCTGCCTTTGTTCTCTGCGCCTTTATGAAAGCCAGCTCCAAAACGGATCTTCTTCTCACGAGGACAGCGACAATCAATGTGAGGGTGAGGTTCTCTTCTGCATGAGGGAGAACAATTGGCTTCAGAACAACTCTATGGGACACTGGCAGTTAAAAATGTCAAGAAGAGTATCAAGTGTGTGCAGAAATTTATTTTTCTTTGCTAGTTTTCCTTTACCAAGTGATGTCTCAACTGCTTTGTGCCACAGCTTTGTTAATTTTAGCTCACTAGTTCTATACTGATTGAGTACAGGTGGTTTGAATAACACATTAGCTTTTTTCCACTGATGCAGAAGGGGGGGAATCATGTCCCTTATGAGCTCTTTCTCTGTGTAGTTCCTTCTATCCTTTGTATTTTGTTCACGAAGGAGTAACCCTAGTCTCAGCATGTCTCGCACTGTTGGTAGTTCTGATACGGGAAGCTCCTTGCCTGTACCGACTAACAGGCTCAAGTGGCATGACGACTGACCTCTTGTCTTCAATTTTGGCATCTTAGGAATATCTGAAAAGAAAGAAAAACTTTTAAGTATTTTATATCAATTACGATGTTTCAAAGTTTAGTCATTGGATGTTCTAAAATTCAATAAAAAAATATTTCATGGGATTACAACATAATTAGACAGAAGAATATGATAATAATAAATAATTGTAATAATCAATAATCCATACTTACAGTTAAACTGTAGTATTCGTCTAGTAGAATAACTATGAAGTAGGTACAAGAGCAATAACAGCAAACCACCGTCTATGACATCTAAGAGGCAACTGAGGACTGAGAGTGAGGGACAGTTCTATTCATGTTGTGACTTGTACATTGTACAACAACTATATGACCTTGAAAACACTCCATATGCGATCAGTGGGATAATTCTGTGACAGATGAATAGTTAATCAATTTATGTCCTATTATTTAGTAAAAGAGTCAATTTCTGAAACTTTAAGGTAAAATTGATGTAGGTAAGGGTTATTTTATTTCATTTTGGTTGGCCAATTTCAAGTTTTGACATTAAAAGACACTATATTTTCACTACCAAAATTGATTTTCAAAAAGTTGACAAAATTGACACCCTACCCACTAATGGCTAGAAACGGCCCTGACAACCAGTAACTCCTTCCTTTACTTCTACAGATCTCCCTTGCTGTTTACAATTGGTTTTCTCTTTTGGAATATGGAGAATATTGAGCATAGAAAACGTTTGTATAAATAAAAGGGCATACCATAATATTTCTCCTTGCTAAGAATTTTTTACATTTGATTACTTAAATATAAATAATAACATATATATAATAACTGTACTTTTGAAAAGGGGGGCAAGGGGCACATCACTGCTGGGACAAATGAGGCTGACTGCTGGGGCAATATGAAGGACCAGTGGAACAAAATCCCCGTAGTGTTTATGTAAAAAAATGCGTTGTGACGTTCTCTGAGGAAATTGTAGATCCATTTCCCCCTTTGTCTGTTATTCTTGTTTCATTTTATGTGCTATTATACAATCATCACATTTGTCGAAAGCTTTAGCAAAATCCATGTATATGACATCGTAGATTTCAATGCTTTTAAGGGCATCTAGGATATTGTTATAGTGCTCTACTAGTTAATAGGCATGATCTTCCTGATTGGAATTCTCATTGAATCTTTCCAGTGTCCTCAAGAAGTCATAGATTTTCTTTCTAACTATTCTTTCAAATAGTTTGATGAGATTGGACGTCAGTGACACCGGTCTATAGTTCTTTGCCTGAGATCTATCCCTTCCTATACGAGTATATATAGGGAGAATGTTTGCTCTTTTCAGATGCTCGTTATTTCTTTCATGTCCAAGGATCTCCTCCATATACAGCATAGGGGTGTAGTTATATATATATATATATACATATATATACACACACGAGTATATTTTCCAAAATCTAATTTGAATGTTAATTTTAGCATGCTGTTCTCGCACAGTTGATGGTTAAAAATATGCATCAGTTCATAGGTATCACTGAATAAACCAAGTGATTCGTAATGGATAAATAATATATCATCATTGAATAATCTTTTAATGTGTAAAACATTGCTCATATACTAACCTTTTATCTCAAGATCAGTCAACATTTAATCTTTTGTTTTATATGTATTTATTTATTATTTTATTTAAGCAGCAGGGCGGGGCCAAAGGCGAACGCCCGTAAAAATGCCCCGCCATAGAAGAAGGAGAGAGCCGAAATAAAAATCCAGAATTTTCGAGATGCCTGGACACTCTGTATTTGAAAGATATGCGGTCATATACAGGAAGAAAGATGGATTGAGGAAGGTTGTTCCGGAGTTGACTGGTCCAGTAGATGAAAGATTGAGGATACTAATTAATCTTTGTGTTAGAGAATTGGGCAGAAAAGGGATGAGAATGTGTTGAAAGTCTGGTACTGCAAACTTTCCTTAAAGGAAGAGGCATGCAGTTAGAAAATTCAGAGGAGCAGTGTCCGTTATAATAGTGATAGTAAGGAGAGAGTGAGGCAATAGGGTGTGTCAATTTGGGAGGTGAAAATTAATTTTTGCCAATTCCTTCACTGAGGGGTTTTAAAAATATGTTTTTGGATGTGAAGAATTCAAATCTGCTATTATTTTTGTGATTGCTCAACACTTAGCTTGGTAAATCTACATTTGATTAAAAAGCACATAAATTGCTCTCGGAAAACAACATTTATTAATTTTAGCTTCTCAAAATGTCAGGTAATGCTATAAAAATTTTAGTTTCTCTGCATAAAACATATCCTAGTAATCATAAAACATATCCTTGTAATCATAAAACAACATTAGAAAGTAATGACATCAGTAAAAAAAAATATTTAAACAACAAGTTTCATCAAGTCTTGCTTTGATTCGTTCTTGGACATCAGCCGCCGACTTGCTTCTTGGCCTCTGATATAGCCCTCACGTTTCTCATGTGTATACACCCTGCCTGCTGCCTCTGTGACTTGTTTCACACACCTCTCTATTGACTGAGCATGACAGGGCCACTGTGGAACTTGCATAGGCTTGTCAAAGAACTTCTTTACTTCCGCTGTAGTCAGTTTACATGTCAAAGGAGGTTCAAATACCCCGTCAGACCAGTCTGTCAGCTCCAACACGGAAGAAGCACTGGGGTTGATGGAAGGTGTCTTCCTGGGACGTACAGAAAGATCTCCAAGTGTGTCATCATCTCCACCCCTCATGTCAACAATCTTTTGGACACCAGCTCTCCTCTCCTCACTGTCATCTGAGCACAAGAGTGTCTGGATTATCATTTCGCTGAATGCATACCATGCTGAGCGCTTGATGGTTGGCAAAACAGCATCCACTACAGCCTTCTTTTGTAGCCTAACTAGCCGCAGCTGAAACAAGATGTGGCGTGGGCCTTCCACCCAAGAGTGTTTTACTTTGATGTTGAACCAACAGGGGTAGTACACACCAACAATGTATTCCATTATCAGTCTTAAGTTGTTGAGGGTTTTGCCTTTAAGGCCATGTTTTGAAACCCATATGCGACAAAGCCTGTTTGCTGTTGTCAACCACCTTGAATGGCTCACTGGACCAATTTCAAGAAGGGCCAGATCTGTGGGAAGTTCTCCTGTCCTTATGGCCTGTGTGATCCTATACCCGTACGCTTGATCAGTAGAGAGATCCTTTACGACATTGTCACTCAGTGAAGTAAGAGGCTCTCCAATTGAGAGTTTGGTGAATGAAGGATCAATTTCAAGTTCGGTTGCAGTGTCTAGCATCTTGCCAATGTTACCTGTCCACTTGTTGTTAGACAAGGTCTTCCCATCCAGTGCTGTGATCAAGTGTCGCAGGGGTAACTCGTTAGTGTGGAGGGCACAAACCAACCAGATCAGCTTACGGCAAAGCTTGACCTCTACCCAATGCATGGAACCACCCTCCCAGCCAGTGTTAACATTTGTAGAATCACCTCCAATGGCCTGCAGGCTTTTATCAATGCCCTTCTTCTTCATGAAATCTACAAGATTATCAGCAATAACGTCAGCAGGTTTTTTTCTCGTTGAACCTTTCTCAGGAGTGAAGTGGTAGAGATATCTTCCACCTGGCTCACTGCACACAGAATAATGCTCTTCTTTGATGATGCTGGGGAACTGACGATCTGAATTGTCTGCTTTCAGCATAACTTTAGTTGTATCTTGACGGCCGTCAAAGAAGATGCAGTCAATTTCACCCTTCTTACAAAGATCATCAAATTCCTGATCCAGGGATCTCATAACTTTTTCTTGGGCCCTCTTGACTTTATTGTGATCAACTACAAGTCTCTTGTCTTCTTCAGTGATCAAGCCAGCATCCATAAAGGCAGCAGTGGTGATCGCAGCTGTGGCACGCAGGCCAACACCATATCTGATGCTATGCATAGCAACATTAGGTATTTCTAATGTGTTGTACTCTGGCTTTTAATTGGAAGTTGAAGACGTGCTTGGTATTTCTAATGTCACTTCATAACTTCCATCCTTTCCATCTTGAGCATCAGCTATTTGTTCTTCATTTTCATCATCAGAGAAAATTATTTCATTTGATGGCATTGAAACATCTTGCTTACTTGTCTGCTTATATTCAGCAAGCCTTCTTCTTTCGTCTTCTTGCCGCTTCTGCTTTTTGACTTGTCTGTTGTGCTCAGGTTAATCTGGCAAGCCAATCTGATGTGGTCCAATAGAACCAGACTTGTCTCTCTGACCTTTAATGAAAGCAAGTTCCTTCACAGGGATCTTCATCTCCCTAGGGCATGTACAGTTAATGTGAGTTTCGTTTTTGCAACCAGCATCTGCAAGGCAGCCAAATTCAGAGCAGAGAACAATTTTACACTTGCAACTGAGGATGTCGAAAAGCTTGTCAAGTTTTGCAATGAAAGCCTCTTTGACATGTAGCTTTCCTCTCCCATGAGATGTTTTTGGCCTGCTCCCAGCTCTCTTGGATCTTGTTTAAGATTGTGACTCGTGAATTTACAACGGGGGCTACAAAAGAACTGTTTGCTCGTTCCCACTTTTCAAGCACTTTAGGGTAAATGTCCTTTGCATAGACTGGCTGCTGGGTAGTTTCTCACATCCTCACCACTTTGTTCTCTTAGCAGTAGCCCATATTTCAGAACGTCTCGCAGAGTTGGGAGTTCAGAGGGCAACAACTCTCTACCAGCTCCAATTAGGTTGCTCATATGTGTGAATGTCCCCAGTCTTGTCCTCCGTTTAGAAGCCATTGTAGGTCAATTCCCACTGGTTAGGATGGTAGCACTGACGGACAAGTAATCTTCAGCACACTGATGAATATGTTTCAACCTGTGAAATAAGCAAAAACAGCAGGGCATTATATATACAGCATATATAATTATTAATATAATAATTATTATATAATTCCACAAAAAAGTCAAAAAAGTCACTATTTTTATGTAGCTTCTTACCAAGCAAAACTAAATTATATTAAATTAACAAAAATATCTTTAGAATTCCTAAGTGATGCTGCAACTTTTTAGCACCCCTCATATTTGGAATTTGAAAGTTGAAAAATTCGACACACTCTAGTGAGGCAATATTTGCGGCGAAGAGAGAGGTAATGAAACAGTCAATAAGAGGCGGGGAAGTGATAACACGAAAAGCCTATGATTCAGTCAGGTCAAGTAGAGTTGTGTGAGTTAAGCCACCCAACACATAAGAAGCGTACTCCATACAAGGGCGAACAAAACTCCTCTACACAGACAGCAGCTGAGTGTGTGCCGCTGTAGTACACCTAACCTCTTAGAAGCTGTTTTAGAAAGAGTGTATATGTGATCTTTAGACTTCTCACGCGAAGCATGAAATGACTGTTTAGAGGGATGCTTTCTGATGCGAGTGGAGAAATGAAAATGGAATCAGACATGGGGTCATTATCATTGTAATGGTAATTAATTATAATTAATTACAAATCTCTTGTAATGATAATAAAAGAAATTTCGAGGCAATAATGGTAATGATAATGGTAATGAAAGGTCTGTAATGAATCATTACACACCATTACATTTTCATTACAGTGTAATTTCAATATATATATTATATATATATATATATATATATATATATATATATATATATGCGGCTTCTGATTCCTACCAGTCCCAGCCAGCACCAAAGCGGTGCAAGTTGTTCAATTTTATGGCTGCTCCAGCTCCCTCTACAGCTTCTCAGAACCCTATTGTCAGCCAGGTGGACAGCTACCTTGACCAGCCCTGCATTGATGAGGACTGCAGTCCCCTGACATGGTGGAGGGACAATGCACATCTGTATCCTGATGTATCTGTTCTTGCTGCCAAGCATCTTTGCATCCCTGCCTCCAGTGCACTGGTGGAGCGCTTATTGAATGTATTCAGTATTGTAATGATCATTAGAATGATAATGAAGGGCTAGTAATGATAATGTAATGATAATGAAACAAAAATGCTGTAATGGTAATGATAATGATAATGAAAAATTTCTGGTAATGATAATGATAAACCTTGTAATGACCCCATGTCTGAATGGAATCATCGGCATAGGAATGGATACGATAGGTAATGCAATTTAATAGATCACTGACAAACAAAAGGAAGAGTGGGTGATAGGACAGAACCATCAGGAACACTAAGGGGTTCCAAAAAACCTTAGCCCCCCCATTTGCAGCTTACATGTTTACTTATATCGAAATAGTTTTTAGTGATTATAAAAATATATAAAATTCTTTATTTATTGCAGGTATTAAAATTACTCTAGCTGATAAAGTGATAATATAATGGCTTCTCAATTAATTGGTGATTCGGAGAGGCAACGTGTGATAGATCGCACATTTCGGGAAGCTCGTGATGCTAGAGCCACCTTTATAACACGTTCATGGGTTGCCAAAAAGTTGCGAAGAAGAAATTGGAATAAAACTTTGGATGAATGTGAAATGGATACAACCAAATCTGGGCGCCCAAATTTGCCACTCTCTCAGGAAACAAAGGACATCATTGAAAGCGGTACGCGTAAGCGGAAAAACAGCTGTGCTAAACTTTCTAGAGAGATCGAAGTGTTGAGAGGAAAGATCGTTAGTGGTGAGATCATTCGACTGTACCGTCATAGGCAAGGTTTAAAGCCTTGGCATGAACTTCCAAAGCCAAGAAAAACTCAACTTAACATCGATGACAGAATGTGGTTTGTCCATTAGCTTGAAGATTGGGATGTGGATGATTTCATGCATTTAGCTGTCTCCGATGAATTTTTTGTTTACGTAACACGTCGGCCTAACTACCAAAATGATCGAGTGTGGGCCACAACACCAGATGAAATTCGATGACAATGAACATTATCGCGAATTATTAAAAAGTCCAGACTGTGTTGGTGTGTTTTTGTTCACTGCAAAGAAGCTCATGTGGGTGCTGAAGCCAAATGGTCAGAGTTGGGATGGACAGTATTTTCGTGATATTATTGTATCCCAGCATGTCATTCCTTTTCTAAGAAACCCAAACAATGCTATGGATGTCGATCAGGTCACACTTCTGCACGATAAGGCCCCCTGCTTTAAGGCATTAGCCACTCAACAGTTGTTGCGGAACCATGAGATCGATTTCTTTGGAAATGAAGAATGGCCAGGAAATTCTCCTGACCTGAACGTCTGTGAACACATTGGATCAGTTATAAAGGACAAGGTTGAATGTCTCTTGTTTCAAGAACCTGCAGCAAATCGATTTTCGAAGGATACAATGACGCAACACATTGAAACTGTTTTAGCAAATTTGCGTAATGACCAAGATCTATTCACGTCACTTTTGGCAAGCTACCCAAAGCGAATTCAGGCTGTCTTGGAAGCCAATGGCGGGAACACCAAGTTTTAATAGTTTCTCATTAAATGCAGGATTAAATTCTCTTTCGTAAGGTATATTTAGTTTTACTGTACCTCTAATAGTTTAGGCCAGGGGTCCCCAAACTTTTTGTGCCGAAGAGCACATTCAAGACTACCGGTAGTGCGGCGGGTACCATTTACTTTTTCAAGGCAAATTTAAGGCAGTACGATGAACAAGGATGGGCTAACTAAGAATCTTAGAAAAATTATCAAAACGATAACTTAATTTATTTATAAAGAAATAATTATTTTCAAATAAATGAGCATCTGTTTCTGTAATTAACTACTAAAATTTAATAAAATGTTAAGTATGTTACATATTTTAAATATTTAGTAACTAAATATTTAAAATATGTAACATACTTAACATTTTATTAAAAATTTAAATAAAACTTATCAATCGTAGTCAGTCGGTGGCGGGCACACGCAAAAGGGTCGGCGGGCACCATGGTGCTCGCGGGCACAGGGTTGGGGACCCCTGGTTTAGGCCATGGGCGGGGGGGCTAAGGTTTATTGGAGCCCCGTACTATTAACAGCTTTAGGAGAAGAACAGCGACCATCTCAGGACATTTTTTTACATAGAAACTACGGGGATTTTGTCCCAGTGGTCCTTCATATTGCCCCAGCAGTCAGCCTCATTGGTCCCAGCAGTGATGTGCCCCTTGCTTCCCCGTTTTCAAAAGTACAGTTATTATATATATATGCTCTTATTTAAATTTAAGTAATTAATCAAATGTGAAAAATTCTTAGCAAGGAAAAATATTATGGTATGCCTTTTTATTTATAAAAACGTTTTCTATGATTGATATTCTCCATATTCCATAAGAGAAAACCAATTGTAAACAGCATGGAAGATCTGTAGAAGTAAATGAAGGAGTTGCTGGTCGCCAAGAAGTTTTTCCAAACAGGAGATGTGGGAATATAATTTTATTTTATAATTATCTTGGGCTATTTTGTTTTTACTTTTTTTTGCTTTTGTCTTGATTTTCATGGAAATATATCTTCTTAATAATATTATGGTGTCCCTCACATCTACCACTATTTTCTGCTCTCTCTCTCTCTCTCTCTCTCTCTCTCTCTCTCTCTCTCTCTCTCTCTCTCTCTCTCTCTTTCTCTCTCAGAGATAATCTTTTAATTCCTTGTTTTGGTCTCTTTCCTTTACTGTCATATAAGGCACGAATGAGATTATTCTACATTTTTCTTCTGTTGTGTCCTTTTTGCATTTTTCAAGTGCCCTTTTATTACACGATTAGGTGCCCTTTTGACTTTGTCCCAGCAGTAAAAATTCCTTAAAAAATGGACTGGATCATCTACAACCGCAGCTATAGATGGGCCAGAAAGGAAATCAGAGATGAAGGCACAGATAGAAGAATAGAAACGAAGGAGGGCAGTTTGGAAATAAAGGATTGTGCCAAACTCCATCAAAAGCTTTTGATGTTTAACGCAGTAGCAAAGGTTTCACCGAAATCCCTAAAGGAGGATGACCAGGAGTCGGAAAGATACACAATTTGATCTCCAGTAGAGCGTCCACTGCGGAACCCATACTGACTATCTGAAAGAAGATTTTGAGTTGAGAAGTGTTCAAGAATCTTTTTTATTAAGAATAGATTAAAAAAGTTTAGAAAAGTAAGAAAACAAGGCAATTAGACGATAGTTGGAGGGTTGAGAGCGTTTGCCCTCCTTTGGGATAGGCTGAATGAGAACGAACTTCCAGCAGGAAGGGAAAGTGCCAGATGAAAGATAAAGAAGAAAGAGTTTACCGTGAAGAGTGTCAGCACAGAAGCACAGTTCTTGAGAACAACAGGAGGATCCCATCAGGCTCGTACGCTTTCCTGAGGAACCTCTGACATACCTTCCTTAATAATTTCAAGAACCAGCTGTACAGGTTCACAGAAAACAGACTTCCCACAACCTTCTATACATAGAATTATTATTTATTGTCTCAAATCACTCAAAGAAAGAAGTTTTGAAGACTATTTCTTCTATCGAAAGAAGTTATGTCTCATTAAACGAAGTTATATCATCCGACAAGAAATTTTGATACTCAAAAGAAGAAGAAAAAACTTTCGATCGCAGCTCTATCCTGAATCGTCGTTTGTCACCACATATATATATATATATATATATATATATACAGAAGAGAGAGAGAGAGAGAGAGAGAGAGAGAGAGAGAGAGAGAGAGAGAGAGAGAGAGAGAGAGAGAGAGAGAGATTAATTAATTATTGGTGCTGACTTGAAAATAATCAAACTTATGACAAAGTGAATATACGACATAATGTAGATTATAGGTTAATTACAGGTTAATTAAAACAGAAAACTGCACCTTCTGACCATGAATTATCATCAGGTATGTGTCGAATGCTAAAATGCGATTACCTCTCACTTTCTATCATGAAAAATTTAAGTTTCTCTTCGAAAATGATTGAATTGAGCGTTCCTAATTTTCAGGTTTGGGGATTCTGTTTCCTGAGCTGTAAATTCCCATTAATTTTTATTCCATCTTTGCCATTAACATTAAATTGAGTTTCTTTCCACAAAGTGTCATTCCCATTTCATTCGGCGCTCGAGGGTGTGAAATCTGGAAGTGAGAATCTCAATGGAGGAAATTCGCGAGTCTATCTATCCCTTCCCAATTTGTGCCATTCTCTTTCTCATCCATGGCTTTCCCACATTGGTCCATGTTAGGTCAGGTTGGGTTAGTGTTAGATTCGGCTAGCTTAGGTTAGGTTAAGTTAGGAACTATTAACCATTTCCATCTTTACCGCGAATGCCAATACCCGAAACGGGTAATTTGGAATACGTGTATAGGAATTTAAGAATTAATAATTTTGAGACTGACCTCTTTCCATTATGGAATAAATTGAAAAGATTTTTCAGCGAGAAATATTTCGACATTGTTCGCAGCCGAATTCTTCTCCATTTCTAAAATAAAGCGCGCAAACAAACTTTCTTTGCTTCTCTCTATCGCTATAACCTCTGCCTCTGTCACCTATAATAATTTACTCAAAGTAAAAGGGTTTCCCACCCACATATCTCTTCGTATATTCCCTTTAAATTTCGCTCGGTTTCAGGCTCCATCTTGAAAATTACATGAGGAGAAAGTCCTTTTTGATGATTGTATGCCACCACATTTACACCAATTTTATTGTAAACACTCTCTCACTCTCTCTCTCTCTCTATATATATATGTATATATATGAAAATATATATATATATATATAATATATATAATTTTTATTTCTATATTTATTATATTCTGTGTTTCCTTTCCTTCGTGGTTTTATTCATCATATATATATATATTATATATATATATATATATATATATATATATATATATATATATATATACAGGGTGGGCGGAAAGTAGCTCCCTTTTGGATTGGTAAAAAAATACGTATATTATCCATTTATTTCAGAAGAAATAATATGAAAAGGTAGGCATACATGGTAGGTTTTCTCTAAAATTCAATGTGGGCTCCAACTCTTTCCACCAGCTTCTGGAGCCGCCCAGGAATGGCGTCCACTGACTTTAGCAGGAACTCCGGCGGGATGGAGGACATGACTTCCCGAATTCGGTCCTCCAGTTCTTCCAATGTCCTCGGTTTGGTGCGGTAGACTTCTTCCTTTACCCACCCCAAAGAAAGAAGTCGCACGGTGTCAAGTTGGGGATCCTGGCTGGCCATTGATGTGGACCACGACGACCCATCCAACGCCCAGGGAAGTGGGCATCCAGCCACTCACGGACAACAGAGGAAGTGCGGAGGGGCGCCATCTTGCATAAATATCAGATCGTCGATGTTCTCCCATGTGCTGACAACCGGCCAGACCTCGTTTCGCAACATAGCAAGGTACCGCTCAGCATTCATGGTGTTGCGCAGAAGGAACGGGCCCACAACCTGATCTGAGGTCATACCACACCACACCGTTACACTGAACCGATTCTGCCGTTTTTCAGCGGTAACCGTGCGACTTCTTTCTTTGGGGGGGGTAAAGGAAGAAGTCTACAGCACCAAACCGAGGACATTGGAAGAACTGGAGGACCGAATTCGGGAAGTCATGTTCTCCATCCCGCCGGAGTTCCTGCTAAAGTCAGTGGACGCCATTCCTGGGCGGCTCCAGAAGCTGGTGGAAAGAGTTGGAGCCCACATTGAATTTTATAGAAAACCTACCATGTATGCCTACCTTTTCATATTATTTCTTCTGAAATAAATGGATAATATACGTATTTTTTTACCAATCAAAAATAGGGAGCTACTTTCCGCCCACCCTGTACAGTATATATATATATATATATATATATATATGTTAGTGGTGGGCCGGATATCCGCATCCGCATCATTTTTTTAAACATCCGCATCCGCACTTCTGACTGCGGATGTTATGCGAATATTACCTCTAATAATTTATGCAATTTACAATTAAATTAGCTTATAAAGTAGTTTATAAGGCCCAGTCATGCACATTTCATGTAAAGTATTAATTATTTATTAATGAACAAACAAATATATAAACCTCAAAATATAAATAGCTGGTAACAGAGAAAATTGAATGAAACTTGTTTCAATGAATTTTCTATGGCTGAAACTCTTGAGAAAGTTATTATTTTTATCATAATGAAAACATTAATATTAATTTTAATTCTTATGCATTGCCTGACATAATAGTAATATCACGAAATTTGAAAAATTATGTCATATTCATAATTCTATATTATATTGATAGATTAACTAAATATCCGCATCCGCATATATTGAAATTAAGATCCGCATCCGCCGATATTGAAATTAAGATCCGCATCCGCATCCGCAGATGTTGAAAAACTGACATCCGGTCCACCACTAATATATATATACACGATAGAAGTGTTCTTCGGGAACCTTATCCTCAATAGGAATATAAAAAAGACAAGAGATACGACTCTCAACATTTATCGCCTAAATGTTTCGGTCCACTCAGGGGCCATCTTCAGTGACTACATGAAAGCATCTAAAGACAATCAAAAGTATAACTAAAGTAAATACAAATGTCGGAAAATTCACTATACAAAAGCACCTCCCCGTGCCTTTGAGATCCTTTGTTATTTATTTATATACATGTGCGACCTGCCAAAGTCGTTATGTGGGGCAGACTGCCCTACAGTTAAAACTTAGGATTTCGAAGCATTTGGGTTTTTCTTATCGAACTTCTCGCCCTCTTTCCACTCCTGAATCCTCTGCTATTCGGCATCATTCAGAGACCCATGACCACCCGTGCCCCCAGGACTCCTTTGCGATTTTGTCGTCTGCTCCTAATTCACTTGATCTTAAAAATTTAGAATCCCTTTTTATCAAGAAATTAAATCCTGAACTAAACGATAGCCTTTCCTCGATAAAATTACATACTTCCTAACCAACCAACACCTTTTAAACGCAACCAACGCACTAACTTAAGTTGTTTTTTCCTTTCTCTCACTTGTTATTTGTAACTTTTACCATCCAGGTTAGTCCTTTTTAAATTTTTAAATTTTAAACTTAACATTTTTAAACTTTTAATTTTTGAAATTTTAGTTTGTTTTAATTTTACTTTTATTTTGTTTTATAATCCAGATAGTTTTTTAACAACTTTTTAACTTTTTTTGTGTTAGATTTTATTATCGTACAGTTTGACATTTGTATTTACTTTAGTTTTATGATTATTTTTAGATGCTTCTATTTAGTCACTGAAGATGGCCCCTGAGTGGACCGAAACGTTTGGCCACTAAATGTTGAGAGTCGTATCTCTTGTTTTCATATTCCTATTGAGGATAAGGTTCTCGAAGAACATTTCTATCGTAACTACTATATATATATATATATATATATAATATATATATATATATATATATATATATACACACACGAGGGTAATTCAATAAGTATCCGCACTTTTTATTTCCACAATTTTATTTTCACATCTGATAGATTATTATAAACACATCACTTCTCAACATAGTCTCCCTGTTTCTCAATACACTTAGTCTAGCGATCTACAAGCTTCCTAATGCCATCACAAAAGAATGTTTTTGGCTGTGTGCGTAGCCAGTCATGCACCGCCTCCTTCAGGTCATCATTCGCCTTGGAATCGCTGACCTCTCAAAGCGTCTTTTAGTGGTCCAAACAGGTTAAAATCCTAAGGTGCCAGGTCTGGACTGTAGTCTGGATGGTCGAGAACTTCAAATTTAAGTTCTTGAAGGCATTTTCTAGTCTGTGCAGCGGTATGAGGGTGCGCATTGTCGTGTAACAGAATAACACCTTCCGACAATCTCCCTCTCCGTTTTGTGCGAATTGCTTGATTTAACTCATTCGGAAGGATATCAGAATACGATGCACTTGTTACTGTAGTTCCACGCTCTAGATAATGTACAAGGATAGGGCCTCGTGTATCCCAAAACAGTGTTAGCATAACTTTACCTGCTGACGGCTGTGTTTTGAACTTCCTTACAACGGGAGATGTTGGATGCTTCCATTGCATGCTCTGTCGTTTGCTTTCTGATTCATAGTGATGGATCCAGGTTTCATCTCCAGTGATAATGCGCTCCAAAAAGTTTTCACCTTCATTATGATACCGCGCCAAAAGACGAGAGCAGACGTCCATACCTGGATCCATCACTATGAACCAGAAAGCAAACGACAGAGCATAAAATGGAAGCATCCAACATCTCCCGTTGCAAGGAAGTTCAAAGCGCAGCCGTCAGCAGGTAAAGTTATGCTAACACTGTTTTAGGATACACGAGGCCCTATCCTTGAACATTATCTAGAGCTTGGAGCTACAGTAACAAATGCATCGTATTCTGACATGCTTCGTTATGGGTTAAAGCAAGCAATTCGCACAAAACGGAGAGGGAGATTGTCGGAAGGTGTTATTCTGTTACACGACAATGCGCGCCCTCATACCGCTGCACAGACTAGAAAATGCCTTCAAGAACTTAAATTTGAAGTTCTCGACCATCCAGACTACAGTCCAGACCTGGCACCTTCGGATTTTAACCTGTTTGGACCACTAAAAGACGCTTTGAGAGGTCAGCGATTCCAAGGCGAATGATGACCTGAAGGAGGCGGTGCATGACTGGCTACGCACACAGCCAAAAACATTGTTATGTGATGGCATTAGGAAGCTTGTAGATCGCTGGACTAAGTGTACTGAGAAACAGGGAGACTATGTTGAGAAGTGATGTGTTTATAATAATCTATCAGATGTGAAAATAAAATTGTGAAAATAAAAAGTGCGGATACTTATTGAATTACCCTCGTGTGTATATATATATATATATATATATATATATATATATATATATATATATATATAATATATTAAAAATGTGCTTCTATTTATAGTATAGAGGCCTCCCCCACTTCCCCGTTGATGAGGATATAAACTTGTATAATCAGTTCAGCAGATCAATGAATAATAAGATTTGTGTAATTTTTGATGATTTTAACTGCGGTAATATAAACTGGGAAGACAAAACAGCTGATGCTGAGAGCTCAAGACTATTGGAATTTGCGGATGATAATTTATTAAGTTAATGGGTAGACGTAGACGGTCCTACTAGTGGTAATAATAAACTAGATCTCGTATTCACGAGCGAAGATGACCTAGTCTCTAACCTGACTATTGGTGAAACTTTGAGTAACAGCGACCACAATTTGATTTGGTTTGATCTCAAGGTTCCACCCACCCACCGAATGAATATACTGAGTTAACCGTGAAATCGGGTTATCCGTGATCGTAGAACGCTCTCAGTCACGGATAACCAAGTAAATATTGTATTATGTTGGATGTATTTGAAAATTGCAGTAGATTTCTTAGGAAACATAACGTCTTTCTTGTGTTCCTTCAATCGCTTTTCCAAACTTCCTGTTTGTCCATTGTAGTTTTTCTCACAGTTATTACAAGAGATTTTGTATACTCCTACGGATTTACCATTCATATCAGTTTCGTATTTTGTTATTTGGCTGCTGTCTGCCGTGGGAAACTAAAAGCTATTTTATAATTAGTATTTCTGAGAAATTTCCTAAAATTCTCTAAGTATTTATTATTTGGTAGAACGATATATTTGCTATTAATTTTAGGGATCTTACGGATGTCAAATGTGGATTTTTGGGTGCAGAGCAAGGGTGTAGATTTTGTGGTGTTGTCTGGCTGTTTACACAAATAATCCTAAACCGAATTTAGGCTACCTCCAGAGATGACTTTGGGTATTGGGTTGAAGTCAAGATGTGGGGTAACCTTTATTCAGATCTTTTGTATCGGCTTTCGCTGAGGAAGATGACGGTTTGACTTTAGAGCAAGTTAGCCAAAATGAAAAACAAAAATACCAACAATCCCACTGCAGCTGTCAAAAACAGGTCAGACATGGTACAGGGGCTGAATATTTTGAGAAGGCAAACATATGGGACAGCTAGAACGCGAAATCGCAAAACGTTTACTATCTTATTGCAGAAATAAATCAGGTGCACGCTACTTGATTACAGACACAACAGAGAATGAGGATATAATGGATATGGATGAATTAAACTTTTTTCCCTGAAAATTAATTCACAAGCTTCACTAACTAGTGTTCTAAAACAAAAATTAATGGAATTCGCAACATAAATGTTAGCAAAGTGAGAAGATCCTGAGTTTTTGAAACGCATAAACTTCACCGATGAGTGTTATTTACATCTGTCTAGGAAGATTAATGAGCAAAACTTTCGTTACTGGTGAAGTCATGCCGGACTCCAATAGAGCTTCCGTAGAGTGTTGCTAAATTCAACATTTGGGTCGCTGTTGGGTGGTATGGTGTAGTTAGGTCCCTACTTCTTTGGAATGAAACTGGAAAAGCAGTAACGGTAACGCAAAATTCATACCGTCAGACGCTACAAGATTTCTACTTACGACAATTAATTAGTTTGTCCCGTAAAAGAAATAACTGCATTACACCAGATTCACAGTGGTTTCAGCACGACGGAGCACCTCCACACACTGCTTGTCAAAATCGCAACTTTTTGAGGAAGTATTTTTTCGGGTGACCAATCTCCCTTCACGAACCAGTGTAATGGTTCCATACTCACCTGACCTCACACCCCCTTGACTTTTTTATGGGGTTACATAAAAGATAGGATCTATTTTACCAAGCCTAAGATACTTGAACATCTAAATAAAGACCAGCTGAGCTATTTCCAAAAATTTTATCAAACATTTAGTATGGTTGAATATTCTGTCATAAAAAATGGCGATTACACTGACTATGTTGTTTAATTAAGGTTAATAAACTCCTATGTTTTACTTACCTATTGCGTTTGTCTTTGTGTCTAAATTCCTTTTTTTTTTTAGCTTAAGACATTTATTTAGAAAGAGGGACATTTTGGGGGGGCACATGGTATATATATATATATATATATCTTCTTAAATTCTGGGGGTTTCACTTTCTGCAAGCAAGAAAATCCTCTTACAGAAAATGGGACTAAAGTCCTCCTTTTAAAGAACAGTGTGACAGAGTCATTTATTCCTTTATAAGAAAGCTTTTTTTATTGAGTGAGAGGAAGCTGCGGTGCGGGATTGTCGAGGGAGTGAGACACTTTCGCCCTTGTCAGAAGTATATAGTGGTGATGTAAATACAAGGGGGTGTTCCATCCATTACTTCAAGACGCATCTCTTTTACACTTTGTTCGCGATCAGTGAGATGATGAAAAGCCTCCTGCGTCATATCAACTTTACTTTATTGAATCGTGTGCGTGCGAATCAGTCACAGTGAAACCGTACATTCCACTCTTATTCGAATCTAGTATGTCGGAATTTATACCGTAAAATGGATAAGCGCATCACCTTGAAAGTCAGGCATCACCATTATGGTTATATAAATTATGTATACAGTCTCTCTCTCTCTCTCTCTCTTACACACACACACACACACACACATGGCGTATCTCTGCATAACTGAAGTATCGACTTTTCTAAATCACTACTATATTTATAAAAAATTAACTAAGCCTAATTTAACCTAACTTAACCTTAGTGCCATCGAACCGAGGAGAGTGTGACAAGTGTTTCGGGCGCAACTGAGGTCTCGAAGGGTGTTTTCTGTTAAGTCACTAAATAGTGAGGTACTCACTAATCTAGCCTAACCTAACCTAATCAAACCTTAACTAACCTAACTTAGCGTAACGTAACCTAATCAGGACCAACATCTCTTTTTTTCCGGCAATAAAAATGTTTATAGATTTTTTCTATAATTTTTTTTAATGTTCCGAGGTACCAAAAGTGTTACCTGACAAACAAATTTCCTCACTAAAACACACACACACCACACACACACACACACACACACACACACACACCACACACACACACACAGTATAACAAAAGTCTTTACTCATAGACTATTTATTCTATTCAAGTAAATGTTCGAAATGCACACCAGATGTTTGTCTGCACGTAAAAAAAAGTGCGTATCCAATATAGGGGATTTACTTTACTTTATTGAATCTTAGTTTGTTGATCTGACGCCAATAGATTTTTCTTTTGGGGCATCTCAAGTCAGTGGTTTAGTCATCATGACCACACACCACTGATCACTTGAAGAAAAGAATTCACGAGGAATGTTTCAAAATTAGTGAGAATGTGTTCTCCACTGTTGGATCTAGCATACTTGCTAGAATTCACACGTGCAAACAGCTTTCTGGAATGTAATTCGAATATTTAATTCAGTAAAATAAATATCCTCCGAGTAAGGCCTTCTGGTATATGATATATACATCGTCTGCCAAAAAAAAGGGTTCACTCTAAAAACAGCCATGAAATCAACATTTATGAACCAATCATAATGAAATTCATACAAAGCAAAACTACGTAAACAGTGTATATGTACACCAATTTTCAGATTATTATATTCAAAATTAATGATTTAGTGAGGATTGTTTATGTTCAACAAATTTTGTTAGTGAACATCGCTCCAGTTTTGAATTCTGGGAGTCCACAAAGGCGGTAAAACTTTGGTAATAAAATTTTTATTCTCATTTTAGTTATAAAATACATTATAAGGTTTATAAAATATAGGAAATGCCTCCATGTGATAAACTTTCAAAGGCTTTTTTCACTGATGAAAAGAGATTCACTGTGGAGCCACCTCAGAACAGTCAAAATGACAGTTTACTCGCACGTGAACCCTTTTTCTGGCAGACGGTGTATATATATACACACACGCGAGTTTTTCGTACTCTACTGATACAATAAAAAAAAATTGGTTGGTAGATAAATGGGTACCCTGGGTAGCCTAGTGATTAAGACACTGGGCGAGCTTGACCCTCGCCAGAATGAAAAATTCGGGCGGAAGCAAAACCAAGGTTAACCAAGGAATATATATACAGGGTGTCCCAAAAAAACTATATACTCTTTATAGCATCATATATTTTATAATTTAAAAAAACCCAAACAATATGTTGTTATAGCAATTGCCAATGAAGGGTAAATTAGTAATCTAAGTGATCAAAATGTTATAGCGAGTTGTTTGCATATAAAATGTAATTAACTACGCCAAGTGCTCAAAATGTTCTCCGGCGGCATGAATGCACTTTTGAATGCGTCGACTAACTGATTCGCAGACATGGACTAATGTGAATGCTGTGATGGTCCCGCACTTTTCCCTAATTGCATCCTTAAGGTGTTCGAGTGTTGCAGGTCTTGTACCATAAACTGCATCCTTCAGGTAGCCCCACAAGTAAAAATCAAGTGGAGTCAAGTCCGGTGAACGTGGAGGATACTCAACGCTTCCTCTTCGTCCTATCCAACGGTTAGGCAACGTTTCATCGAGGTACCTTCTGACATCACAATGATAATGAGGGGGGGCTCCATCTTGTTGAAAGTAAAAGTCGTCGTTTCCAAACAACTTCCGAACTGCAGGTACAATTTCTGTCCGCAGCATGTCGAGATATGCGGCACCGGTAACTGTCCCATTAAAGAAAAATGGTCCAACCAAACCCCTGGATGATAAACCACACCATGTTGTTAATACTGGTAAATTAACATGTTTATCCACATAAACGTGTGGATTATTAAGTGACCAGTACCTGCAGTTGTGTCGATTTACTGTGCCATTCAGCTTGAAGGTAGCTTCATCAGACCACACGATTTTGTTGGCAAACTGTACGTCTTCGGCTTCCATTGACTGAAACCATTCACAAAATTCGAGTCTGCGATCAGGGTCATCTTCAGTCATGGCGTGTAACAGACTTGGAATGTAGCTTTTCCATTTTGCCGACTTTAAAATCCGATGAACACCTGATTTGCTGATTCCGGTCTCACGGGCGCATTGCCTAACTGATTTCTGTGGTGATCGATTAAACTTTTGCAACACTAAAACGGAGTTTTCATCACTCGCACTTGATTTGCGTCGTCCAGATCTTCGCTTGTGCATATCTTGAGCAGATCCCTCTGCCTCAAACTTGTCACGGATGCTTGTAATGGCGAGACGTGTCGGTGGCTTTGTACCAAATTCCCGGATCCATTGCCGCTGGACTTCGGACACATTCTCAAATTTCCAATACCATTTCAGAATACTTTTTCGTTGCTCCAATGTCAAACGTTTACGCAACATGGGTTCTTTTGCTGAACTGAATAAAGTTGAATGCTGTAGAGTTTGTATCGTGGAATGAGTGCGTAGGCTAAGTCCGAAGCAAGCTAGTGAGTGACTAGACTACGTTCGGTCCATAGGCTTCGCCATTACAAGGCCTTTGATAAAACAAGGCCAGGCTTAGTCGACGCATTCAAAAGTGCATTCATGCCGCCGGAGAACATTTTGAGCACTTGGCGTAGTTAATTAAATTTTATATGCAAACAACTCGCTATAACATTTTGATAACTTAGATTACTAATTTACCTTTCATTGGCAATTGCTATAACAATATATTGTTTGGTTTTTTTTTAAATTATAAAATATATGATGCTACAAAGAGTATATAGTTTTTTTTGGGACACCCTGTATACTGTAACCTTGGTTGACCTTGATTTTTCTTCCGCCCGAATTGTTCATTCTGACGAAGGTCAAACTTGTTCCACCTTAGACGAACAGCTTAACACACTCACCGCCAGCATTTTTGCAAGTTTTTACCCAACTACATAAAAGGTCTCGCCAAAAATGTTAAACTAAAGATATCTCTAAACAAAACATACGAAAATAAAGCTTATAATGTAACGTTCAAGACGAGATATCTCGTCTTTGGCGGTCAAATGATCTGTGTCACAGAATTAAATTTTGGCCTTTCTTAAATGCAGAAATTAACCAAAACTAAGATATATGAACCGTGGCCTAATTAAAATAGAAAGTAAACCATAGGTATACGGCTCGTTAAGCATTTAAAAAGTTTGAAATGTCGTTTAATACCGTTTTAAACAAATCATAATTTCTACTTCTTTTTCTCCATATAAATTCACACAAATATAACTGTTATTTGTCAATGAGTGCCACAATGGCGCTTGTTTCTACGTTTTACCAAATGCCATGTGCTTTTAATTTTCTGTGTGTGTACGACACATTCCGAATCAACAAAATTTTTTTGAATGATTAACTGTTAAATGTTTATATTCATATCCTTCTAAGTTTTGTAGTCCTTCATATGGTTTCCAGTTGTCACTTATAATTGTAGTACCCCTCTTTATGGTTTCCTTTCTACATGATGTTATCGTCTCCCGGTTACGACGAGGAACAGCATCCAGGAAATAGTCACTTTTTTTTCTGCATGTAACCCCAAAGACCCACTGCTTAGGAAGAAGTCGCCCACGTTGATACTTTCTTCTAGGAAACATTGTTTCGTAAATTTTGACCGTAGTACCTGGTGCTCCTACTTTCGCAGGTTTTTTTAATATTGTATCAGCACAAACCTGAAAGGAGGACGCATATTATAAGTTAGATTAGGTTAATTTATGTTAGGTTAGGTTAATTTAGGTTAGGTTAGGATAGTGCAACTCACCTCTTTTTAAATAGCTGTTATAGTTAATTATTGCGTCGGTTTCAATTCCGAGTTCATGATCACAAACTTTTATGTTGATGTATTCTTTTGCCCACCAATAAATAAACATAATAATCTTAGTGTCTTCGAACCATGTTCCATTGAGCACCCAACTGTTTTATTACATCCCCTTTATTGGCTACCAGTTTTTTTTTTATCACCCACAGTTTTAAAGTTATTAGCAAAACAATTTTGGGGCGTTTTGTAATTTTTTACCTTTTTTATCTTTAATGAATTTCGTTTTTTCATATTTTTCAGATAGATAATTCTAACATTACGTCTTTAAAATTTTAATAATGGCTTCTAGAGGATGTACCCATAGTCCAGACATATTTTGTTATATTTGTGGTCGGTATGTTGTTGTAAAACAAAGGACAAATGTAACGACCTTCATTAAGAGAGCTTATCATGCTTATTTTGGAATTGAATTAGATCAAGACAAAAGTTGGGCTCCACACAAGGTTTGTCTTACGTGTGTTGCGGCACTAAGGAATTGGAGCAAAGGTAAAAAGAAAAGTTTGCCATTTGGGATCCCTATGGTATGGCGCGAGCCTAGAAACCATACCGACGACTGCTACTTCTGTTCTTGCAATGTTAAAGGTTATAATGCAAAGAATAAAGAGAGCCTTCAATACCCAAGTCTTCTATCTGCAATAAGGCCGGTACCCCATGGTCCAGAAGTTCCTATTCCCCGCCCACCCGAGAGTCTGGATCAATACAATTCAGATTCTGATTCAGCTCCAAATCCAGACAATGATGATGTTTATGAACAGCCAACAGCTGACCGAGATCCTAAACCATTAACCCAAGCCGAACTAAATGACTTAGTCAGGGATTTGAATCTGCCTAAGGACTCTGCAGAACTTTTGGGGTCTAAATTGCAGGAGAACAATTTATTGGCATCCGACACATACTTTGGAATAAGTCCTGAAATGTTTGCAAGTAAAGAAGGTAAATATATTTTGTTTCTTTCAGTTATTTTTTTATTCTTTCATGAACAAGCAATATGCTTGTCAAAGAGCTAGGAGCTATTTAATTCTGCTTTAATTAGGTTTTACTCTATCACCTAAAGATTTCGTGCTACAAGGGGTGTTGTAATACCTCATCTGTCCCCAAATGTTAACCACCCATTGATGGGAGGGGAGAGAGTATTTTGCTGGGAACGGGACTGGTTGTTATATATATTTACCCTACATTATTATGTAAGCGTTACTGTAGTCTATAACAACAACATTTATGGTTTAGCATGTGCAATCCAATGTTGGTCTCGATAAGATGGTTCACATTTGGGGATAAATGGGGGATTTATGACACATCCTATAGTACGAAAACCATACGTGATAGGAAAAAATTAACTATATTTTTGAGATCAGCGCACTCAAATTATATAGAATCACCAACTAGTTTGTAAAAATCGATCGACAAGTTTTCAAATGTGTACTGGTGTAATTAATCGGGTTGGTTGATTTTTTAATTCTTTGCATTAGACTGTATTGAGCATGTCTTGTTACCTCCGGGAAACTCGGGACATTGCGGGTAGCAAACATTTGCGAAGCTGAGCATCTCGGAGGTAATATATATATATATATATATATATATATATACGCACACACGTGTATATATATATATTAGTTTGTTTCTACCTCATGGGAAATGGACGCTTTGTTTTTCCCTATATATTTATACAAAAATAACAAGGGAATAACAAAATCTCGAAGATTTAATCTATCTGCACCTGAGAGTGTATAAAGTATCAGTGAATCAGATGATACAGTATAAGTTAAATGAAAGTTATTGAGTGTAAATGCAATATAATTTACGCAAAGTATCAAAAGTCAAAAGTTATATAGTCAATCGAAATAAAGTTATGATGTGAGAAAAGTTTGGAACAAAACAGGAAAACGGTCATAAAACCGAACTCACGTGATTGGCTCCCGATCAAACAACGAAAAAGAAAGATTTCCTTTTGTGTTGTACGATTAGGGTAATAAGTAACATGTCCATATTTGCAATTTATTTAATTTAGCAACGAATGGAAACGAAGCGCTCAAGTGTGTTTTTTTGTAAAAAAAAAAAAGTACCTAATTTTAACTGTACTGTATGAATTGGGACGATTGGAAACTCTCTCGTGTCGAATGCGAAACACATTATGGGCATCAAATTTCTGCGTGACTCATGTACGGAGAGTATAAACTCGTTCGCGATATTTAAAGCAATGGAAAATACGAATGCGATAGAGAAAGAGAGAAGAATGGAAGAAAAAGGTGACCAGAATGTCTTGAAGGAAAGCGATGTGGATGAGAGAGAAATAAAAGTAAAGATAACACGAACAGAAGACATGACTGTAAAAGAAATAAAAGAGACAAACACAAACTGTGATGCGGTGAAATCACCAAATGAAGATAATGACAAAAAGACGATAAAAACTAAAAACGTAGAGGATATTATATGCAAATATGCGAAAAGGCATTGCAGATACAGAGATGGACAATGCATCCATGCACATCTGACTTTATGCAGTTTCCATTGCAAAAATGGAAATTGTAAATTTGAAAAAAAAACTGCAAGTCCCACCACCCTATTATCGGCAAAACGTATACAAGATACGGGAGATGTGGGCACGGGAAAAATTGCCGTTACTACCACTCTTAAAGGAACACGACATTTGAGCAGTTAAAACTATCAGCAAAAAGGGTAACAAATATTTTAGATGTAGCCAACACGATTCAGTTACTAAATATCATTCAACAAATACAAAGACAGTCGACAAGTACGGGGTACCGAGAGCCGTAGAGAATAAATGCAGAAATAATTTATATAAAATATCGGGAAAGCTTGTATCGAAACAGGTAAAAAAAAGGGAGCATTCTCGGAGGATCACAAGGCAACGAAACATGCACCACCAGAGATAACGAATCTAAACTACATAAAGAAGAAACTGAAAATGAAAAAATTATCCTAGTCAACATACTGAAGAGTTGTCCCCCAATTACCTTGTTGTTGTTACCCCCGTAAATCTACAGAATAATAGTGAGGACTTCATTCGAGTTATATGATTATGAATTTGGTAGCGAAAGCAAGCTAAACCTTAAGCCTAACTGGGTTAGGCCTATCAGCTTAATTGAAAAAAAAATTATTTAAGCCTATCTCAGCGGATATCAACCACAGCTTTGTTTCAACTTTGGGCCTACCTTTGTTCAACAATACTTGTGTTAACCCCTCCGTCTATGGCCTTGGTCAGTTCGAAGTTGACGGGGGTTCTGGTTAGGTGGCAGCAACGGATTTGTTACTCTGGAGTAGCTGGCACCGTATAGGGAATCGCAGTAGTCTCTCTTATACTACTCTCCGATTTCTTCTTGTAATGGATCGGAGGATTCTGTGAAGCTGATTAAATTCTCTAAAGTTCCCCGATTCTTCTTGTAACGTATCGGGAAATTATTTAGTCTATTTAAGACTAAGTTCTCTGAAGAGAGCAGGGCTCGAAGGAGAAGATAAAGACTTCCTCTTACTGTAGTTTGCTGATAAAATGTTACAAGTAATGCTCAGCCTCTAAGTTAGATCAGTTAGATCAGTCAAATCAGAATCACAATTTTAAAAATTACATGGGTTTATATACCCAAATTTTGTGGACATCATTATTTTTTAATGTTGACTTGTTTGGTTTTTATTCTCAATAGGCTGCATTATTTTTGCACAATATTTGAAGATAAGGTAAATATTTTAGCTGTGGCAACGTCTAAACAGATAAGCAAGATATTTGAAGATGACGCCATATTTTTATCTTAAACCGCATATTGGCAGATCCGATGTTATCATGATCTGCCGAGTTAACTAAAAATGGAAATTGAAATATCCATTTTATTATGAATTACACTTAAACATGCATATGAGCAAAAATTAAAGGCTTAAGGTTTAAAATTAAAACGTTAAGCAAGACATGACTTCATCTTTTATAACGAAGATAGAATGTATACAGAAAAGTAGAATTTAATCAGGTTTCATCATTAAGCTAAATCTAAAAAAAAATGATTAAGTAATTTAAAAAACAATTCACTAATTATTTGGCAGAAATAAAATAGAAAGCAAATCAAAAATTTATCCAAACTCGCGTTATGCGATTTTGGTCTTTATGTAAAAATGAATATCTGAATATAAAGATTATATAAATATAAGGATTATATAAAGATAAGGGTTATATAAATACAAGGATTATGTAAACAAGGATTAGATAAATATAAGGATTTATATAATTATACGAATTATATAAGAATTATATGAATGAATATAAGAATATAGGAATTGTTCATTGTTGATTTTTACACTTGATTAAACTACCAGAATTTATCACAATCACTGGGAACGATACTAATACAATATACTGTAGCGCAGGCCCGGATTTAGCTATAGGCGAACTAGGCGATCGCCTAGGGCCTCGCGCCAAAGGGGGCCTCGCTCAAGCCGTTTTGCGCGTTCTGTTCAAGTGATATTAATGATTTAGAACTCTATGAAGAACTTAAAGTACTTTGCAGGTTTATACCTGAGAAAACAGATCTCGGAAATGCCCTTGTTTATATAGTACAAAAACAACTAAGTGAGATTTATCCTAATGTTTATGTTGCACTTCGAATAGTATTAACCATCCCAGTTACTGTTGCTTCGGCTGAAAGAAGTTTCTCGCGTCTCAAACTTATTAAAACATATTTGCGTTCCACCATGTCTCAAGCGAGATTGCAATCATTAGCTATGTTATCAATAGAAAACGATATAACAAATTCATTAGATTATTCTCAATTAATTGAAGAGTTTAGCTCGAAGAAAAGTAGAAAAGCATTGCTGTAATATTCAAGGAGCATCTGAACCAAATATTAAAGCATTAATATTTGCCTGATAAGTCGATCGCTCACTATTATAAAAAATGAAATGTCAACATCTCTTATACATCACATATGAAAAACGTTTGTATACTATGGAAAGTCATTACCTATAATATTATATAAATCTTAGAAATCATTGTCTTATATTTTCGATACAAATCTTGATTCATATTATAATTTATACTTATTTGTATGGTTTATTTATATTTCTTATACAATTTCCATGCGTGATTATTTTGGTTTGGTTTAATTTTTAAGTGCTGGCATAGTTCTCTCTATGCGGGATTCTAATATTGTTGGTATAGTACCGATAATTAAGTCCATATTTTCATATATATAGGCCTAGGGCCTCGCAATTTCTAGATCTGCCTAGGGCCTCGCAACTTCTAGATCCGGCCCTGACTGTAGGTTAGCTCCTTAAGGACGGCGTCGCTAGTCCCACACAATGATTGTTAAAAAACAATTGTCATTGATCTATTTATGGTCATTATTTGAACCATATAAAGTTACAATCAGGTATGAAACAAGTCTTAAAAAAATATTATTCAAAACTTAAGTCACAGATATTAAATAAAAAAATATATGTATATGAGCAGTCTTAATTAACTGAGATCGAACGTTAATAATTTTCTAGAAAATTCCCATGCAGCGCCCAGGACCTATTTGATTAATACGCTCCACTCTTCGTCCTCTGACTATTGGCTTCTCACACTCTCATGGACTGACGGTCCTAATTCTTTCTCTGGTGGCCTGTTCTTGACTCCCTACATGAATCTCCGTCCTCGCCGCGTTCTCCATCTCCCCCTCCACACTTCGGATTTCATCTCGCACTGGGGAAACAATTCTTCGTCTATCTCCCTCATAAACCTGGAACTTAGAAACAACTTTTACATACACTATTTTATGATTTTTACAAATTCCCATCTGTTATATGTTATTTAATTAACTTATTTGACCTATTTGTTAAGATTAAAGGAGTCAGTTATATTGGGTGGCTGAAAAAAAACGTTCCAAGATTTAAAGTGCAATAACTTCCAAAATATACCCTGTACAATCACAAATTTGAAATCCATATAAATTCAGGCTATTGACAAGCTACCATAAATTTTTTAGAATTCTACATGCAATACTTTTTCGACAATGAAGGAAACAATAAGATACACTCAAGTAAACAAATATCATGAAACCAAAAAATTATTATTCACATCTTATTTATTGACAAAGATGGTCAGTATGCCCGCCGTCTTGCTGACAAACAGATCTTAACCTGGGTGTACTTGCTCGTATGAGTGGTAGCTCGATTTTGCTGGAATATGAAATAATTATCAGGATACAGACGCCGACAATGTGGCGAAAGATTTTGTTCCAAGAGATTAATATAAGTTTCTGAGTTCACTTTTTTTGTTATTTTCATCAAAGAAATGAATATTAGTCTTTCCGTTCCATGATACACCAGCTAAAACCATGATTTTTCCTTGAAAACCGACATCATCTGGTGGTAAAACATCGACGGAGGAATATCTCTTTTACGCACACCTAAACAACATCGTTTTGGTGGTTTGCCGCAATTTCAATAGTAAAATCCTTTTCATCTGTGAAAACAATTTCTTTTTAACATCACGTGCTGAAAATTTGCCTAGCAACATTTTTAAGCGAGTTTTCTTTTTTTGTCTAACACTGCTGTCACGACTTGAGACGGATTCTTTTATATGCTTTAAGTTCTAGAGCTCTCTGCATTCTTTGAACAGAACTGCACTTGTGCACTAGTCTTCAAATTTCTTGCAATATTTCGCTGAGTCAAGTGTGAGCTCGGTCGATCTTCTTGAGACAAACTAACGGTTTGGACATAGTCAATATTTTCTTGTGTGGAAACACTTTTAGGTCTCCCACTTCCAAATTTCCTTTCATTTGACCCAGTTTCTTTAAGTTTATTTATTAATCTATTCACCGATCTCTTATTCCAATTTGTTCCAGGAAATTCCTTCACAATTCTTATCCCAGTCCATCCTTTCTCTAGAAGACATCTTTCAATTATCGCCTCGTCACCTTTGCTTAAAACCATAATTGGAGGGGTTAAAAACTATTCAAGCTTAAGAGTAGCCTAACTCCTCCCCAACTTTCACGATAAGAATAGTTGTCAACTACAGGGTGTCCATAAATGTTTATCCTGAAAACAGTATGCTCTCATGTTTTAATGACGAATCTTACATCCGTTTTCTTTTTACAGGTGATCTCGTACACGCATAGAGTTTCTGTGCTGGTGTGTTTCATCTACCGCATTCGCCACTAGGAGCGCTGTAGTAGCTGTTCAGTGGTAGTGTCAACAGACACAATGTGCGTATTTGGGGATCGGAAAACCCACGTGCCGTAAGGGAGCATATTCGGGGCAGTCCGAAGATCAATGTCTTGTGTAGACTAATGCATGACCAGATAATTGGTCATTTCTTCTTCGCTGAGAACACTGTTTCCGCAACTGTGTACCTGGATATGTTCACCAATTACGCCATCCCCCAGCTGCAGGACAGGCAGCCAACTGTCATCTTCCAACAAGATGGGGCACCCCCTCATTGGGCGCATGTTGTTCATGAAACTCTCGACGCAACATTTCCAAATCGATGGATTGGCAGGGACGGGCCAATTCCATGGCCCCCAAGATCACCAGACATTACCCCGCTGGATTTCTTTCTCTGGGGTCATGTTAAAGATTTAGTTTAGGGAACAGTTGTTCCAGATATCAGGACATTGCGAGAACGTATTACGGATGCAATTGCAACAGTTAACCCACAAATGTTGGAAAATGTGTGGCGTGAGTGTGAATACCGTTTAGACATTTTACGTGCCACTAGGGGTGCACATGTGAAAGTTTATTAAGTTCATTAACTATGTATCAAAACTTTGTATGTTTATCTACTTATGATTAAAACTGTGTTTGAATACGAGTGTTTATTTAAAAGTTATAGCATGCTTTAATCAGGGTAATCATTTATGGACACCCTATACTACTATATAAATTTTTTGTTTCATGATATTTGTTTATTTAAGTGTATCTTATTGTTTCCTTCATTTTCGAAAAAGTATTGCATGTAGAGTCCTTAAAATTTTATGGCAGCTTGTCAATAGACTGAATTTATAGAGGTTTCAAATTTGTGATTGTACAGTGTATATTTTGGAAGTTATTGCACTTTAAATCTTGGGACGTGTTTTTTTGGGCCACCCGATATATATATCGAATGCTATTTAAAAACGGTTTGTGCATTCCGGATTGAACGAAACGGGAGGTGAGGTATCACGTGACTAATACTTCCACACCTCACTGGTTAAACAAGATTACAAGTACGAACGTATGGAATCCTATCTTCTGGATTCGTGCCAAAAGTCACGTAATTGCTTTCTAAATTCATTTGAGGTCTACGAGTAATTTATCCCCTAACTATTAAATCCTAACTTATGTTTTTCATTTGTGTTAAAAATGTTGCTATACAGGGTGTAACAAAAGTTCGTTCTCATAGGGAAATAAGATATAACAGATTTTAGCGACAAGGCTTGTTTTCATTTAAATGAAACAGTGAATCGGCACAATTATCGTTACTGGAGCGACAAAAATCCCATTGGGTTGAAGATGCACATTCGCAGGTTGATCCCAGGATTACGGTGTAGGCAGGAATTCATAGAGGAACTATGGTAGGACCATACTTTTTTGATGAAACCATGACTGGGGATTTTTACTTGAAGAACATTCTGGAGGGAATTTTGCAAAAGTACATTGACAAAATGTCTTTGGATGCAAGACGAAAGTTCTGGTTTCAGCAAGATGGTGCACTTCCGCATTTCGCTCATTCAGTGAGACAATGGCTAGATGAGAATCTTCGTGGCAGATGGAAGAGGACGCTGAGGTTGTGTGGAATGGCCGCCACGAAGCCCTGATTTGATTCCACTTGACTTCTTCTTGTGAGACCACTTAAAGTCCGTTGTTTATGAGTCAAGACCTCGAACGATCCACCATTTAAAAGAAAAAATTACAGACCAGTGTAACAGAATTAGTGCGGAAACCCTTCAAAACGTAACCGACATCTTACAAAGACGAGTAGAAATGTGTGAACGGATACATGGAATGCAATTTGAGCATGTACTGGATTAACTGGTAAGTTGATTGTATTGTTTGTTATACATAGTTAAAACTATTTTCTCGTTCAATTCTGTTATCTTATTTTCCTATGAAAACGGACTTTTGTCACACCCTGTATTTTACATCATTAAAAAATTCCCAATTTTGCAATCCCAACAGTACAAAACCTCAAACAAAACTATTCCCTGAACAAAGTCACATACCAAAAAACACTCGTGCAAGAAACAAGAGTAGACTTTATATCTCTCAATCACATTAAATACAGATGGTCTCACGCTCATTTCTTGCCATCATAATTTAAATCTTCTGATAAATGAAACGACCCAACGAACAGGCAATTAGAACATGTTTAAAAGTGGATGAGTTCCAATACACTTTTACCGAACTTGACGAAGTCATCTTATATAATTATTACTAGTGATGTAGCGGATGTCATTTTTTTCACATCCGCGGATGCGGATGCGGATGAGGATGTTTGATTTCAACATCCGCGGATGCGGATGCGGATGTCTACATTTTCGTTATTTTTTAGGATATATTCGAGATTTGTTGTGTTTAACGTATATAATAAGTTATTATATAGAGAGAGCTGTAGCTATAATGTAGTATAATTGATTAATTGTACAATAATTGCTGTACTTTTCTCTGAACATATAAAATAATATCAAGCATCTAACTAATATAGAAATCAATTAGTGAATTCGTCTGCAAATAAATTCGTTATATTTTGTTGAGTTTCAGCCACAATTAGAAACCATAATTGTGTTACCAGGATGAGGGACGTGAACCCAACTCAAATGCACCCCACCGACCTCTTTCCCCAACCTCCACCCTTATAGAAAGAGATCTTTAATTAGCTTGATAACTATTTATATTAAGTTTAAAGTTTTATTAGGCATATTTATAAATGAGTAATTAAAATAAAGTAAACTAAGATGTTCATCGTTTAATGTTCAAACTTAATTATAGGAAGGTTATGCTTAAGGAACATTAATTTTTCTGCCTTTTCTGCTGCCAGTCTGTTTCTCTTTTCATCATATATTAATCCAGCACTGCTAAATAATCTCTCGCTTGGTACGTTTGTTGGAGGACAGGCTAAATGTTTCCTTGCAAGTTTACTCAAGTATGGATAGATATTCTGCGTATTTTTCCACCAACTAATAGGATTGTCACATGCAGCCAGGCGTTTTTCTTGGTGATAGCTCTCGATCATTTTTACTATATCTTTTGACATCGCGTAGGTCTCGTCATTGCTGCTTGACTCAAGAAACTGAGAGACAGATTCTGTGATAGATTTGCTTGTTGAAGGTGTTGGTTCTGTCACTGAAACTTTTATTCTTTTGGTGGGTGGCGAAGCGACAGATTCAAGAGATTGAAGCTCTTCAACTGCTTTGCCAAGTGATGATTTAACTCGTTCTAATGTACTAGGTGAAAATAACTTAGCTTTGTAACGTGGATCTAAGTAGGTTGCAAGAGAGTAACTTCATACAAGAACAGCCTCTCGTCTTGTCGCTTGCATCACTTTTGCGCACAATGAACTAGTTCTATTAATATAGTAGAATTTGATAATTTCTGCTTATTAATGACATTTTATCTCAACGGTCCACATCCGCACGACATCCGCAGTCCAAAGTGCGGATGCGGGTGCGGGTGCGGATGCGAGAAAATGTGCGGATGTTCCGCGGATGCGGATGCGGATGCGGATGTGACCTACATCACTAATTATTACCACAAAACATATGAGGCGCTCTGGACCACAACCTGCCAAGCGCCAGTGGGACCAGAAGTGAGTTATTTATACATACCACTATATTTCTCCACCCTTCCTCTATCCCGTGGGTAAGTCAGGGAGCAGATTGTGGACCTGTACAATGTACATATGGTCGAAATCAATCAAATATCATTATTGGTTCAAAAGTTATGGCATTTTGCAAGCTGACAACCTTTAACTGCATTTTTCTCCATTTTTTAATTTTGGCGCTTGACAGCTTGTGGTCGGGAGCGCTTCATATAAATACGAAAACCACATAAAAATCGGAAGTTTTACTCTTGCAAGGAAGAATGAAATTAAAGTGTTTGGCATTAATTTAGACGAAAAACTTAATTTCAAAGACACGTACAACATATCAAATCAAAAAATTTTAGTATTTCTGTTCATATTATTTAAACTAAAAAGAGACTTTCTCGAAATGAACTCCTTACCTGTATTTTTTCTGCATTCATCCACATTTATTGTATTGTATTATATGGGGTAGATCAAATAAATATATAAAACAACCTTTTGAAGCCATCCATAAAAAATGTCTGCGAACCCTCTCAAACAATGATATTGAACAAAATCACATTTCCCCAATGATTAAAGAGCTAAAATATTTTAAAACTTGTACAAATTCACTGTTCCTGCAAATACGTTCACATTTATCAATGAAAATCACCATACAGGGGCGTGCCCAGGAATTTAGAAGGGGGTGTTTCCAGAATTGAATCTTCGTGATTGAAATTTCTGGTGAATCCTCTCGGCGCCTCTTCTTAGATGGTGAGTCAACACTAACTGATGGCCTGGGAGAAACTGGTGAGGTCTCAGGCTCTGCGACGCACTGAAGTCTCTGTACATACTTGTTTAATAACTGCTGAATCATGTTGTGATTCCAAAACCCTGTGATATATCAGAAAGTCATGATAAAATGAAAGCGACGAGCCCGTGAAAGACTGGCTACTCTAAAACAGAATATAAACAGTTGTCAGAATTACTGAGTGTTGAATAATAATAATAATAATAATAATTAATCAATTAATTTAGGATCTTAGGGGGTGTTTCCGGGCAATCCAGGAAACCCCCCTGGGCACGCCATTGCCATACCTTACCCATTCAAAGATCAATCACCCCGCATCAAATATGTCATCATTATAACACTACACTCCCCAGAGATTTTATACACAAACCAAACTATACAAAGGAAACGGCAGGAAATGTACTTTGAAGGGAGCAGATATATGGAATACAATTCCCAAAAATATCAGACAGGCTTCATCATTAAATGTGTTTCGCAAATCACTAAAGAAGTACTTCATTAGCAACTACTGATGTAAAAGTTCACTACCGCCATTTTTACTACAGTAATTAAGTCCCTATTTTATAATTAATTATAAAAAATATATCTCCCACAAAATCATACCCGATCTCAACTCTCCTTAACTTTTCTAGTCTTTATTAAACACTTGATTTCATAATCTTTTTCTAATTTTTTCATTACGGATCATTTTCTGTTAAATATACAATTGATCATTTTATTCAAAATTGTGTAAAATAATCACATACTATGCCAATTACTTTTATAATTTATTACCGTTTGCTTATTATTATTATTATTATTATTATTAGATATACTGTATTTGTTGTTATTATTGTTAATTGTTATCACTAAATGTATTTCTCAAACCTCTAAAGAAGTACTTTAATAGCTCGTACTGATGTATAAGTTCACTGCTGCCATTATTACCCTAGTAATTAAGTACCCAATTTATAATTAACTATCTAAAATATGCTAATTTCATTAAACACTTCTAATTCCGTAATTCACCCCCCAGAAAACTCATTAAGCATCATTTATTTTCAATAACTGTACAATTGATCATTTATTTAAAATTGTGTAACATAATCAAACATTACTTTTGTAAATTTTACATTATTATTATTATTATTATTATTATTATTATTATTATTATTACTAGCAGAGACCCGCAAAACATTTGCGGTCAGATTAGTATCTATTGCAACATTACTTCTTTAAATACAGGATAATTAGTTATTTTTTAACCGAAGACTTTAACAGAATCAAAAATTATCACTCTAGAAAAAACAACATAAAGCTGTCCACGTGTAAAGACAGGTTTAGGAATATAAATACAAAACATCTGTGGTCAAATTAGTATCTCTCAAAGCAACCCGAGAGCAATGCAGCAGAATTATCAAGACACTTTGGCAATTGTAAGAAAATTTGTGAAGCCGGTGTAACGTTGAAAAATGAGGTACACCTCATTATTCAACGTTGAATAATGAGGTGCACCTCATTTTTCAACGTTGAATAATGAAGTGCACCTCAATTTTCAACGTTGAAAAATGAAGTACATGGTTGAAAAATGAGACGCTTCGTCTTAACCACTAGGTCACTCAGGGTACCCATTTATCTACCAACCGCTTTCTTTATTGTGTGGAAGGATGAACAACTGGGTTTGGCTGTGCGCCGGCTGCCGTCACCGGGTCTCGAATCCGAGGCCGATGAATTCGTAGTCAGCGACTCTAACCACTGCACCACCGGTTAGGCTAGGTTAATTGAATGCCCGGTTAGGTCAACTGTACGCCCTTGACGATTGGTTAGGTTAAGTCATGATAGTTTCGTTAAAACTAAGGAAAATATCACGACTTAACCTAACCAATCGTCAGAGGTGTACAATTAATGTAACCGGGTATTCAATTAACCTGACCAGGCATTCAATTAATGTAATCGGGCATTCAGTTGACCTAACCAGGCATATATATGTGTATATATATATATATATATATATATATATATATATATATATACAGGGTGTCCCGTAAGTCTGGACCCATAGGGATTTATAATATATTTTTTTATTATGTTATTATTATTATTTTATTATTATTATTTTTTTATTATTTTTTATTATGATTTTTATTTGTGGGGCCACTTGAAAACCAAAGTGTACGAGGTCAAACTTCAGAACATTTTCCACCTTAAAGCACGCATTGTGGAGGCGTGTCAAGAAATTTCTGCGACTGTGATTCAGAAAGTGCTGTCGCAGTGGAGATTGCGTCTTCAACTATGTGTGCGACACAACGGCGGACACTTTGAACAGATTATGTAATAAATTTTTGGACTATTTTGTAATTTTATTATTTTTCCCTATGGGTCCAGACTTACGGGACACCCTGTATATATATATATATATATATATATACTATACTATATTAACGTTATTAACGTAACCGGGATATATATATAGCGGCCTACGGATCACCAATTTGATGTGGCCAAGAAAGTAGGCTTACTATAATTTATGAATTAAATTGAAATGAATAATTAGGGGTCACCAGCTCGGGCCTGCAGCCCAAACAAACAATATTTAATAAGGAGAGAGAAATTCTTTGTTGCTTTGTGTTTAAGTAGGAAAATAAATCAGTTATTTGTTCACAGTGATTAACAATTCTTTAACGGTATTTATACTATGTTAAAGATGACTGATTAATAACAATAAGAAGTGGTTATACAGTCTAACTGTTAAGTAAATACACTAATTCAGGTAGGCTAATGAGATATGCAGAGGTGAACACAGAATAAGTAATTAAGCCAATAATAACTGAAATAATGAAAGTACGGTATGGTACGGTAAATGAATTAGGTCGGTAAAATGAAATGCATTAAAGAGCATATAAACAATCGGATGCAAAATAAGTAAGTTATATGAATGAACACAATAACAAGGTGATACAAAAGTACGGTATTGGTACAACACTTGAATAGGCCTACTGCGGTCTTAACGGGAGAGTTAGTTTGAACGGTATTGAAGACACTTTTTAGGGCCTACACGATTAGGCTGAGTTTGTGGATTTTTCAGCTTTGAATCCTGAATAGTCTAGTACGACGTAACAAAACACTGTAGGCCGAGTGAGGGCCGACAAGAGGCTTACCGACATGCGACTTCGATGTGGATAACTCTGGAGACTGAAGAAACCTACGTGAAGGTTTACCGTCCTGCGTTTCGACGTGGATAACTCTGAAAACGTGTTGGCCTACCGGCAGGAGGATGTGCTGAGGGCCTGTTGAGATACTTGTTGAACGGGCGCCGATCGAATTGCAGTGAAGGATGAGTGAAGTCAGCACCAGAAGGATGACGCCGGTAGTGTGGTGTTTGCTTCCGGCGGGATGAAATTGTAGGTCGCCTCAAGTGTTGATTCGCTTCGTGTATTGTTGAGGTGCTGCTTGAGGGACTGAGGCCAGCTGAAGTCGAACGGTGCTACGTGAAAGAGGAGATTCACAAGGAGTAACGAGCAAAGTGGGTGCGAGTTTAGTGAACTATGGCTTATATAGGCTCGAAAGACGTTAACTTTTCGCGGGCCTTTTGGGACAAGACAAACATCATTTTGTTTCTCTCTCCTTGAAAATCACGTGTGTTTTTCGGTTTCTGATGATTCCCGGATGTTTGCGGACGTGAGGAAAGAAATTTCCGGTCTCTCTCTCTCTCCTCTCTCTCTCTCTCTCTCTCTCTCTCTCTCTCTAGTTCGGGTTGGGCCTCGGTCACTAGCGGGGTTCCTCAGGGTTCCGTTTTGGGGCCACTGTTGTTTATCATTTACATAAATGATATCGACGCTGGCATCGTCAGTAGGATCGCCAAATTCGCTGAAGACACGAAGCTTGGGGCCAATGTTGGGACGCCAGAGGCGATCGAGCAACTGCGTGCAGACCTACGTAGGATAGGAGAGTGGTCCGAAAAATGGCAAATGCCGTTTAACTTGGGTAAATGGAAGGTCATGCACATTGGCTACGCCAATCCCAAGTCGGACTACTCCATGTTGGGGAATAATATCGAGGCGACTGATTTGGAAAAGAACTTGGGTGTGCTAATTAGCAGCGACCTTAAGTTTACCAAACAGTGCGTAGAGGTGGAAAAGAAAGACCAGAAGCTGTTGGGTTATATCAGGAGGCAATTTCAATTTCGGAACAAGAAGATTGTGCTCTCTCTGTACAATTCCCTGGTTAGGCCGCACCTGGAGTATGCTGTGCAGTTCTGGTCGCCCACCCTCAGGAAAGATATTGAGAGGCTGGATCGAGTCCAGGCGAGGGCCACAAAGTTAATCCCTTCCGTTAGGCATATGAGCTACAATTGACGCTTACGCGCCCTGAATTTGTTTTCGCTGGAAACTCGGAGGCTGCGCGGTCAACTCATCGAGGTTTTCAAGCTCTTACGCGGGTTCAATGATGTCGATTTTAGAAGCATGTTTAATTTAAATGATAACCCAACTCGCAACAATGGTTGGAAGTTGGATTTGAAACGGTTTAGGACTAGTGTGTGTGGGAATTACTTTACCTGTAAGATCTGTGACACGTGAGTAGTATGGGCGCAAAAGGAGAGAGTGCAATGAAATTGCAAATGTTGATCAATGTTGCATAAGTTATGCAACAAAGGGGAGGAGGATGTTGCAAGATGTTATGCAACAAAGGGTGAGGGGGAATGTTACAAGAGCAACATGGGTTATGCAACTTGGAGGCGGAGTTATCCCCCAAGAGAAAGAGAGGAGAAAGAGAGAGAGGAAGAGAGGTGTTCGCCTGGCAGGAGCCAAGCGCACATTAAGACTTTAGCCGAGCGGCCGTTGTCTTAATATGTTCCTAATCAGCCAGTTGGCTTAACTGGCTGAGTTGCCAGATTGCGCTATTTATTTAATTAAAGCATATATTCTGGCTTAACCAGCCAGTTGACTTAGAAGGCGTAAATGGCTTGTTCAGTTGTACATTATTGAGTTGCCAGATTGCGCTTATTTATTTAATTAAAGCATATATTCTGACTTAACCAGCCAGTTGACTTAGAAGGCGTAATTGACTTGTTCAGTTGTACATTATTAGGGTTGCCAGATTGTGCTATCCAGATATATTTGGCAGTTCGTTTAGAAATCCGTTTTAGAAGGCAGCCATTTGCTGTAATTAAATGTCGTGTACAACCAAAAGAATGAAATAAAACACCATTACATCATTCTGTTTATTTAGACGAATTAATGGATACACTTTTATGAAATATATAGAAAATAAATATACAATGGAATATATCATATATGATCAAAAATAATAATAGCATAAGAAATACGAACGATGAATATATAATCAAAATAAATATACAATGGAATATATATGATAAAAAAATAATAATAGCATAAGAAATACGAACGAGAAATATATAATAAAAAATATACAAAACGTTGTAGTATAATCATCAATATATTAGTACAGGAAAAAAAAAATATATATATACAGTTAAATTAAAAAATTAAATATATTGAAAATAATAATATACAAAACGTATAATCAATTGCATATTAGTACAGGAAATATATATATATATAATATATATATATATATATTATATATATATATATGCTGCAAATCCACAAGGAAAAAGAAAAACGATTCCAAGGCCTTTCGTGTATTCAGAGCTACACCTCGTCAGGGCATTCCCTGACGACGTGTAGCTCTGAATACACGAAAGACCTTGGAATCGTTTTTCTTTTTCCTTGTGGGTTTGCAGCATTCATTTATTTCACGTGTTTAATTGTGAAATTCATCCCATATATATATATATAATATATAATATATATATATATATTATATATATATATATATACACACACACACATACACATATATATATACAATTAAATAATTAAATAAATAAATATACTTCAAAATACTCTATGTTCTACGGCGCGAAACGCTAAACTCACACATAATCGAGTCTACATTCACCTCGCTTTTACTTTGCACTACACGGTAAAACAGTCCAAGCATTACTTCACCGCTCAAGTTATACGGATGCCTATACTCGACATAAATGGCTTTCATATCGTTCAATACTATTTTTGTGCCCACTTTACATTCGGTTGGCAAGTTATCTTCAAACACGGCTAGAATACAATCAAAAGCACGCACAAAGAGGTCATCGTTAACCACAACATCATTATTAAATACAAGTTTATAAACACTCCTTTCCAATCGAGGGTTTTTTCTTACCGTCCCGAGCTTTTCAATCGTGAACTCTTCTTCACTCTGCATAGCGGCAATTGAAATAATCTTCCTAGTCGTAACGACAGCTATTCATTATATAAAGGTACAGCTCTTCAGAGTGAACAGTGTAGGCAAGCTCTGCCCTGTAAAACTCAAGTGCTTTGTACCAAAGTTCAGGATATTTCGAAGAATCTAAACCTTTTAAATATGCATCCAGCTCTAGACCATTCTCGCCTTGTTCATTCCTACATTCGATAAATCCGTCGAGCAGAGCGGTGTATGCGTATTCAAGAACCGTGTCAAAATAAATCATATCCTTAACACGAGCGTCTAATATAGGCTTCAGCTTGCGGAATCCGACGATTTCAAACATTCTGTCGATGATGAAACGGTTTCGCTTAGGGACAAGAACGTTATTATCAGATGCATTCTTCCACATCTGTCGTATATCAATGCATGGCTGATCGTTATCCATACACAACGTACAAACAACGGCATATGAGGGGGCACCACTAATCTTCTCTCTTCTTGTACCTACACCTGCAGGTATTTTATAACGATCCTCTCCCCACTTCTCAACTATCACGAAGACTCTATTCATCTCCTCAACACTTAAATAAATAACATTACGTTTAGCAGAGTTTGCTTGCCTGCAAATCGTTTCAAGTACATAGTTAATGGTGCCGGTTTCACACCTGAACACGCGCAATGATTTCATCACGGAGACATCGTACGAGGCGTTGAGAATGCTTCTCAAAGGAAGTCCCATCGTATTCGCACGTCTAGTCGGTCGGTTCAAGCTCTGAGATGACTATGAGCCACAGGTGGGACGGATCGGCTTGACGGGCGGAGTGAGTCACGCTGATGAAATGTGTATGGGTTTGTTCGAACTCGTGTGTTTCGGAGGGGTGAGGTACACGGGTGGGCGGCTCGCTGGGGGGAGCGAGTCACACCATAAACTGCTGAAGCGTGTATAGGCTTGTTCGAACACTTGTGCCCCGGACAAACAGATTTTTCCGCTACATGAGGCAATATCGGCTTTAATGTTTTATCACTCACCAGACGTTCATTTCCACAAACTAAACATCTTCACAATCTGGTGCACTATTTGAGAGAAACATATGCCCATATTTATCCTTTTTGTTTAACAAGCGATACTCGTCTCTAAAGTCTGTTAAAAACTCACACAGCCCATTAGCCACAACCTCACTACAAACCTCGTCATGATATATATTAATATAGTGGTAAAAATACTTAAGATTCTCCATGATGACAAGATTTACATTCTCAACCGTAGGGTACGAGTAGTCGGTATGATGTAACATGATATAATATCGCTTGTCACACCACTCATCAACAAGACTCACTCTCCATAGCCGTTCTGAACGTGTTGCTTCTTCTACTTCGCGGTATATGTGAGCTTTTATAAAGGTTAGGTCTACAACATACTTCAATACATCGTTTGTACTCCGAAATCCTACAATGCCCTCGCCAGAATACCCGTAGAGTATTTGAACATCTTGGTCCTTCACACGGCTCAATGTAGCCTTAAAAGTATTAAAGGAGGGGGGAATAGGGAGTTTTTCAGTTTCCACCACATCTTGGCACTTTGTCAAATACCACTTCATAAACATTGAACACGCAGTATTAAAGGTAGCCATTACTATTTCTCGTCTACGCGGGAGAATACACGTCTGAGCTCAAGGGTATGCAGAGGTCAACTGAGCACGCAGGGATAGAGATATGCTCAGGTAGTGGCAGTAGTCACGTGACCGATCTTACAGTGGGCGGAGCTTAGGTTTTTACTGTGTACATACACACACACGCACGCACGCAAAGGAGAAAATGAAACCTTAATTGAAACAAATATACGTGATGAATAAACATATCGTTAACAATACAACTCAATTTTCAACGAAGTGTCTCATTTTTCACAAATGTACTTCATTTTTCAACGTTGAAAATTGAGGTGCACCTCATTATTCAACGTTGAAAATGAGGTGCACCTCATTATTCAACGTTGAATAATGAGGTGTACCTCATTTTTCAACGACCTCATTTTTCAACGTTTCGCCGGATCTATTTATTACGTTTAAGTGCAATCCAAGATGGACTGAAATCACTGAAAGCATTGAAGCTTGTCAAAGACCAGAAGTTAGGCCAGATAGTGTCTTTTATGAACTTTTTCTCACACGCGTACGCTTGTGTGAACGAAAAACGCGAGACCTTTCCACTGGTGTAAAGCCGGGTTTACACGGTGAGAGCTACTCGCGCGAGTAACTATCATGAGAGTAACTACTTGCTTCATGTCAACTACCACGCTAGCTGAGAGTTACTAGCGCCGCCCACTCTCGCGCTCGTAATTTTCCACTCTGAACACAGTTGGTTTCTTCCAACTTTTCAGTTTACTGTCATGCGAGTTCAGACGTGGACTGTGGTTTTTTGGACTGTATTTGGAATACTGTTTATATTTATTGTTATAATTGTTTTTGCAGAATGTCCGATAAGTGGAACACAGATCAAATTATTCTATTTTTAGAAGAATATTTAAAACATAGATGTTTGTGGGATACCACAGAGGAGCTATATAGGAATAGAGATGCTAGGACAAGTGCGGAACAACAAATACTGAAAATAATGAAACTTGAAAATGTGGACATTAAAGTATTTCGTAATAGAATACGAAATATTAGAAATACTTACAGACAAGAGGCAACAAAAGTTATAAAAAGTAAGAAAAGTGGAGCTGGGACAGAAGACGTATATACCAGCAAATTATCATGGTTTAAATTCGCTGACAAATGAATCGCCTGTTGCAATGTACCGCAAAGTAATTTCCAATTTTATTTTGGCAGGCAGCGCTCTTCTCATGCATGTATCCTGTTTCTGAATTGCAGTTGTAACATTCGTTAGTAAAAAGTCAAACTGAATTTTATCTAGTCATAGAAAATTATTAAAGCTTCTTTAATCTTCCCCTCGGAGTTCCTGTAAAAGTAAATTTGAAGCACCTGTTTCTTTTCTCCTACCAATCCATTTTCTTACCCATATTCTACGTCTTTTTTTTTCTTGTGCGTCTAATTATTTCACAAAACACTCGGGTTGCCGCAACAACAACCTGCCTTGATGGCATTTCGATGTCAACTATCACTGCGAGTGACCAACGCGTGTCAACAGCTACTCTCACGAGACTATCTCATGAGAGTACTCTCATGTCCAGACGTGAGAGTTACTCGCGCGAGTAGCTCTCACCGTGTAAACCCGGCTTAAGGATGAGTACTCTACGTTGAGCGGTTTCGAGAAATACGCCGGAAAGACAGAAGCCTAGACAGAAGAAGAGAAACTATTAATGTAGATTATTTCTTGCCATTTCACTTCCCTTATACAACAAATAAACTGAATCCCAGTAAATGTTAATAATAGTGGACAATTTTTTTGTTTTATTTTAAAAATAAAATGATCAATGATCAATTCCAAATATACTTTTATGCTGTGAATAAGTGGTTTTATTAAACAGAAATTATAAATAAATCTATAAATAATAATTAAACATGGGAGAAGTTGGTGAAGCGTATAGAATACTGGTTGTAAGAAGAGGCTATTTTGCGACCTAACCTTACCTAACCTAACTTACAAAAAAAAAACACATATGGTTGTATGCTCTGTTGGGCGATTTATTTTCAGCCCAATATGGATTTCGGCTACTATAATTAATTGCCCACATATATAAGTATACCCTACACGAAGTAGTCCCATGTTTAATACAAAAAAACCACTTACACGTACGTGGTTGTATGCCCTATTAAAAGCGCAATAAGCAATTTATTTTTTTTAAATAAAAGAAAAAAGGGATCTTTTCGGTTTTAGGTCCGGCATTGGATTTTTTCATATTTTTGGTATAGTATAGACGTAGATTTTTACGCTGATTCCATTTCCGCAATCCGTTTCTTGGAGAAATAAACGCAAAAAAAGTTATGTGCAAGTTTACGTTTACAGGTTTCTAGAACACAGAACGGAACACAAACAAAAGTTTGCTACTTGCCAAACTGCGCAATATCGTTCAGCATTTGGCGCACTAGATCTTTGCCTGCGTGTCGGCGACGCCAGAGAAACTCGCAGAGATACGAGTCGATCATGGAACGGTGCGTACCACACCGACGCTTGTTACCGCGTCATGTCATGTTTCTTCTTACACAGTTTTTGGCGTAGAATCACATCGTTGTCTTGAAAGAACGTAACAGCATCTTTCTCGCTGTTCAAATTCGTAAACAACCACTTCAAATTTATTTCCGACATAGTGCACAATATGAAATCTGAAAAATATGAAAAAACATATGAATATACAAACAGAAGTAGGTTAGGGTAGGGTAGTTTAGGGTAGGTTAGATTAGGTTAGGTTAGGTTAGGTTAAGTATAGGTGGATATCTGAATACAAGTTTTGGCCCATAACGTTTTTCGTGTTTATTTCTCCAAGAAACGGATTGCAGAAATGGAATCAGCGTAAAAATCTACGTCTATACCAAAAACATGGAAAAAATCCAATTCCGGACCTAAAACCGAAAAGACCCCAAAAAAGTTGTTCACTATTCTTAACCTTAGCCCTGAATCCCATTAATTTTGCATAAAAAACTTTCATGCTTCCAACGGCAGATTCAGATTAGTACTATAAATATATTAGTCATATCAGATACCTAAATCTTACGAAAAAATATTGCCAAATATTGTAAAACCTCATGTAAGTTGTATTTTTTTTCTGAACAAAGTTTTGGAATCTTTCAATTTGAATATATATATATATATATATATATGATGAATAAAACCACGAAGGAAAGGAAACACAAAATGGTGCTCAAGCGCTTTCGTCTAATGACATCCTCAGGAACACTGAAGTACATAAAAGGGTTACAGCCTATATATAGGTTACAGAAAGAAAAAAAATAAATAAATAAATAATTACGAAGATAACTTTCCTAAACGTTTTCGCAATAGCCTCTCACAATTAAAAAAAGATGGGGAGCTCCATATTACTAAAGCAGACAAGGCTAACACCATAGTTATTATGGACAAAGTGGACTACATCGGAAAGATGAACGAGCTTCTCCAGGACCCCGCCACATACAGCAAATTTAGGAAGAACCCGCAGGATGACGTCATCAAATCATTTAATAGTGGCTTGAAACGCATTCTCAAAGATCATAAGGACTTAATTCCGCTTTTCATGTCCACTTCACCTTCTCTGCCCTACCTTTACGCTCTTATTAAAACCCACAAACCTGGCAACCCTATGCGCCCTATTATTAGCTCGGTGGGCTCTATTACTTATAAACTCTCCAAATGGCTTGTCAAAGTCTTGTTCCCCATTCTTGGAACTATCTCTGATTCACATGTAAAAAATTCCATGAATCTTACTGAAAAATTGAATAATGCACGTACTGAAACTAACGATAGATTGATCAGTTTTGACGTTTGTTCATTGTTTACAAAAGTGCCGATTGACGATATGCTTGACTTTCTCTCCCAAGAATTACATAAGTATGACCTGCCACTACCTTCACACATTGTTTTGGAACTTATTAAGCTTTGCATCAAAGACTGTAAATTCACTTTCAATAACGAGTATTATCAACAAGTTTTTGGGATGGCCATGGGCAACCCCTTATCGCCCCTCCTCTCCAATATTTATATGGAGTTTTTCGAAATTACTTACATTCCGAGAATCCTGGGGGTTGGCATCCCTTGGTTGCGGTACGTCGACGATATTTTGTGTATCTGGCCCATGAATCGTGACCTGGATAACTTCCTCCTTCAGTTAAATGATCAAGTCCCCTCCATTAAGTTTACTTTAGAAGTGGAACAAGACAATTCAATCCCATTTTTGGATGTGCGTGTACATAGGGAAAACCCAGGTTTTAAGTTTAGTATCTATCGGAAAACAACAAACAATTTGTCCTACGTACACTTTTACTCGGAACATGACACCCCCACTTAGAAGGCCATTTTTTCATCAATGTTTCTCCGCGCCCTTAGGATCGCCAGTCCGGAATACATCGATGCCGAATTGGAAAAAATCAACGGTATTGGAAGTGAGCTGTGTTATCCATCTGCGTTTATGGAATCTTGTCTCAACAAGGCAAAACGAACTTTCTATCGTGTCAATAATAACACTCGTACTTTGTCAAAAAATGTTTTAGTACTTCCATTTTTCCCGGGCTTTTTAGGCATTGCTAATGTACTTAAACTTTTGGATATTAATGTAGTATTTTCATATAACAATATTGTGAAAAATATCATTGTAAAAAATAGCCCTACCAATAATTCAGGCATTATCTATAAAATTGGTTGTAAACAATGTGATTCCTTTTACATAGGTCAGACGGGAAAGGATTTGCACACACGTATAAAACAGCATCAATATTCCGTTAGAACAGGACAGTTGTCCAGTGCCCTTTTTGTCCATTTGTCAGAGTTATCCCACTGTATTGATTGGAATAATGCTTCAGTTTTATTCCACTCTAGCAACATTGTTAATAGAAATATTCTTGAGTCTGCCATTATCCAACTTTCAAATAACTTCAACATAAGCAAAGGTCTTTTTCAACTCGATCCTGTTGTTTTTAATTCCTTCAAAACAGATTTAGATAAGAAGGGTAGAACGCTAAATCTTTGGTAAACTTGTATGCTACTTTATTAACTTTTAATTTTCATTTTATTTTTACATACATCGAAACTTAACCATAAAAGGCAGTGTTAAAACGCGGGCAGATTTCCAGTATAAATTTGTATTTTTATAATTCATTTGATCTTGTGCTAAAAATCGATATTTTTTCCTTACAAATCCGTATGCCTCTCTGATAATCCTTTAATTTTTAATTTTTACTTCTCCGTTTATTGCATATATATATATATATATATATATATATATATATATATATATATATATATATATTATTTATTTTTATTTATTTATTTATTTTTTCTTTTTTTCTTTCTGTAACCTATATATAGGCTGTAACCCTTTTATGTACTTCAGTGTTCCTGAGGATGTCATTAGACGAAAGCGCTTGAGCACCATTTTGTGTTTCCTTTCCTTCGTGGTTTTATTCATCATAAATATTTTTCACGTGTTACTTTCGTGAAATAATTTTCATATATATATATATATATCTGTAAAATGTACGTGTGTGCGTGCATCTTCTAGTGGAGGAAACTCTGCCAATTTCATTCTCGCTTTTGAACGTCTGTTGTTTATCAGAAATGAATTATGTAGCGTTGCGTCTTATTTATTGAAAGGAAGATGTTTTATTATTATTTATTGGAGTCGTAAATTCAAATTTTGTTTAACAATTTTTTTTAAAATATATTAATCTGAAAGGAAGTACTTCCCTAACCCGCTTTCGTTTAATGTAATTGTAATAGCGTTAAATGAGATTCTGTATGAAGGAATTAATTGCATATTGAAATAAAGCGTCCGTTTTACGAGAGAAAAGTGAGGTTGCGAGTCGTAAATTTTGCAGTTAACTAGATTTAGTTAATCTACAAAAATGTGTATGTATTTCACGCGACTGCTTTATTTATCTGTTTCTTTATATATGTGTCCAATTATTTATGTAATGTATACGTAAATTACTGCAATTTATATTAAAAAAAAAACTGTACGGTACTGAATAAATTCTTATACGGTCTAAAAAGCGCATTATTGTGTTACGGAGTCAAAGCACCGTCATTAGTCATTTGAGCCGCCATCATCGTCTCACTGAACTATTTTTAAAACAGCAAAAAAGACTTTTCTTTTAAGTTGTCATTCTGAATGGGAGGTTCACAATGCTTCTGAGTGGCTTCACTACCTTTTGCTCGTCATAGTTCGTTTCAATTAGTTGAAACGTGTCTTTTAGTAACTTTATGATTTTTTTTCACTATCAAATGGGACCCCATCCAAATCTCAAAAAGAAGGGAGGAGGAGGAGGAGGAGGAGGAGGAGGAGGAGGTTTGGACATTGGAGTGGCGTTCCGTCTCTTCAAAACGATCTATATTTCAAGAATTTGATGCCCTGCTCTACCTTTTTAATGCATATTAGTTTGGTATTTATTAATTATTAGTATTGGGATTAAGTGTCTTTCCAGTATTAGGCCACGACTCCAAAGAGGAAATTCTAACAAATGTTTTGCATTAGGAAATTTGTTTTCCTCGCAATGGAAAAAGTAAAGTAGAGTATTTAGCACTCGTAAAACATTTTATGCGTAAGTTGAATATCGTGCAGTTACGCATCTTAACATAACCTTTATGTAACACTGAAATCACTGTGAAACATTAGCGTAATTTTCTTAGATTTAACAAACGATCCTAATCAGCTATTTCCTTCCGTAACAGTTTGGTCACTTTTTGTTGTTTGGGCGTTGTTCGTGTTAGGGGTCGTTAAAAAATTACGTAATGCTATTTTTGCTAAAACTTGACACCCCAGATCCCCCAGGAACGTCGTTCTGTAACGCTAGACCAGACACCCCCTAAGATGTTATATAACACTTCCCCTACCCCCCACCCCACACGTTACGGAACGTTACAGAGGGGGTAGGGGTGTCAGGTTTCAGCAAAAATAGCGTCACTTAATTTTTGAACGGCGTAACTTAGACATTAGGTATTTAACAAAATGAAAATTATAGTACTCTTCCAGATAAATATAACCACAAAGTTCCATAATTTGCATAATGCACAGTAAACATAGTAGTATTACAATAGTAAGATTCCAGTTAAAATAAAGTAACTGTAAAGACGTTTTGATGCTTATATTACTTATTAGGCTTACGGATCTTTTCGGTTTGACGTCCGGCAATACAACCCCCCCCCCCCCCCCCCCCCCGCCAAAAAAACCAGCTTTTTTATTTAGTTAATATTTATTACATTTCAGAATAACACATTTTAGTTTAGAGAAATGAAAAATAGTATCATGAAAATAGAGTTGAAAGTGGAAAAAAAAAGCAAAAAAAGACATTAAATGAGATTTGCAAATATCATTTAATATTTTTTCAAAAAGGTTTTCCTCTTTATTTCTTCTTCGACACATAAATTCACAAATATAAAGAGTCATTCATTTGCCGATGAGTTTCACAGGTTTTGGAGCCCTGTGCCAAGTCATGGCTGCGGGACCGTCAATCTCTACACTCAAATAAATCGCGGGAGAAACGCATGTAGCCTCTAACGTGTTGTTAATAATAATAATAATAATAATAATAATAATAATGTTTTGGGATGAACGTACATTGTAACGGCAAAAGCCACGTGACAAAGGAAACCTACAGCTTTACGTGGGATCCAAATTAAGGGTTAGTACATCATCTGAACGAGGAGGATGGTCACCCATCCAACGACTGAACGGATCTAATGTCGTTTAACCTCGCCGATATAACAGGAAGCGATATTGAAACGTGGCTACGACGTTGCTCCTTTGAAAGAGTTTAAAAAAATGTGGAAACAAAATATGTGTTTAGGAATGTTTGAGTTTATACCACTATTTTACACAATATAATTTCCTTTCGTTTTTTTATATTTTTGTTTTAATTATTATTTATTATTATTATGTTATTTTTTTTTAAGTGCTGTTTATGTCGTGTATAATTATGTAATAAATATCTTATATATCGCTGCTTTTTAGTCTTCCTTCGAAAATATTTACTAAACGTCCCATTTCTTGGTGGGGATTCCTTATTTGAAGTACATATTTGCTACGAGAGAGTTAAACGTTCCAAAGTTACGTGATAATTGCTGATGAAACACTCACGGCAACATTACTAGCAAGAATTACATTAAGTAAAGTTGCGCGTAAGTTACGTCAAAGTTACTGACAAAAAAAATATTGTCGGCAGAAGTTACGCGTAACAGTAATTAGAGTGTTTGTGTATGAAGACTATTATCGCTCGACAGATTTCACAAATGAGATTCTAATAATACCATTACTGACTCGGAGGTCATAATTATCTCTCGCGTAAATAATCTTTACACTCAACCTTTAATGATTAGAGATGATCACGAAGGTTTCTTCTATTGCTGTGTAATTCATATGATCAAATTTCTCCAAGAAAATCTTAATCCCTTTGGCAGAATTCCAGATCATTTCTAAGCATTGTGCTCATCCTCTTTAGTGTGAATGACTGGATGTAGAAGATATACATACTGTATATTGGTATTTATTGGCATTCTAGATCTATTTTTGTCCGTGCGAGCATTTTGATTAGACTAATATGAGTTATATTATTCCATGCGGCAGTTTTGTATTTGATGCGAATTTCATTTCTATACTTGCAGTAAATGCAATTTTTTAATTTTTTCAACATTTCATATCCATATTAATAATAATAATAATAATTAGCATGATATCTGGTGCAGGCAGGCACGTGTGGGTGTGTGGAATGTAAGGGGAATAAATAATGAGCAAAAGAGAGAGAAGTGGTGGGGGGGGTTTAAAGGTGGAAGGTTTGATGTTATGGGATTTGTGAAACTAAGATGAAAAGAAATGGAGAGTATGAATGGGGTTGTGTTAATTGTGTGAGCGAGAGGGTGAGAGGTAAAGAAGGTGTGAGTCTGTTGATGAATAATATATAGTATGAAGTGATGAGAGACTTCTCGTATGTCAGTCCCCGGACTGCGTGTGCGAAGTTTAAGTTTGTGAGAATGAAAGTGGTGTTAGTAGTTGGATATGCACCGTGTGATGTTAAGCGTAAGGATGAAAAAGAAAGCTTCTGGAGAGAGCTTAATAGTTGATCGGAAGGATGTTTGAATGTTACAAAATGTTTGTGAAAGGAGACATGAATGGGAAAGTTGGTATGGGTTCAGAAGATGATTTGTTGGATAAGCATGGTGTACCAGGAGCGAATGATAATTGCCATTGTATGAAAGAGTTATGCAATGAGAGAATGAGTATGGTGGGATACCGAGGGTGCGTAAGCGGCTGAGGATAAAAGGAGGAAATGGTTGTTGTCAGTAGCGGATTAATCTCTACGGGGCCCAGGCGTTAAAGCAAGTCTGGGGGCCCTTTGATCCTTCAATAAAAATCCATGCATTTTGGTGTAAAATTTTGAAGTCTTCTTCATAATTACAATAACAAAATAAAAATTTACATAACTACAGCATGTTTGGCACAGGCAAAGAAAAACCGTTACAGCAAAGAAAAAAAATAATGACGTCACAGTAATATTTGTACCAAGAAATAACATAAATAACAGGAATTTCAATATTACATAAGGGGGGGGGGGGTAACCACTTTTTTTGGCAGTTTTGGCAATACTGAATTTATAATGAAATGTTAGAAAATTTTCCCCTTCTGTTTTTTGGGGGCCCTCTTTATTGCGGGTCCACTGGGCTGTAGCCCGGTTTGTCTATACCTTAATTTGGCCCTGGTGTTGCGTGCGCAGGGTAATTATGATAGAGAAAAGAGTCGAAGAAGAAAGAGGGTGTATGGAGAAAGCAAGAGACGTGTGAAGAGATAAGTGCGGCAGAAGAAAGGGAGTAAGTAATGAGTTTGGAAAGAGGATATATGAAAATTATGTGGAGAATAGAAAGTTGTTCTGGAAAGAAGTGCGGAAGTGCAGAAATGAAACTAAGAAAGATAGTTTGAGAGTAAGGGATGAAAATAGAAGAATGCTCACAGTAGATGGAAGGAATATCTCAAAGTTTTGATGGGTGGAAGAGATAAGAGGAATGCAAATATAAATATAATGGGATTTGGTGATGTGAGGAGCAGCTGTTCGCAAGTTGAAAAATGGAAAAACGGCAAGTATGTATGGGATATATAGGGAAATGATTAAGTATGGGGGTTTGAAAGGGTTAGAGTGGTGTTAAAAGAGCAATAATTGTTCCACTCTCCAAAATGAAAGGTGAAAGGTGTGAATGTAAGAACTACAGAAGTATAAGTCTGTTGAGTGTAGTGTGGAAGGTGTATGGTAGGATAGTGATAGAACGAGTTCGTTGTATTACAGAATACTTAGTGAACGATGAGCAAGGAGGGTTCCAAGGTGAAAGAGGCTGTGTGGATCAAGTGTTGGCAGTGAGACAAGTGATTGAGAAATGAAGCGAAAAGGATTGCAAGGTATACATAGTTTTTATGGAGCTTGAGAAAGCGTATGATAGAGTAAATAGAGGAGCTTTGTGGCAGGTCTTGGGTATATATGGTGTTGATGATACTTATGAATGGGGTGAAAATTTTCTATGGTGGCAGTAGTGCATGTGTAAGAGTAAATAAAGATGTGAAGGGAATGGTTTGATACAAGTGTTGGTGTGCGTCAAGGATGTGTGATGAGGAAGGTAAAAGTGCGAATGTTTGAAAGAGGAATGAACCTGGTGTTAAAAATTAAGAGTTTTGTGTCTGTATGCGAGAGAAATGTTGAAAGTGAATGTTAGAAAAAGCAAATTATTGATTGTGGAGAGAGAGGAAAATTCGGACTGTCATATAATGGTGAACTGTGAAACACTAGAGGTGGTAGAGTCCTTTACGTATTTTGGAGGTGTTTTGAACAAAAGAGGCACAAGTGCAGATGAAATTAGAAAGCGGTTGTGAGGAATCGGAGACAGGGTAGAAATGCTGTGAGATGTTTACGTGAAGGCGTGTTAGTACCGACACTTTTGTATGAGTGTGAAACATTCACATAACATGAAAGGGAGAAGTGAAAGGCAAGAACAGCTGACGTGGATAACTTGACAAGTATGTGTGCCATGCGCCGGATTGATAGAGTGAGAAATCGTGTGGTTCTGCAGATATGTGGTGTACGGAAGTCAGTGGAAGTGAAGACTGAGGAAAATGTGTTAAGGTGGTTTTACACATGTTGAAAGAATGGAAGATGACAGAATCGTGAAAAGAGTGTATAAGAGTGTTTGCGAAGGTAGAAGGAGGAGAGAAAGAGGCCGAGAAGAAGGTGGATGGATATGGTGAATGATTGTATGAGGAAGCGTGAGCTTGATCTGGGCAAAACACGAGAAGTGGCTGAAAGTACAGTAGGTTGGAATGGAGGTCTGTTAGAGGTATGTAAGTTCGGGACTCTGTCTATTTATCTATAACAAAGCCTGGAAGCACCACTACGCATGGTGTATGAAGCGCCGCAGGTGTGGGATTTAGCCATAGTCATGTAGAGGGGTGGTGGTTCTCCAGGATAATGGTGTGAATAAATGTGTATACCTTAGTTCCTACCTTTTCTCTTCTTCCTTACCTTCTATATTTTAAATGTGAGCATGTCTGCTTTCTCACCCCCTACTCATTTGGAAAATGAGATTTTTGATGATGTTTCTATGTATATCTTGATATAATTATTAATTACATAACTCACTTATTCCAATACAAATGCCACGTGACCTCATCCCAATGCAAACCAACTAAACTCGCAAACATTTTTCTTCCAGTGCCGATCGATCAGATTAAGGAAATCCGCACTGGCAGGAACTGCGAGAGCCTCCGGCATAAGAACTTCCCCGTCGGTTATAATGAGGACCGGATCTTCAGTATCCTCTACGGTGCCTCTTACGAGAGTCTTGACCTGATCGCCCACACTCCGGAAGAAGCGAATATTTGGGTCACGGGGCTCAATGCTCTTATTGGCGCTTCTCAATGTAAGTCCTTTTCTCTCAATTTTGACCAGGTACTCTCTCTCTCTCTCTCTCTCTCTCTCTCTCTCTCCTCTCTCTCTCTCTCTCTCTCTCTCTCTCTCTCTCTCTCTCTCTATATATATATATATATATATATAATATATATATATATATATATATATATATATATATATATATATATATACAGGGCGTCCCAAAAAATGTATACACACTTTAACAGCTGATAGCTCAATTGATGTTTCTTTCTTTCCAAGTTAAACCCATTAGAATTAATAATGGCAGTCAGACTAAGCTTTGAACAAAGGAAATTCATTCTAAAATGCTACTGGAAGTGTGAAAACGCAGTTGAAGTGCAAAGACAGTTTAGGAGGGAGTTTCAAACAGATCCACCAACGCGACTTACCATCACTCGAATTAGAGATAAGTTTGAAGCCGATGGAACTGTTCAGAATGTCCACAAGAAGCGTTCCGGAAGACCACGGACATCGACAAGCCCCACAAAGCAAGAAAGAGTACTGGAAACGTATCACCAAAGTCCAAGAAAATCTGTGCGGCAAGCGAGTCGTGAGGTAGGAATTTCAGAATCGTCTGTCCAACGCATTTGAAGCGCTGTCAATGGAAAAGTTACATTCCAAGATTAGTCCATGCTATTAATGAAGATGATGATCCGGACCGAAGAGTGGAGTATTGCGAGTGGTACTTGGCACGATGTGGATGTGGATTGGACGAAGGGGTTTCGTAGAATACCCTCCGCGTTCACCAGACCTCACACCACTAGACTTTTTTTTATGGGGATACTTAAAAGACAAAGTCTACGCTATAAAACCTGCAACAGTCGCTGAATTGAGAGCAGCCATTGAACGAGAATGCACACAAATACCAAACGAAATGTTTCGTGATGTTTGCGATTCCATTGCTTCGCGTTATCAGCAGTGCCTGGACCAGAACGGACGTCAGTTTGAAAACAGGCGTTGACAAAACAATTAAATAATGTCTGTAGATTCTATTACATTTTGAAAATGAAATGTATTTTAATAAACACTGCCTTTATAAGTATTTAAAGTGTGTATACATTTTTTTGGGACGCCCTGTATATATATATATATATAAAATTGAAAGTGAACTTTATATATAAATAAAAAATAATTAAGTAAATATGAATTTTCAAAACTATAATTACATTTCCTCCATTTCTGTACGAAGTGCTTTGCATCATTTCATAATTTTAATTTGCTTTACTGAAGAGGTTGAAGCAGGTATCCGTTGAAAGATCTTTCTTCACGCTTATTTCCTAAATAAATAAATTTGATTTTACTTTGATGGAATCTCTTTATTTTTATTTAATTCATGGCAAAAGGAATTCCTAATCCTAATTTTCTTCTACATCATATTTTCAGGGAATAAAAGAAAGGTTTTTGACAGCTATACAAAATATATATATAATTTAACTGAAAACACACGAGTATAATGATTCATTTATTTATTTTCTTGTACAAAACGATAATTTTACCGAGTGTGACGATTCTTTGACCTTCTCCTTTACATTCATTTTAGATGCTAATGTCTTCAACGGCTCTACATATGTAGAAGATTTAGAGAAACTGTTAATTCTACGTAGAGTACGTTCCCTGTCCATATAATCTTGGTTAAACCTTGGATTTGCTTCCGCCCGAATTGTTCATTCTGACGAAGGTCAAGCGCGTCACTCCACCTCAGACCTACAGTTTAACGTGGAATCGGAACCACGCCCCACCACGGGTGGTCAGAAATTACAAAGTCCTCGCCCGGACTCGATCTCACGACCTCCTGATTAGCAGCAGCAGCAGGCCAGCGTCTTAACCACTAGGGTACTCAGAGTATCCATTTAGCTACAAACCAATTTTTATTGTGTGGAAGGATGAACAACCTGGTTTTGCTGCGTGCCGCCTGCTCTCGGTCTCGATCCCGGGGCTGATGGATTCGTAGTCAACGATGCTAACCACTACACCACCAGGGCACACACACACACACACACATATATATATATATATATATATATATATATATATATATCACCGTGCTATGGGGACCAGGTACCCCTGGGACTGTAGTGGTTAATTTGCCTGTTATGCGCAACGGTTATTTTTCAACGCGTCACTTTCCCATGGTAGAAATGTGTACCACACTCAGTTTTTCTCTTTCACTAATGCCCCTTTCAGTCTGTCTCACTGAATCGGTATAATTTCTCAGTTTACATTCACTTGATCACTGTACAGTTGAGGTATCATTTACTTTTCTTCATTCTGAGAGCAATTTTGATCACTAATTGCTCCTGAAAGTATGAATTTTTCGATGACTTTTATACTCCGCATTCAGCTTTCACGTTTAAAAACAAAGTATGAAGAACGGTCAGAAAATAAGTTTACACGGCGTATAATTTCGTAACTAAAGGACCTACATTGATTATGTTTGTATCAGTTGAATTCGTTAATTATTGTTGGCAACACTGCACGTCGATTTGGCTGCCATCTACCGTACATTGGTTATATGAGTCAGTTGAACATAGCTGCTCGACTGGAACAGTGCCCTGCCCTACGGAGCAGTCCAGAACGTTTACGTTTAATGGCCGCTCGTAAACGTTCCAGTGTTGAACAATATGCAGCTGCATTGATTGTTGTGCCTTTTTACATGAAGTCTGCGAGCAAAACGCCTTTGTGGTCCCAAAACACGGTAACCATCACTTGGCCAGCGGACCTCACAATCTTGAACTTCTTTGGTCGCGGGGACCCAGGGTGTTTCCATTCCATGCTGGCACGTTTTGTTTCCGGAGTACGGTGATGAACACATGTCTTGTCTCCTGTGCCAATGCGGTCGAGAAATTCTTGACCACTGACAGACTCGGAATATCGTTGCAGAAATGACAGGGCACTGTTCCAGGCGAGCCGCCATGTTCAACTGACTCATATAACCAATGTACGGTAGGTGGCAGCCGAATCGATGTGCAGTGTTACCAACAATAATTAACGAATTCACCTGATACAAACATAATCAATGTAGGTCCTTTAGTTACGAAATTATATGCCGTGTAAACTTATTTTCTGACCTCCTCTCGTACATTCAAATAACTGAGCGAAGGTAATTATGGAAAAAATAGGTCCTGCTCCAACCAGAGTAGCCTAAACACAACCTAGGCTATGTTGAAGATGGAAGACCTAGGCCAAAGATGAACCAGCCTAACTATTTGTCCATAAACAGGACTTCCATACTCTTTTGTTAAACAATTACAGCTGAAATGTCAGTTTATTTAACCTAAATTTAATAACCGAAGGGAAATTTATGAACTTCTTACCTTGAAACTGTTATGAATTTTATCTCTTGACACCACTAAAACATTTTTATTCCGGCTTTTTCCGTCGCTGTTCTTATGCTTAATCCGCTTATGCTTATTCAGCTTCTCGCCCTGTTATTCTGCTTATTCCGATCTTTTTCTTCTTCTTCTTAAAACCGTGTTGCTATTTCTAGCCATGGGATCTTTTTTTCTTTTCATCCCATATTTGTTTCTTCGTTGGTGTCTTTTTAATTTTTCTCAGCAAGAGTTCATGTTCTCCTTCTGAGTTATTTTTTATTATTATTATTTATTTAATGTCAATATGGCTTATCCAAGATTAGGTGGGTCTTCCATTTCGGTACTCCCAAATTTTCCATACCCAATTTTTTCTTTAATATTTGTTAACCCATCTTAGATTACCTATATTTTATGTTTTATTTGTTATTCCATTTTTGTTTTTCCTCACTTTTTAATATAAAAAGTGTAGAATTTTATAAAGTCCTCACCCTTTTCAAAATGAAAGGGTGTTGCATTTTAGTTTATTTTCCATAGGAAATATTACAATACTCCAGCCCTTATCTTTTGTTGTAACATCTGCCTAGCTCGTAGAGCAGTTGAACGTTGTGGTCTACTATTTGTGGTATAGGTTATTGTAGTAGTAGGACTAGTTACATCATTTATTGAACAGGTTAGGTTTGGTATAGTTTGGATCAAATTTTGATCATCATCAGAATCTATTATAGATTCAAGTAGTATAGCCGCAAAAGGGGAGAGTGCAGGAATGTTGCAGGTTATTATGTAATGTTGCAAAGGGGGGTGGGGTTGTTGCAAAGGGGGTTGTTGCAAAGGGGGTTGTTGCAAAGGGGTTGTTGCAAAGGGGGTTGTTGCAAAGGGGGGGGTGGGGGAAAGGGGGGTGGGGGGAAAACTTGGAGGCGGCGTTATCCCCCAAGAGAAAGGAGGAGGAGAGAGAAAGGAGGAGAGGTGTTCACCTGGCAGGAGCCAAGTGCACATTAAGACTTCCAGCCGGTTGGCGTTGTTTTATAGGCTCCTAATCAGCCAGTTGGCGTAAATGGCTTGAGTTGCCAGATACCGCGATACCATTGTATACATTATTATAGACTCCTAATCAGCCAGTTGGCTGGTTGTCAGATACCTCTTTTTAGCAGTATTATTGCATACATTATTATTATATATACGCCTAATCAGCCAGTTGGCTGAGTTGCCAGATAGCGCCATGTATTCCATTGCCATACCATTGTATACACTATTATAGACTCCTAATCAGCCAGTTGGCTGGTTGTCAGATACCTCTTTTTAGCAGTATTATTGCATACATTATTATTATATACGCCTAATCAGCCAGTTGGCTGAGTTGCAGATACTCTTATTCATTATTGTATACACTATTATAGACTCCTAATCAGCCAGTTGGCTTAGAAGGCTTAAATATTGCCAGATACCATTGTATACACTATTATAGACTCCTAATCAGCCAGTTGGCTTAGAAGGCTTAAATATTGCCAGATACCTGTTGTATACAGAATACCGGTAGTAGAAGGCATAACAATAAACAACATTGCATCATTCTTTTTATTATAAATATATAGAAAATAAATATACATTTGAGGAATATGCGTATAACAGAAATATATACACACAATTATGGATATATATATATATATATAAAATAAAATATACATTTCATATACATTTGAGGAATATGCGTATAACAGAAATATATACACACAATTATGGATATATATATATATATATAAAATAAATATACATTTCATATACATTTCAATATGTACATAACAGAAATATATACACATAATTATATATAAAATAAATATACATTTCAAATACATTTCATATACATTTCAATATGTACATAACAGAATATACACACACACACAATTATGGTGATATATAAATAAAATATACATTTCATATACACTTCAATATGTACATAACAGTACAGGAGAAATATCAAGCAAAATATATATATATATATATAACACAAATCAATAGAAATATGCGTATAATCGTCAAAATATATATATACAATTCACTTTTTTTTCAAAATACTAAAATCGGTCTTAATCGAGTTTACAATTACATCATTATTGCTCTGCATTACGCAGTCTATGCGGCTTAATAATATTTCACCGCTTAAAGTATAGGGAAACCTGTATTCGATATGAATGGCTTTCATATCGTTCAGTACTATTTTTGTCCCCACTTTACAACCGGTTGGCAAGTCATCTTTAAATACGTCTAGAATACAATCAAAAGCACGCACAAAGAGTTCATCGTTAGCTACATTATTAAACGCAAGTTTATAAGAATGCTTTTCCAATCGAGGGTTTATTTCTACCGACTCGAGCTTTTCAATCGTGAACTCTTCACTCAACATAACGGCAATTGAAATAATCTTCTAAATCGTTACGGCAACTGCGCGTTATATAAAGAAATAGTTCTTCAGGGTGAACGGTGTAGGTGAGCTCAGCCTTGTACCGATCAATTGCTTTGTACCAAAGTTCATGGTATTTCAAAGAGTCTAAACTTTTTAAATAAACATCCAGCACTAGACCATTCTCACCAGTCCTACACTCGGTAAACCCATCGAGCAGAGCAGTGTATGCGTATTCAAGAACTGTATCAAAATAAAGCATATCCGTAACACGCGCGTCTAATATAGGTTTCAGTTTACGGAATCCGACGATTTCAAACATTCTGTCGAGGATGAAACGGTTTCGCGTAGGAATAAGAGCGTTATTATCAGAAGCATTCTTCCATCAGCCTTATATCAATGCATGGCCGATCGTTATTTATACACAACGTACATACAACGGCGTATGAGGGCGCGTCACTAATCTGCTCTCTTCTTGTACCTACGTTAGCAGGTATTTTATAACGATCTTCACACCACTTATCAACTATCACAAAGATTCTATTCATCTCCTCGATACTTAAATAAACCCGTTTGTTTGTCGGTCTACATTCCGTTTCCAGTACATAGCTAATGGTACCGGAATTACGCCTGAACACGCGCAACGATTTCGTCACGGACACATCGTACGAGGCGTTGAGAATGCTGCTCAAAGGAAGTTCCATCGTATTCGAGGAGCGCACGTCCTCGGTTCAAGCTCTGAGATAACTATGAGCCGTGTGAGGCACAGGCAGGAACGGTTCGACGGGCGGCTGACTCGATGATACGTGAATGGGCATGTTCGTACGACTCGAATTGTTGCACATATTTGTTTTTCCGTTTCGTCACTACCAGCCTACGCACTTTGGATAAGAACTAGGCGCTAATCATCTCCACACTCCGGCGCACTATTTGAGAGGAACATATGCTCATATTTTTCCTTTCTACCCATCAAACGATACTCGTCTCTAAAATCTGTTAAAAACTCACGCATGGCACTAGCCACAACCTCACTATGAACCTCATCATGATATACGTTAATATAGTGATAAAAACACCTAAGATTGTCCATGATCACGAGATTCACATTTTCAGACGTAGGGTATGAGTAATCGACATGGTGTAGCATGACGTAATACCGCTTGTCACACCACCCATCCACAAGGCTCATTATCCATACCTGCTGCTTCTCTTCTGCACGCGTTGTTTCTTTTACTTCACGGTGTATGTGAGACTTTATAAAGTTTAGCCCTGCAGCATACTTCAGCACATCGTCTGTGCAACGAAAGCCTTCAACAGTCTCACCAGAACATCCGTAGAGTATTTGTACATCTTGGAACTTCGCACAATCCAATGTGGCTTTAAAAGAGGCATAGGAGGGGGGAATAGGAAGTTTTTCGGTATCCACCACATCCTCACACTTTACTGAATACCATTTCATAAACGTTGTGCAAGCAATATTAAAGGTAGCCATTTCAATATACGTCTGATCTGAATACACGTCTGATCTCTCGGGCTTACTGCGGTCGACTGACCACGCAGGGACTCCCAGATAGTAGCATGACTCACGCAGTGGGCGGAGCTTAGAACTTTCACCTACACACACACACACACACACACACACACACACACACACACACAAAGGAGAAAGTGAAACGCTATTTGATTTATTGAGATATTCATATATTTACAAATACGATTCGAGATATTCAAGTTATATATATATATATATATACAAATAGATACGATTATATACAAGACGTGTGAGTTAGAAGCATCATTGGTATCCAAAGGGTACGGTATCATAGGTGCCAGGTAACTGGTAACGTTTCCTATAGGTGTTACGGCACACCATCGTACCCCTAAGTTCCTTCACGCCTCCCAGCTTCTGCGCCCGAAAATTGTGGGTGCCTACAATTAGTTGGTGAGGTTCCAAACATACTAGATCCTTCAACGACTCAAAGTTAACAACCTCCCGATTCGCATGGTTGAGCGTAATACCCTTTGCCTTCACGATATATTTCATTTCATCCCCTACCCTGACCCGTACCCCATAAGTCTTAGGTCCTGTTGAGATAAAAGAGTCGGCGTATGCGTCGTCCCCATACTCATCCTTGATCTCATCAGTGAGCTCGCCGAGGAACTCCCCAATAGCGGGCATGTAATCACCCTCCCTCTCTGTGAATATCACGCTATCTGTATCGGCATACAATACTCTCCGCCCAAGAGAATGCAATAGACCCCAAAGTTTTATACGGGCGTAGGCTGTTGTGAAGCTCGCCACAGGTATGTTTGTAACCCTTGAGGTATCTGTGGCAAATTCAGTGTTGTTGTACTTTATTACGTAAGTATTACCTACATTCACGATCTCCATGACCTCTTTATCGGGGGCATTGGCATAATCCCAGACATCGCTATAACTTTGTGCCAAATGAATGTTCCCTCTGCCGGTATTCTGCGCAAATTTTCCCCATAGACTGTTTAGACACAATTTTGCACTAAAGCGCTTGCCAGGATTCTTTACAATTTGGACACGATCAAGTTGTATACCTTCGCGGTCGCGGTAACGTTGAATATAGGCAGACTTTTCATCTTCGGTATCAACTCCTCGCGGATACCCTGATGCTTCAACCTTATCCTTCAAAAAGGCGTTTATATATGGTGTGAAAAGGTTGGGGAGCTTCTGAAACCTCCACACCTCGTGTATCTTCAGTATTCTATAACCATGGCGTACGGCTAGGGCCAGCTCAGGACTTGTATATACGCCTCTGATCTTACGCTGGTGGGGTATATGGTTACATTCGCCGTTATCCTCTTCCGCGCACTTCACGCACAGGGGAAACATGAGCTTGTCGTCGATAACGACAGGTAAGATCGGCATCCATAAATTGCGTGGGGGGAGTACGTCTACGAAAGAGAGCCCAAAGTAATGATCATTCAAATTTTTTGAAAATTCATTGATGGATGGTAGGCTAGGCCCACCAGTTTCTCAGGAGCGCCCACGGGGTACGGATTGCTCTTCATCACGTATGGGTATAAAGAACAGAAATCGTAGTAATGGAGCTTCACGCCCTCCGTAGGTGGGAAGTATAGTCTGAAAGGATTTGTACGTCCTCCAAACAAGCTATCACCACATTTGAGAGGATCCAGCACCATTGAACGCTTGATCGTTTTTATTTCCTCACGGTATACATCGTCTGTCTCCATCCGTGCATCATATTCATGCTCCCACAAGACTTTGTGAGTGAACTGGGATCCTATAAGTTGATCGCGGGTGCGGGTCGATGCAAGACAGTCGGCAGGAGACCTACCGTTGATATCTCCGGTGACTCCGCACTCAGGACGGGGGCATCCATGCCACCAGCAACCGTTAAAGGAGTACACAGTCTTCACACCAGTGACACGGTTTTCACTTAACCCATCAACCCAAAAAACACGTCCATTAATCTTAATGGGTACTTCACCCGTGTTGCGGGCGTGCTTTATGTATACACCTGTTTGTTGCTGCAGGTGTATGAGCCAGTAAATAGCCTTGTGTCCGTAACTGCGGGGGTTGTTTCGGTGAATAATGGCTAAGGTGTCTTTAGGCATGAAGTTATTCTTGAACACCGTAAAACATAATGATGCGATGGTGGTTGCGACTTGCAGTGGATCGCATTTGAAACGGGCTATGTACATACTTCTAAAGGCCTGGAAACATACTCTAAGCACGCGCACATCATTCACGCAATAACGCTCACATTCATCAGCTATATTATAAGGGTTACTTTCATTAAAACTGTCGTAGTATCGATCAAAGTCTTCACGTTCATCCATGCAGTCAAAATAATGTTTGAGGGGTGGTGGGCCTACGTAGTTTAAAGTCTCGCTGGTGAGGAAAGTGTATGGGAAGTATCCTTTGGAAACTTCAGCTGCTACTCCCATCACCTTGGGTAGCTTTGCTAATTTACAAGGTGTGAATAATAAAGTATCTTTAAATTGTACATTGCCTCTTATCTGCATCTGTATTAATTTGTTGCCTCTTTTCAATGGATCACCTGTAAATATCTCAGAGGATTCGTGTTCAAGCAGCTCCTTATAAAGGAACTGCGTGTCAAACTTTGCCCGTTATGGGCGAGAATATACACAGTCATTTTTTTTAACTTGTCGGCTAACTTGACAATATAGGACACAAATAGTTTCACAGGACTATCGCTGACATTCGTTTTAAAAACGTTTGTCCGTTTACCGCATTTGGGGCACTCGTCACATTCGATACCCATACATCATCACAGATGGTCTGGCTCACAAGTAAATGTGGAATTACCTCTTTGGTTTCAGCGTTCGTATATGTTTCTATATCGTAGTACACAGTAATACAAGGGTTATTTTTAGGCTTAGCATCTTTCATATAACACACATGCTTTACTCCATCCGCCTTATATTCCTCCTGGCATGTAGGACAGTGAATTATGTCGCACTTGTGCTTAAATTTCCCCAATTATCCATTGTGTGAAACATACCACATTCACAGATTCTCATTTTCCTGCACGTACCAATTGATTTATGGAGATCAAAGCAGCTATTATTGAAAATGTGCGTCTACACACATCACAGTCTCTCTTCTCAACTACACGGCTTTCACATTTGGTGCTTTTACATGCTCCATACCATGTGACATTCTTTACAATGTCTCACTATATCATCCGCAAACTCGAGGCACCCCTTACACAAATCATGATGTCTCCCATATTTTCGACTTTTGTCATAACTCGCGTAAAGCCCCCTTATATTACGGATGGGAGATACGTTGTTCCTGACATTCCTAAAATAAGTAGGGGCCTTGTACGATCTCTCACACAGCTTTTAAAAAACATACACAGTTCGGCGGCGATCATCCAAACCAAATATAACTATGCGCACATCATTTCCTGTTCTACCTTTCTCAGCTCTTCAGGACCCATATTACAGTCAAATTCAAGTTCACAGTCTACAGCTAGTTTACGGGCACGCTCAACGATCGTAGGCAGCCAAATTTTTTGAGTCCGTGTATTTTGTACAGTAAACATACGTGCTAAGAGTACTGCTATAAAGCCGCAACCACGATCGACGTTATATGCCTTCGGTAAATAGTTGGAGAATTGAAGTTAAGAGTGTACGGTATGGCACTATGACCCGCAACACGGAATACACGGTCAATATTTACCGTGAAGTTGTCCATATTGAAGGCTATACTACTTTGGACGGCTTGCATTATACGCCCTAATATATATTCTACATCTTCAGCAGCCAAAACGTCTAAACGGTACTATCACCCAATAATCGTCTTACATCACCGTCATCTGACCCGAACCCAAAGGACAGACTCGTCCTGACCTCACGCTCGTCGCGATTCTGAAGAGCAAACTCTATAATATGCTGTACTACCCTGCGTATCCGCGCTCAATTCCATTGCTATACATGACTCTAGGGTCGACCATGACTCTATACCGATTTCTAGTCAAGGCGGGGGTGGGGGCTGCGGATCGCACTAACTCGAACGTAATAACATCCTCAACAGAACGGGGGGCGGAATTAGTGGCTATATTAGGCGCTGCTGATGGGGGCCCTGTTGCGTAGGAGGGTTGGGGCTCTATTATTGTAGACTTAACAGAACGGGGGGCGGAATAAGGGGGTATATTAGGTGCTGCTGTGCTGGGGAGGTTGTTGCGTAAGAGGTTGAGGGTTGGGGGTCTGCTGCAACAGGTGCGTATTTCGGTCGCTTTATACCTGATGTGGGGTTCTCATACCTCCGCTTTGGACGTGCAACCTGTATCGCTGGTGAGGGTTCAGGGGAGGAGATCACAACTACACTGTCATCGTCATCCGTAATGATAGGGTGCTCTACCTCATCGTCGGTTCTGTGGGAGAAGAAATATAAGGATCAGCACTCAAAATTTGTAATATTTTGTAAATGACCCACTTAGGAGTGTGACGTGTTAGAAATGGACTCTGTAGAAAAATTCAGATTCACGAGCCCATCCACATGTATTATATCTGGACCTACAGGATGTGGTAAAACTGTGTTTATGCTTAAAATCATTAAAGAAAAGGGCGAGATGTTCTCGAAATTTGTGCATAAAGTTATATGGTGCTATTCGACGTATCAATCAGTGTTCAACGAGTACCAAGATGATATTTTGTTCCACAAAGGTGTATATGACGTTAATTCGCTAAAGGGAACTGAACATACAATCATTGTAATTGACGATCTCATGTTGGAGATGGATAAAACGTTTGCCGAGACATTTACAGTATACTCCCACCATCTTAACATAAGCGTGTTCTTCATCAATCAGAATCTATTTTTCAAAAATAGATACATGCGCGATGTGTCGTTAAATACGCAATATCTAGTCTTATTCGCGCAACGTAGAGATGTATCACAAATTGGGGTATTAGCCAATCAAATGTTCCCGAATCAGCGTAAGGAGTTTTTGGAAGTTTATAAAGAAGCTACAAGCACGCGTTACGGATATTTGCTTTGCGACCTTCATCCGCGAAACACGTTTAGAGTGCTTCTGCGAACGAATATATTTCCAAACGAGCCTGAAACGGTGTATATTCCAGAATGACAAAGAGACTAAAGAAATACCATGAATTAATAAAAATCTATCATCGACTGCCCCGGGCAATGCAGCAGATGTTTATTAAAAATATCGACGCCGACTTTTTAAAATGCATCTGTGAAATCTGTCTTAACGTTATAAATTGCAATGTATCAATGAAAACCCATCAGAAGGCTCGCCTACGCCGCTACAAGAACATAATACGTACACTCGCTCGTAAAAGTCAAACTGTAGCGAAGAAAAAACGAGTTATTGTGCAAACAGGAGGGTCATTTCTCCCCATCTTATTTTCAGTTTTGGGCCCTTTACTGACTAGATTAATATAATGAAGAAAGTGGTAGTGATTCCCCACGAGGTGTACGCTTCACTGCAAAGAGACACGGATCTAGATCCCCGTAAAAGCAGACTTAAAAGAATGGAAAGCGAATTGTTAGCCCTATTAAACAGTGAAAAAACACCTGATGAGAAAAGAATCTTATACCAAGAAGCTCTGCAGAAATTTCTTCACGAGTACGAAAATTATAAGAGCCCTACGGAGATTCCTGTGGTTATTAGGCACAGCACGGGGGACGATGGCGACATAGGACCTGTACCCGACGATACAGCTGATCAACCAAAAAGATTAGCCACACAACATATCGAACATGTATTAAAAAATACCCTCCCACTTACATTGAGGAGTAAAGGCTTAAGTCTTTATAATCTATTGAATGAGGATCCCGCCATACAATGGACCGATACAGGGGAGATCATTGTGGAAGGATCAAAGGTACAGGGATCGAATATCGTAGACATTGTCCATGATCTGGTGAGAAAGTGGGATAGGCCATCACCATCAGGATGGAAGCATATTAAAGCAAGACTACAACAAATAAATGTCCTAAAACGTTGATAGGAAATCTGAACAGGTTAAAAGACTTGGAACACGCAACGCCTGTGACACAATTGAAGGCGCCGTCACCCCCTGCGGTAACACCTTTGAAGAGGAGCAAGAAGAGGTTAAACCAACCCTACCCACGTGCCTCTAAAATACGCAAATGGCTAACGTATTAACTAAACGTTATTATGACATTTCTACCCCATCCTCTTACGGCGGCGTAGATAGACTGCACGTTTACGGAGTAGGAAAAAAAGATGTTGAAAGATTTTTGAGGGAGCAGGACGCTTATACGCTTCATAAGCCTGTGAGAAAAAGGTTTAAAACAGCCAAGACAACGGCTTCCTCGATTGATTCTATTTGGCAAGCAGATTTAACAGACATGCAAAGATATTCTGTGTATAACGATGGTTACCGCTACATTCTATTCATAATAGACGTATTCTCTAGATATCTGTGGCTAGTTCCTCTGAAAAATAAATCACCTGAAACAGTTGCTAAAGCCACCAAAACGCTAATGTTAAAAGAAAACAGGGTTCCTGGCTATTTTTGTACGGATATGGGGAAGGAGTTTATAGGCCGTGCTTTTCAGAATATGTTGACAGAGTTTAATATCAGCTATTACACAACCAATTCTATACATAAGGCTTCTTTAGCTGAAAGAGTTCAGCGCACCATAAAGGAACGCATGCACCGTTATTTTACACATAAAAACACATACAGATTTCTAGACATTCTGGAACCATTGGCATCATCCTACAACCGCTCACACCATCGCACGATTGGGGCAACACCTAACGAAGTTTTAGAAAGAGGTACGCTCCCGAGAAGAGATGGACCACCACCACCCACCACCACCACACTCTGTGCGCTTCAAAATCAATGATTATGTAAGGCTGTCGCGTTCGGGGAATAAATTCGCAAAGGGTTTTGAGCAAGGATGGACACGCGAGATTTTTAAAGTTAGGGCTGTGAGACCTAAAGGTGTGATAATGATGTATTACATTGAAGATTTGAATGGGGAAGAAATCTCAGGAGGCTTTTACCGCGAGGAATTGCAGAAAGTTGCGTTTAATTTAGAAAAAAATGTGTTTAAAATTGAGAAAATTTTAGGAAGCAAAGGTTCAGGAAGGAGAAAAATGTACCTGGTGAAATGGCTAGGGTACCCAGAAAGCTTCAACACCTATATAAAAGCTGATGCAATAATGAAGCTTAAATAGTATGCAACATGGCTCCTAACCATTTCTACGTCACACTCCCGTCCTCCTCGTCCCTGTCTGTACACCCTAACAACACGCTAGCCAACTTTGTAACAGAACTCCATGGGCACATTGAATTGGGTCGTGATTCGTATGAGGTGGGGATATGCGAAATTCAGCTGGACACCGTCTTTTTAAATATTGAACATGAAGAAACCGTTTTTACGATTCTTAGAGACATTGACGAGTGTGAAAAAGCTGGGGTAGCTATGGATGAAACTATGCGCATCGCTTGGACTAAGATTGCACGGTATTACAGTACAGAAGTAAGACTAGGGCCGGGTCAATATGGTTCGGCCGAGGATGTTGTGAGAGGCTTAAACGTAAGTTTAAGAAACTCAAACCTTACGAATGATTTAGTATATGAAATCGTAAACAACCCTGCACATACACTAATCCTAAAATCAAAGACTAACAGATGTCTTAAAGAACATAGAAAGTTCAAAATTCTAACCAACGGCCGATATAGCGCAGCCTTCCAAAGAGACACATTTCACGAGACACAGTATAACTTGTCCAGATTAATGTATCAATTGAAGATGGAGAAATTGGCTGAAAGGTCCCCAGACATGTGCTATATTTACAGTAATATAGTGGAGCACCAGTTTGTTGGGGATACCCAGGCACGCCTGCTGCGCATTGCTCACATCCCCAACCATAGAGGAAGGAGTTTGAGTATTACATATGACAGACCCCATTATGTGAATGTCGCAACTAATTTAATAACCAATATCACAATATATATAAGAACGATTGAGGGCGAAAACTTCCCATTCGGTAACGGGAGCTTAACAGTGAAGCTACACTTTCGACGCACTGAGTTATAATGGATAGAAAGCCTTTCACCGTCTATCGAGGGATGCGATACCAGCGCGGTAGTGGACTTGGATCCATTTTTTCATCCATACTACGTACGGCTGTTCCTTTGCTGAAGAGGGGTGCCAGATACCTTGGAAGGAAAGCGCTACAATCAGGCCTTAACACTGCAGAAGACATATTGGCCGGGGCTAAACCTAAAGAAGCCCTAAAAAAACATTTAAAGCGTACACGGAACGAAATCATCAAAGATGCAAAGAGAAAAATGCGTGGTGGCGGGAAGAAGAGGGCCCCGGAAGAAGGGGTCACGTGGTATTAAACGTAAAAGGCTATCAAAAAAGAAATGCTGTAAGCGAATGAAACCTATGGTTGACCACTTTTTTGACTGATATAAGTAAGGATATTGATCTCATGAATCATAGTTTGTTTACCACTTGTCGAGAGAGGAGTCACTATTTCGCCATGGCACGCTTCATCCACCCATGTAGTTCACAATGCTGTAAGTCGGAGCTGTCCTTTTTTGAGCTCCCGCCAACCCAAGTTTCTATTGAGCACAGTGACTTTATTACAATTAACCCTTTAAACACAATTAGTTCCCCGAGTGCACCTATAGAATTCGTGATACCCAGCTCAGGTCCTTACTTTTTTGATCCAAGCTGTGTGCACATGTACGCTAAGCTACGTATAGCCCATTCTGATGGAACGGCCTGCGATGACAAATATGCTGTATACCCTGAAACAAACTTTCTGCACGCCATATTCAACCAGTGTGACGTATATTTAAATCAGACCAACATATCGGCAGGCACGGGGTACTATCATCTACGAGCCTATTTGGAAAATGTCCTCAACTTTTCCAAAGAAGCGAAGGCTACCTTTTTAAGTGCGGAGGGATATTATCAAACTAAAGATGAAAATAGTATAAAGGACAAATTTAAAAATTCTAAAAAGAAAATATACGAGTGTTTTGGACGGTTGCACACAGATTTCACTTTCCAGGAGAAGTTGCTTGTGAACGGGGTGGATATGAAAATAAAGCTCACCCGCACGAGTCCTGAGATCTGCTTAAATCTGGATGCGAATCAAGAGGGCGCAAAGTCCGTTGTGGTTCACATTATGGACACATACCTCCGCGTACGGCGAGTGAAATTAAGTTCACCAAAACAACTAGAAATTGAGAAAAATTTACTAAACGCTACAGTGAAATATCCTATTAACAGAGTGCAGATCAAACTATATACGGTTCCTGCAGGGTTGGCATCGAAGCAGATAGAAAACATTGCCCTGGGAAATCTTCCTAAAAGGATATTAATCGGCATGCAGGACCACGCTTCGGTGAATGGAAAATATAAAAAGAGTGCCTTTAAATTCGAGAATTTCGGACTTAAAAATATAACTCTATACGTTAATGGCACTGCTTTGGGTGGAACAATGGGTACGGACTATTCATCAGACGCTGTGTTACCTCTTTGTGCCAGAGCCTATAGTAATCTGACCCATATTGCAGGTGATTGTGATGAGCTTGGTAATGGGGTAACGCAGGAAGAATTCATTGATCAATTTAACCTTTATCCGTTTGACATTACACCTGACTTATCTGCTAGCGTAAATACCCATTTAACACCACAGCAGAGCGGTAACATCTCAGTGCGGCTGGAATTCGCCAAGCCTATAGACGCTCCTATTAGTGTACTAGTATATCTCGAATCGCAAGCCCTAATAGAAGTAGATAGATTTAGAAGCGTTATCACTGACTTTTAAAATGGATGCTAATACACTTCAGAAAGTAATGGAGCGAGTCACACGTTCCAAATTTATCGGCGTGTTTGCGAAGAATGAAACATTGAGTTTGCCAAGTACGCGAGAATGCGGTAGTCTTATTGTGAACACAGACATCATCGGTAATGAAGGGATTCACTGGATCGCTGTCTATTTTAAAAATAGACAGCGCCTGTACTATTTTGATTCACTCGGTACTCAACCCTGGAGTGACCCTATTATTGTAAAATTTCTCGCTCAGTTACATATTCCCGAAGTTGTATGGAACCCATTTCGTATGCAGGGATATTTTACTAATGTTTGCGGAATGTACTGTGTCTCATTTCTCATGCATATGTCAAATGATAAAGAATTTATAAATTTTTTAAATTTATTTGACCCGTGTCACACTCACCGAAACGATGAAATGGTATGCAGACAGATAAAAAACCGTTTTCCAATTGTACGTACTCGTTGTATATTATAATGTTTTTGTTCGTATATTTGTATATTCGTTTATTGTACTGATTTCTTTCATTTAATAAATTTATGAAAATATATTGCGTCTTCTTATCCCAAAAAGATCGAAAAACACTTACATTATTTGACATTGTTGACTGATTAGTATATCATCCGTATTCCCTTCAAAAGATTGTATAACTCGTGTCAAATCCTCATCGGACCTTAAAGGAAAACATATACAGAGTATACAGACAGACAGATCCCCATTATGTGAAGATATCTTTGGTTCGAGGAGTGAACGCCATAAAAATTTCGATTTTAGCATAATGGGGAAATAACATTGATTGACATTTTTGGCGAGTATCTATTTGACGAAATACTACAACTCTCCGTATATATATAAAATCGAATTATGGACACTTACATTTCTATGGTAGTCCCTTGCGTCGGATTGTAAGGAGCGTCACTGCAAATATCTTCTACGGTTTGCGTCGAAAATAGTTCGCCACAATCAGCAGCATTGAAAAGACTAATTGTGGTTAATGCTGCAGTATCACGTTCTTCATACAAGTCTGGGGAGACGTACAGGTCCATGGTGGAGGATGTGTGACACTGCTGACTGATCAGTATATCATCCGTATTCCCTTCAAAAGATTGTATAACTCGTGTCAAATCCTCATCGGACCTTAAAGGAAAACATATACAGACAGACAGACAGACAGATCTCCATTATGTGAAGATATCTTTGGTTCGATTACCAATTTCGATTTTAGCATGATGGGGAAATAACATTGATTGACATTTTTGACTAGTATCTATTTGACGAAATACTACAACTCTCCGTATATATATATAAAATCGAATTATGGACACTTACATTTCTATGGTAGTCCCTTGCGTCGGATTGTAAGGAGCGTCACTGCAAATATCTTCTACGGTTTGCGTCGAAAATAGTTCGCCACAATCAGCAGCATTGAAAAGGCTAATTGTGGTTAATGCTGCAGTATCACGTTCTTCATACAAGTCTGGGGAGACGTACAGGTCCATGGTTGATTATTCACTGATGCGAAAATAGCTACTGTTACTCCCAACTGAAAATATCCCCTTTTATATGCACATTCGCCAAGCTCCGCCCAAAAGACCAGATGTTCGTAGTGATTGGCTGCCGATGTAGCTGGGTGGAGCTATGACGTGTACCAATCCGCTATAACGAGACCGGACGAGTAACATATATATAAAATCGAATTATAGGCACTTACATTTCTATGGTAGTCCCTTATATTATATTTTTTACTTACAAATTATTAGTATTGTTTGTTAACATAATTGTTAACTTATTTTATAATAAAGAAATTATATCCTAATTATATTTTAAAAAGAACATTCGGTTTCAACGTTAAGCTGTGGTCTAAGGCGGCGTGGCATGAATAAATACTAAAATAAAATTAAATGTTAAAAATCTTTATTCATACGTTATTAAAAGTTAAAAATCTTTATTAATAAAACAGGATAGAAGCATATGAAAGTCAAGGTAAACTATAGTTGCAAATTATAGTTAGGTTATACGATGTTTTTCGGATATACTACTGCCTCGGGTAAAATGGTCCTGTTATTTTAAATCACGTATTTGAAAGAGTTAATTATTATTGCTACATAGAAAAAATCGTGCATTACGATGTTTTTCGGATATATTCCCATCATTAGCCCAGCGTCTTGACCACTAGGCCTCCTAGGGTACCCATTTATCTACCAACCACTTTCTTTATTGTGTGGAAGGATGAACAGCTGGGTTTTGCTGCGCGCCGGCTGCCGTCGGGTCTCGAACCCTGGGCCGATGGATTCGTAGTCCGCTACGCTAACCACTACACCACCGAGGCGGTATTTGTCATTACTTACTCGGACTATAGTGGATTTAATTATCCCAGAAGAGTTCCATGCACGGTCTGTGTGTGTAGCATATATATATATATATATATATATATATTGGGGGGGAGATCTCTCACCCGTTCTTCGGCCCGACCCGTTTCATTGTAGAAATAATAATAATAATGATAATAAGAATTGATGTGCAAGGTGTTTGCAGTTAAGATGTAGTTTGTGTGTAAAAAGTTATTTATTAATAAGTAGAATTTAATTGGCTTCAAATTATATTTTAAAATACGCGTAAATATTTGTAGAAGTAATAACAATGATAAAATTAATATCTGGAGTCAGTGGTGATTTCTGCTCGAATAGCTTGTAGAAGGATAATCCCTCGGGCCGAAAAAGGTCCCTAGAGACCTTTTTCGTTCGAATCGTGTCCCTAGAGACACGATTCGAACTGATTTAGCTTCTGCCTTTCATCGTGTGTGTGTGTGTGTGTGTGTGTGTGTGCGTGTGTGTGTGTGTGCGTGCATGAGTTGTTTATTATATATATATATATATATATATTGGGGGGGAGATCTCTCACCCGTTCTTCGGCCCGACCCCGTTTCATTGTAGAAATAATAATAATAATGATAATAAGAATTGATGTGCAAGGTGTTTGCAGTTAAGATGTAGTTTGTGTGTAAAAAGTTATTTATTAATAAGTAGAATTTAATTGGCTTCATCAACACTATATATATATATATATATATATATATATATATATATATATATATGTATCATAAGCTGTTTAAAAGAATGATATAATTATAGTAAACGAAATAACATAGTTTACCGTAAAATGAAGTTTTCTATTATGACGTTTTCGAAGGTAAACTATGTTATTTGTTTCTTTAAGTTCAATGAAGTCAATGTTAAATTTGCTTCTAAACTAAAATTAAATGTTATAAAATAAATAATATATATATATATTGGGGGGGAAGATCTCTCACCCGTTCTTCGACCCGACCCCGTTTCATTGTAGAAATAATAATAATAATAATAATAATGATAATTGATGTGCAATCGCTATGATCCAAAAGAATGGAGACTGTTCATTGACTCTAGCAAACGAAATAACATAGTTTACCGTAAAATGAAGTTTTCTATTATGACGTTTTCGAAGGTAAACTATGTTATTTGTTTCTTTAAGTTCAATGAAGTCAATGTTAAATTTGCTTCTAAACTAAAATTAAATGTTATAAAATAAATAATGTATATATATATATATATATTGGGGGGGAAGATCTCTCACCCGTTCTTCGACCCGACCCCGTTTTATTGTAGAAATAATAATAATAATAATAATAATGATAATTGATGTGCAATCGCTACACGATTAATGGGACACATGGCGCTATCTGGAATACCTTGCGCTATCTGGCAACTCAGCCAGAATAGAGGATTATAAAAGATCGCGAAGTTGGTGAAGAACCATTCCCCCCTCGGCTCCGGCCGAGTAAGGAGCTCTGCTCCTTCTATTTCAAGCCCTTTGGTAAACCCCTTAGTGGCCTCTTAGGTTAGGGAAACGAAAATAAATTGGGGGAGAACTCCACTCTGTCCTTCAGGTGTCTCTCTCCCTCCTTCAGCTCTCTCTCTCTCTCTCTCCTGCATGTATCTTCCTCCTTCAGGTGTCTCTCTCTCTCCTGCATGTTTGCCTCCAGCATGTGTACTACTGCATGTGTACATCCAGCATGTGTGCGTATGTGTGTACCTCCAGCATGTGTACCTACTGCATGTGTACTCCTGCATGTATACGTATGTGTGTACCTTCAGCATGTGTACTCCTGCATGTGCACCTATCCTCTCTCCTTCAGGCGTCTCTCCCTCCTACAGGCATCTCTCTCTTCTTCAGCTCTCTCTCTCTCTCCTTCAGGCGTCTCTCCCTCCTACAGGCGTCTCTCCCTCCTACAGGCATCTCTCTCTTCTTCAGCTCTCTCTCCTTCAGGCGTCTCTCTCACCTTGGCTCAGCCAACTGTCTGATTCTGGCTGATTCGGAGCCTATAAAACAACGCCAGCCCGGCTGGAAGTCTTAGTGTGCACTTGGCTCCTGCCAGGTGAACACCTCTCCTCCTTTCTTTCTCTTGGGGGATAACACCGCCTCCAAGTTTCCCCCCCACCCCCCTTTCCCCCACCCCCCTTTGCAACAACCCCCCTTTGCAACAACCCCTTTCCCCCTTTGCAACAACCCCCTCCCCCTTTGCAACATTACATAATAACCTGCAACATTCCTGCACTCTCCCCTTTTGCGGCTATACTACTATTCATCATCTTGACCATTTTTGTTAACAGTAGTTGGTCCTACTTCTAGGAATTTTGGTCCTACTTCTAGGGGGTATGGGGTATAAAGTGATACATCTCTTATAGTTTCACCTGAAGCAGTTTTAAGTTTTACAACCCTGGTTAATCCATCTTCCCCAGTTTTTAGTTCTAAAACTCTACCTAATGGCCAACACTGTCTTGGTGTATTTTGTCTAATTAGAACTACATCTCCTACCCTAATTTTATTAACCCAGTCTTTGTTTTGTATATATTTATGTCTTTCTCTCAACCCAACAAGGTATTCATCACTCCATTGCTTTTTAAATTTTGTTTTTATATTTGTTATTTGTGATAATCTATTTTGCAAATCATGATTATTATCACTCCAAGGTGGATCATCCAAGGAGATATTGTAATCAGGTAGAAGGTTAATGACTTCTCCCTTAATCAAATGATTTGGGGTGAGAGGCTCTACATCATTAATATTATCCCCTACATAAGTAAGAGGTCTGTTATTGACAACATTCTCAATTTCACTAATGAGAGTGAGAAGTTCAAAGAATTCAATTTGTTTTTTACCTATTGATTTCTTTAGGCAATTCTTTATTGTTTGGATATTCCTTTCCCAGATTGCTCCATACCATGGTGAGGCAACAGGGATGTATTTCCATTTTATTTTGTTATTTTGTAGATATGTTATGGTATGTGAATTTTGTAATATGTCATTTATTTGTTTTCACCAGCCTTGAAATAGGTTGCATTATCTGTCCAAACAATTTTGGGTACAGAATGCTTAGCACAAAATCTTCTAAAGCTATAGACAAATGATTCTGCGGAGAGATCACTCACTACGTCTAAGCTGACTGCTCTAGAAGATGAACATGTGTAAAGTATGATGTACATTTTTTGTTCTGTTGTTCCCAGACCAACAGTCAAACTTCCTGTATAGTCTATGCCAACTGTTTCAAAAGGCCTATTAAAGGTGACTCTCTCTGTTGGCAAATCAGGAGGATTGGTCTTCCTGAAAGATCTGGAATGAATCCTTTTGCAGGTGACACAGTTATTCAAAACTGTCTTTACAGTCATTCTGCCTTTGGGTATCCAATACAACTTTCTAATGGCATTTAATGTTTGTGGAACGCCCATGTGATAAAGTTCATTGTGTTTCTCTCTAATAATTAGGGTTGTAATGTGATGGAACCTAGGAAGAAGAAGGGGTTGTTTACTGTTATATGTGATTTGTGATTTGTTTAATCTACCCTTACATCTTAATAAGCCATCTTTGTCAATGTAAAGATTCAAGTTTATTACCACAGAGGGTACTTTGTTCATTTGTTTACCAATTGTTAAAAAATCTATTTCATTTTTGTATTCTGTTTGTTTGTTGTATGTGGTTAATCCAATATTTGGTAGCTAGACTTGTATACATTTCATTATCATTATTTCTTTGTTTATTTATTTTCTTTAAACAGTTGTGAATGAATCTGAGACAGTAAGATGTTACCCTTACAAGTTTGCCAAAGTCAGAATAACTGTTATAATCTAATAGTGGCTCAACTTTATTTGTGGTTATCATGTTAAGTTTTACATTAATTTGTTCTGCTGGCCACATTGTTTCATCCTGAATGAATTCAGGTCCATGAAACCAATTTTTGTTGGATTTTAGTAATTTACAGGATAATCCTCTTGTGAGAAAGTCTGCAGGATTTTGTTTTGTTGGAATGTATCTGAAGGTTATGTCCAAATTTTGTCTAGCTTCTTTAATGTCTCTTAATCTGTTACGGACAAAGATGTTTTTTGAGTTTAGCTCATCAGAGTTGATCCATGCCAAGCAGATTTGACTGTCAAGCCAAATATATGTAGTTGTGATGTTTACATCATAATAGACTTCATGGAGAAATACTGTTATTTTTACAGCTAGATAACCCGCAAGTAGTTCAAGCTGAGGAATAGTTTTCTTTTGTTTTAAGGGTGTTACTTTCCCCTTGGCATAGATCAAATGGCTGCCATCCTCACCTACAAGGTAAGCGCAACAGCCATACACCTTTTCACTGGCATCACCAAATACATGCAAGGTTTGAGGTGTATCTCTGTGTCCACAAACTCTGGGAATATTTATGTTTTGTAATTTATTGAGATCTTTAGCTAACCTTTTCCAGCTATCTTGTTGTTTATTGGTTATAGGATCATCCCAGTCTACTTTCTGTTTCCAAAATTCTTGTAAAAGAACCCTGGATCTGATAGTAGAAGGAAGGAGTAAACCCATAGGATCAAATATTTTTGAACTTTCGGATAAGATCTTTCTTTTTGTGTTAGCTGTTGTATCTAAGGTGTAGCCTTTTGTGCAGAGTGTCATGAACTTTAGAATCTGAGTTCAAATCCCAGATCATGCCTAATGTTTTCACCCTGTTTGTTGGTTCTGTTAATCCTTTGTCTTCTGATTTTATTTTTTGATTTAGTCTCTCATTATTTGTGATCCACTCTCTTAATTCAAAATTACCTTCTTTCATTATTTTATCTGCTTTTATGTAAACTTCATTTAATTCTGACTCTGTTTTGGTTGATCCTACAAGGTTATCTACATAGAAGTGATCTTTCAAGAACTGAACAGTTAAATCATTTTCATCATACAAATTTAAGTGATGTTTGATGGTTAAAGCCAGTAAACTAGGACTTGCATTTGCTCCAAACAAAACCACATTAAATTTAAATGTTTTAAACCCTTTATTTAAGTCATATGGATCATTAAACCACAAGAATCTTAGTTGATCTTTGTCATAGTTATTTTTCAGATGAATTCTCAAAAAAGCTTTGCTTATATCACTTTGAACTGCATAGTCATCTAATCTAAATCTTAGAAGGATTTTTACAAGGTCTGAAATAAGATTAGGCCCCTCTATGAGACAGTCATTCAAGCTATGCTTATTGCCATCTTTAAGACTACAGTTATACACAACTCTAAGTTTTGTTGTGGGTGCATCCTTTCTATAGACTCCTGTGTGAGTAAGATAATGGCAGTTGTCTTTTTTAAAGGGGTGATCTTTAACTTCTTCAATGAAGCCTTTTTCTAACTGGTCCTTGAAAACATCATCATACATTTTAATTCTCTTGTCATTTTTTAATCTTTTCATCAAATTATAGAGATGACCTTTAGCTACCTTTAGATTATCATTTAATTTTGGACTATTGATCTTCCAAGGTAGTTCAATTGAATAATGGCCATTTTCATACATGATGGTGTTTTCAAAATTTTCAGCCATTAATTGATTTTCATCTGTATGATCACCATCTTGCACCCCCACTGACTCTAATAGCCAGAGCTGTTGTACACCTTTATCTAATTCTTCAGTTGTTAATGATTTATTTAATATTTCAGTATTTATGTCATTATTTGAGTTGTGTAAGACCTTGTCATAATAGGGCAAGTTTGTTAGTCATATATTTTATTTTTCATTGTTATTTTATATTTATCTATGTGTCCCAGTGGAGCTATACCCCAGTGAGTATCTAGAGCAATCCCATCTCCTATTCTGACTATGCCCTTCTGAATTAAGTGAATATAATCAGCTCCAATTAACATTTGAACATTATCTATTATATCATCATTTAAATTTCTATCTGCAATTTTATATTGCTTTTTAAGTTGTTGTATTACTTCTTTTAAATTTGGTATTTTAAATTTTTGTTGACCAACTTGTTCAATGACTACTACTTCTATGTTTGTTGTTTTATTCTCTGTGGGTATATCCAGATCTAAATTGACTGTATTATATTTTTCTTTCTGTTCATTTTCTTTGACAAATGATGTTATACACAATTCTTGTTCATTTTTATGAGTTTGTAGGCCTAATTGATTAACTAATGATTGATCTACAAATGTTTGTTGGGAACAAGAATCTATTAGACATCTTATAGGAGTTGTCCCACCTTCTTTATTTTTTAAATCCAAGGTTATTGTAGGTAGGAGTACACTAGAATTTTTATTGACATTATTTATTGATATATGTCCATTAAATGTTTTTTCATTTTTCTTTAGGTTTTGTTTATTTGAATTTTTAAATGAATCACAAAGACAAGAGACATGATTTAAACTTCCACAATTAACACATTTGAATCTTATTTTTGTTTTGCAGTCTTTGTTAGTATGTCCTGCACCTGTGCATTTAGTACAAAGGTTTAACTGAGAACACCTATTTATCCGGGATTCTAAGTCTACATATTTAGTACATCGTGTGCTATAGTGATCATCAGCCGAACAAAATTTACACTTACGTACAAATTCTGTCGTAACATTAAAATTTCGTAGTGTAGGAGTTAGACCTATCACTTTTTGTTCTGATTTGTCTTTTTGTTGTGGTTGTGGTTTTGTTTGTATTTTCTTTGTTTGTGAATCAATCTTTGTTTGTGAATCAATCTTTGAAGATTTGTACATTGACAAAACATTTGGAAATTCATTCCTTATTTCATCAAGGGTAGGGTATGTATTTCCCGTTATTCTTTGGAAAATATCCCTAATTTGGGTAGGTAAACAATCAAATATTATGGCTTGGATAAACCATGCTGATTTCTCTAGATCTATATCATTATTTTGTAGATGACCTAACATGCATTCAATTTCACAATAGAAATTGTACAGATCCTGATGGTTATCCTTGGCTGGTTTTATATTTTTTAATTTTATTGCTAAATCATTTACTATTTCTTTTTTATTTAGGAAATTTCTTTCTAGTAATTTGAGAGCTATTTTATATGAACTGCCAATTGCCGGTAAGGCATCAACCAGTTTTAGGGCTGGGCCCTTTAAATAATTAAGGAGATAACTGAATTTGTCAACATCAGATATATAATCTTTGTTGCCAATTAAACTATCAAATTTTTCTAGAAAAGACTGAAATTTTGTTCGATCACCCTCAAATATTGGTACTTGTAATGTTGGTAACTTGGCTTTTAGTTGTTTATTGTCATCATTAGAAATGGATACATTTCTGAAGGCCTCAATCAAACTTTGATTTGTAGCCTCTAAATTATTTGGTAGATTATCTAAAGCAGCATATAATTCATTTATGTGAGAATCTATTTCAAAAATATTCTGTTCTTGTTCACACAAAAGTGCTGTATATGTCTCTTCACCAACATTTAACGCATCAGTTTCTGTAACAATTTCCTCGTCTATAATTATTATTTCCTGTTTAATTCTATTTAAACCACCCAAAATAGTATCATAATCCCTTTTATTTGGATTTTCTTTGCTATTAAAGGTAGTTAAAAGCCTGGTAATGACTCCCTTCCTTGCTGATCTCTTCCTTTTTAATGATTTAATCTTTGCCTCAATTGCTTCACATTCAGCCATATTTTGTTTATTTTATTTTTCCAAAATTAAGTCCCCAAAATCCTAAAACCCTTTCAACTCTATAAATAAGCTTTATTTTGGTTAAATAGGCTAGGCTTCTGATTACCCTTATTCTAGAATTTTACCACATTTATGACCAAATGATAAGTTTTGAAGCATTTGAATTATTTCTTATTTTTATTTTTAGTTAGGGCTTCGTAATTTATTATTATTTATATGTAGTAAGTATTTGAAAAAGCCAAACATGGAATAAATTCTGTTCAGATGTCAAAATGTTTGATAAGGCGTAATTTTTATTTTTTTGTTTTAATTTATTTTATTTTATTTTATTCAAGGTTAAGGTTTTCACAGCAAATAACCCTTCCCCACACGGGCCACCATTAGATATGGAAAAAATAGGTCCTGCTCCAACCAGAGTAGCCTAAACACAACCTAGGCTATGTTGAAGATGGAAGACCTAGGCCAAAGATGAACCAGCCTAACTATTTGTCCATAAACAGGACTTCCATACTCTTTTGTTAAACAATTACAGCTGAAATGTCAGCTTATTTAACCTAAATTTAATAACCGAAGGGAAATTTATGAACTTCTTACCTTGAAACTGTTATGAATTTTATCTCTTGACACCACTAAAACATTTTTATTCCGGCTTTTTCCGTCGCTGTTCTTATGCTTAATCCGCTTATGCTTATTCAGCTTCTCGCCCTGTTATTCTGCTTATTCCGATCTTTTTCTTCTTCTTCTTAAAACCGTGTTGCTATTTCTAGCCATGGGATCTTTTTTTCTTTTCATCCCATATTTGTTTCTTCGTTGGTGTCTTTTTAATTTTTCTCAGCAAGAGTTCATGTTCTCCTTCTGAGTTATTTTTTATTATTATTATTTATTTTAATGTCAATATGGCTTATCCAAGATTAGGTGGGTCTTCCATTTCGGTACTCCCAAATTTTCCATAGTAATTAGATTATTTAGGTTCCAATTTATACTGTTTATTTACTACAAGGAAAATGTTTTTCAGTTTGAGTCACACATGTACCAAGAAAATATGACACCGGAGTTTTAAAACGGGAAAAAGCAATATTACAAAATTTAAATAAAAAAGAATCAGTAAAATTCACAAAATTCCTTGCATAAATTCAAAGTAAAAACAACTGGCGTCAATTCGAAGTTACATAATAAAGCACTTAACTTATTTAAGCAAGTATATCAAAATTGCACTCGGCAAATTGAGAATATGTACAGGCAAAGGAGCGTGTCAACCCAAAGAATTTTTTACAAGATTTTCCCCTCCAAATAAAATGGTGCATGGCTTACATATCCAAAAGAAAGTTGGGTGGGGTCAACCAAACCTGATTGCCTTTAAGGCGAAGTTTTTCCTCACCAACCAATCAGATATCTAAATTTACAGTGATTTGTTTTCCCCTGAAGTGGGTTGATTCTTCATAAACGAGCAAGGACTCCGAAAGAGGGCATAGTTTTACGCAAAATGTTAAGTCAGATAAGGAATTCTACGGTTTGACAGAACACTTTAAGACAAATTATTATTGAAAGATTACAAAATGACTCGTAAAAATAATAAATCAACAACAACGGTCCCGGTCAGTAAGTAGGTTACCACTTAGGTGTCATGAGGCGGCCGCATGAAATGAGGAAAACTAAAAGCATTCAGAATTTAACGTCAGTTTGATTAGAGTTTTAAATTTTTAATATTCTTTTCCATTTACTTTAAATGGGTTTCCTTATGTTCGACCCATATATATATATATATTCCTTGTGGTTGTTTGCTTATATATATATATATATATATATATATATATATATATATATACTGTATATATATCGTTCTTTCTCTATATATGTTTGAAATGGCTTCAAAATACAAAAATAAAATAAAATAAATATTGCAAATAAGATGTGAGGTTCAACCTTTATGATTTGATTTAAAATATTTTTCTAACTTTTATTAAATTTAATTAATAAATGTTCAAATGTTGAATTTATTGAAGATTATTTTCCAATTGATATAAAATAAAGACATGATTTTCGAGTTAAATTTAGTCGTAAGTTAATGACAACGTTTTGACTTTTATACCTAACCACGGTTTTATTTATACATGTATCGGATGATTTTTTAATCATCTGACACCTCATAAGGTTTGTATTTTTATATTAACTGAAATAAAAGCATGAAATGTTTACTATACCTTCTCTACGCATGGGGAATTAGCCCCCTAGTGCAAAATATGCTCTATGTGATGCCCTCTCTGCTCATTAATTGTTTGCGCACGAACAACAAAATTTTGCGCTACTCTGGACAGAGTATCTCTTGAAATTTGAGAAATTTTTTGTTCCATTGATGCTTTCAATTCTTCTACTGTGTGTGTGTGGATTCTGTTTAAATGCTATACTTCAAATAACCTCACAGATAAAAGTCACGGGGGGTTTAGATCTGGTGACGTTGGTGGCCATGATATTCCTCTATCATAAACCGCAGGAAATCAGTTGGACAGGACTCTTCCGTCGAAAGTATCGTGTAAGAAGTGAAGTACCTCATTACTAGAGTGAGGTCTGGCTTTGGCTATGCAACTCCTAATGCAAAACGACTATGTCGTACGATTTAAAAAAAATAATATTTCATGTTTTTATTTCAGTTAATAAAAAACCTACAAACCTTTCAAAGTGTCACATCTTTAAAAAATCACCCGATACAAGGGACATGTAATGCACGGTAACAAGCTCAGCTGTATATATAATGTGTATATAAAGTTGGACCAGTAAATGATTTCTTCTGCGTATACTGCATAGAACTGCAATTTGCGAACGAATTTTATGCTTTATTGGGAGAATGGAGTTATTTGACAAATCTTTTTAGATAACGCAGACCATAGAGCAAGGATTCCCAACCTTGGGGTCGTGAAGATCATATCTGGGGTCGCGAACCGATCTCCTAATTTTATTTTCAATTCTCTTCCTACAGCCGTCCGACAGCACATTTATCAATCATGAATGTACAGTAAATCCTCGTCCAACGCGTGTTTGTCCAGCGTGAATTTGCTTATACACGGAAATATAAATGCGAACAATTATTTGCCGAAAGCGGAAAATTTGATTATACACGGTCCGCCAAACACGTTCTAATACAGTAGTACTGTACGCGTACCAATTCGCGCTCTAGTGTTTTCTCCTACACTCCCGCATCTCCCTCCCTCTCGCATCACCCTTTATCTCAGTCCCGCTAACACGTTAAGTTCAGTGAAGTCGTGTTGGATTGTTTTTGTGGTATTTTGCAGTTGTTTTGCTATTACCCTTAGACAGCAGTATGGCACCTAAACGTAAAGCATCTGCAAGAGAGAGTGAAGAGAAGAAAAGTCGTAAGGTTATGACATTAGCCGAAAAAATAAAGATTCTAGAAAAGTTGCATGGTGGTATGAACATAACATCACTTGGCCGCGAGTATCACGTGAATGAGTCTACCATACGCACCATCCGAAAGAGTGAAGAAAAGATGCGTGATATTTTCATTTAATATATTTTTATTTATCATGTGTAAATATCATTGTTTATGATTTTATTATGGTCTTATTTCATATACTATATAGGTAGGGAAATTCATTTGTGTGTGAATAAAAAATCTACATATCTAAGTATTAATGGGAGACTTTACGCGGCCGAGTTCACGTATCCCCATTTATCTCATAAGATATTAAGTTTGTCCAAGGCGGATTTACCTAACGCGCCGTTCTTGAGGAACCTAACCCCCGCGTTGGACGAGGGTTTACTGTACTTGCATAAACAGCTGAAATCCGGGCCCTTCCTGCGCATAATAAACGCTGTGCTTATGAAGTATATATATATATATATATACATGTACACATATATATATATATATATATAAAATAACTTTTAGGGAGTTTGTCGAAGCATGGGCGCAAAATGGGAGAGTGCAATGCAATTGCAAATGTTGATCAATGTCGCAAAGAAAATATTGCATAAGGTTATGCAACAAAGGGGAAGGGAGAATGGTGCAAGTTGTTACGCAACGAGGGGAATGTTGCAAGTTGTTATGCAACAAGGGAGAAGGGCAATGTTGCAAGATGTTATGCAACAAAGGGGAAAGGGTAATGTTGCAAGAGCAGCAAGGGATTATGCAACTTGGAGGCGGAGTTATACTCCAAGAGAGAGAGAGAGAGAGGAGGAGAGGTGTTCGCCTGGCAGGAGCCAAGCGCATATTAAGACTTCAGCCGAGCAGCCGTTGTCTTATAGGGCCCTTAATCAGCCAGTTGGCTTATGTGGCTCAGTTGACAGATTGCGCTATTTATTTAATTAAAGCGTATATTTTGCCTTAATCCGCCAGTTGGATTATCTGGCTGAGTTGCCAGATTGCGTTTATTTATTTAATTAAAGCATACAGTACATTCTGGCTTAATCCGCCAGTTGGCTTAGAAGGCTTCTTAGAAGGTATAAATGGCCTGTATATATTAATAACCTTCGAACGAATTTAAAAGCGCACACAAACGCACATACACTCACCGACTGTACGCCTATAAAGCCCCTATTATCAAACACACACACTCATATATATAAACTGATTGATGCACGCAAAGCCCCAATCACAACCACCGCTTTACTTACCAGATCCATACAAAAAAACCATCACATCACCAACAACCGTCTAAGTATAGACTTTTAGGAGCTCATCCCATCAACAGCACATGGTGAGATGAGGGCTACGACTTTTAGGAGCTCATCCTATCAACACCACGTAACCGATATAAGGACTAACCGATATGAGGACTACAACCAAGCGTCCAAACTTAAACGATTGGCGGAGAAACTATTACACAACAACCCACCAACCACCTCCACCACCGCCTTACTTAACAACTCCTGGTAGATCGACAAGGTCTCTAAATACGATCCAATAGACAGAACTATTAAACATAAACAAATACATATATGAATACAATAGTTATTCTATTCAGCTTCTAGTACGACTCTTTGACATTTGGTGAGGGCAATCTTTTAAACAAAAAATCGAATGAGATAAACTAAGTTTAACACAAATACAAATTTTCATCATAATACACAATTTTATCCTTAAACTATAACATGAAAAGCATTAATATGATTTTTAAAACAAAATAGAAATTAAATTAGGGGTAACTTATTAATTTTTCCTCTTTTACCCAATTATTGTTTCAATATAAATTTATCTTTAAGACAGTTTTTCCTCTTTTAGCCAATTATTGTGTTTCAATATAAATTTATCTTTAAGACACCAATATATCTTTAAGCCATATAACAAAAAATATCAATATGATTTTAAAACAAAATAGATTCTATTTCGGGGTAACTTATTCATTTTTCCACTTTTGGCCAATTATTTTGTTTCAATATAAATTTATCTTTAAGACACCAATATATCTTTAAGCCTTATTACAAAAAATATTAATATGATTTTAAAAACAATAGATTCTGTCTCGGAGTAACTTATTCATTTTTCCTCATTTACTTGCAGCCCTGCCGCGACACTGCTGCATTATTTTTTTAATATAATTAAAACCAGCATTCACGATCATTAAATCTTACTGTTGAAGCCGAATTTCGAATATATCTTTCAATATCACTAAAACCCTTCATTTGATGGTATTCGAAGATATACAGGTGAGGTTTTAATACCCCCAGTTTTGGGCTGTAGACCTTCACGGGGGAAATACCAAAATGCCTCGCTCTGCTTCTCCTTGCATTCGTTCTTTGATTTTAAATCACAATAAACAATATAAATATTCTATGAGATTAATATTTATTTTTTTCACCCTATTAGCAACACTATAAACGGAAGAAACGATCTGCCTTAAAAAATCTAAAAAATAACTTCTTAACAATCCATGTTTTCAATTGAAATAAACATCTACGACACACACACACACACACACACACACACACACACACCTGTTCAGACTATTATTTAAGGTTCAAATTTGATTGTCAAACAGATATTTTTATCCTCTCCATCTATCTACCCATCTATCATCTATCTATCTATCTATCTATCTATCTATCTGCCTGTCCGTCCATCTATCTATCTGACTGTATATCTATCTTTCAGCCAGATGTACCTATCTAACTATCTATCTATCTATATATATATCATATATACATTCGTATACATCTTCAACACTGAAAGAAATTAGCATGGATGTTATGGGGCCAAGACTTTTAACCAGCTTCCCAAGGACCTTAGAAACGTTACAGGGGTCAAAGTTGAAGTCTTCAAGAGAAGACTAGACTCCTGGCACAGGACGGTACCACATGAGCCAGATGTACCTAGCTATGTGCGGTGGAGAGCGCAAGAGAGCAACTCGGTCCTCCACCAAGCCAGGCCTAGTGACGGGTCACCCAACCTGACCTAGCATAACCTAACCTAGCATAGCCTAACCGAGCGTAATATAACCTAACCTAGCGTAGACTAACCGGGACATAATATAGCCTAACCTAACCTAGCCTAACTTAGCCTAACCTAACCTAGCCTAACTTAGCCTAACCTAACCGGGCGTAATATAACTTAACTCAGCGTAGCCTAACCGGGACATAATATAACCTAACCTAACGCAGCCTATCCGCGTATAAATCAACTTAAAGGGCATGCATCAGACAAAGGTCAGACGCAGCGCTTAACGCAAATGATTTATCCTAACTCTTGTATTATTATTATTATTATTAACATATATATATATATATATATATATATATATATATATATATATATACTGTAAACTGATGCGTGCAAAGCCACAATAGCGAAATATATACTCTAGCGTAACCTAACGTAGCCTAACCTAACTTAGTATAGCCTAACCGGGTGTAATATAACCTAACCTAGCGTAGCCTAACCTGGACATAATATAGCCTAACCTAACGTAGCCTAACCGGGAGTAAATCAACTTAAAGAGCATGCATCAGACAAAGGTCAGACGCAGAGCTCAACCGAAATTATGTATACAATTATTCTAACTCTTGTATTATTATTACTAGTACAGTTCCCGTCACTTCGCTGACGGTTAGACAGGCTAAACTACAAAAAAAGAACCCAGCCGTGAAAATTTTGAGCTTCACATTGTGTCAACATTTCTGAATCTGGTATCTCCCAAAACCTCCTCACCCCCATTCATACAACGGGGGCTAACCCCCCCCCCATTACCCCCACCCCTCCCCATTACCACACCCATCCCCCATTACCCCCACCCCCACCCTTCCGCCCACCCCAACCCTTCCCCCCACTCCCACCCTTCCCCCCACCCTCATCCTTCCCCCATTGCTAAACTACAGAAAAGAACACAGTCATGAAAATCTTGAGCTTCACATTTCCGCCCGTAATACAATTTCTGAATTTTTTTTACAATTTCTGAATTTTTTTCTCACAATTTTTTCTCACAATTTCTGAAAGTGTGACGGACGGACAGACAGACAGACAGACGGACGGACAGCTCTCTTATTATAGTATAGATTAGATTATAGTATTAGATTATTATTATCATTATTATTATTATTAAAACACATATATATATATATGTGTGTTACTATATATATATATATACACTGATGCATGCAAAGCCCCAATAGCGAAATATATTCTCTAGCGTAACCTAACCTAGCCTAACCTAACCTAGCATAGCCTAACCTGGCGTAATATAGCCTAACCTAGCGTAGCATAACCGGAACATAATATAACCTGACCTAGCGTAGCCTAAGCTAGCATAGCCTAACCGGGCGTAATATAACCTAACCTAGCGTAGCCTAACCGCGACATAATAAAACTTAACGCAGCCTAACTGGGCAGCCTAACCAGCTTCCTAAGGGCCTCAGATACGTTACAGGGGTTAAAGTTGAAGTCTTCAAGAGAAGACTAGACTCGTGGCACAGGACGGTACCAGATGAGACAGATGTACCTGGCTATGTGCGGTGGAGAGGGCAAGAGAGCAACTCGCTCTTCTACCAAGCCAGGCCTAGAGACGGGGGTCACCTAACTGGACCTAACATAACCTAACCTAACCTAACCTAGTATAGCTTAACCGGGCGTAATATAACCTAACCTAGCATAGATTACCCGGGACATAATTTAGCCTAGCCTAACCTAACCTTGCCTAACTTAGCCTAACCTAACCTAACCTAGCTTAACTTAGCCTAACCTAACCTATCCTAGCATAGCCACACCGGGCGTCATACAACCTAACCTAGCGTAGCCTAACCGTGACATGATATAGCCTAACCTAACGCAGCCTAGCCGGGTATAAATCAACTTAAAGGGCATGCATCAGACAAAGGTCAGACGCAGAGCTTAACCCAAATGATGCATACAATTATCCTAACTCTTGTATTATTATATATATATATATAAATTGATGCATGCAAAGCCCCAATAGCAAAATATATACTCTAGCGTAACCTAACCTAGCCTACCCTAACCTAACCTAGCATAACCTAACCGGGCGTAATATAGCCTAACCTTGCGTAGCTTAACCGGGGCATAGTATAACCTAACCTAGCCTAGCCTAACGTAGCATAGTCTATCCGGGCGTAATATAACCTAACCTAGCGTTGCCTAACCGGGACATAATATAGTATAACCTGACCAAGCATAGCCTAACCTAACGTAACCTAAACTAACCTAGCATTGCAACCTATCCATCTAACTGTCTATTTATCTATCTACCCAATTACCATCCAAACAACGCTCGACAATAGGAAAGGCAGAATATGTAGCTATCCCAAACTAAAGGCCTAACAAGGGACCTCTTTAACACTGAAGGAAATTACCTTGAATGTCATGGGGCCAAGACTTTTAACCAACTCCTTAAGGGCATCAGAAACGTTACAGCGGTCAAAGTTGAAGTCTTCAAGAGAAGACTACACCTTTTCACTCTCAAATTAAAACAACTGAATTTCAAATTAAAATAAATGAATTTCAGATTAAAAGAAATGAATCTCAAATTAAAAGAAATGACTCTCAAATTAAAACAACTGAATTTCAAATTAAAACAACTGAAGTTTAAATTAAAGCAAGTGAAATACAATTTAAAATATATGAAAGTCAATTTAAAACAGAGATTGTGTAAAATCTGAATGTGTATCGAAAGCTTTTATTTTATAGCTGGTGGGAGTACTTGGCATCTGAAACACGTTGGCAACATTCACAAGTCCCTAGCAACCGTTGCTATCCATGACTCGACTCTCTCAGTTACCAAGGACGTCCTCTCTGACTCGGCCAGCTCTCACTCGCTCTCACAGCTGTGTATTTCAAGGTTATTAAAAGAACTGAGTTACGCTTTACTGTGATGATTTGGATTATTTTTACAATATAAATTTCTACAGGGTGATCCAAAAGTATCTCCGCAGTAAGAAACAGCCTAATAGCCTACGCTTTGATAGATGTAGCCTAAACAAAAGGCCTAATAGCCTAGCTCCCATTATTCAATCATGGACGTGAAATAACTGTGGAGAGACTTTTGGATCACCCTGTAGAAATTTATATTGTAAAAATAATCCAAATCATCACAGTAAAGCGTAACTCAGTTCTTTTAATAACCTTGAAATACACAGCTGTGAGAGCGAGTGAGAGCTGGCCGAGTCAGAGAGGACGTCCTTGGTAACTGAGAGAGTCGAGTCATGGATAGCAACGGTTGCTAGGGACTTGTGAATGTTGCCAACGTGTTTCAGATGCCAAGTACTCCCACCAGCTATAAAATAAAAGCTTTCGATACACATTCAGATTTTACACAATCTCTGTTTTAAATTGACTTTCATATATTTTAAATTGTATTTCACTTGCTTTAATTTAAACTTCAGTTGTTTTAATTTGAAATTCAGTTGTTTTAATTTGAGATTCATTTCTTTTAATTTGAGATTCATTTCTTTTAATTTGAAATTCATTTATTTTAATTTGAAATTCAGTTTTAATTTGAGAGTGAAAAGGTGTAGACTCCTGGCACATGACGGTATCAGATGAACCGGTGTACCTGGTTACGCGCAGCGTAGAGAGTAGCTCGCTCAGCCAACAAGCCAGGTATAGAGACGGGGCCAACAGCTTGACCGCCGTGTGAAGAGAGACCGAGCAGAGGGGGACACTAACAATTGGTCAGAAGACAACAATAGGGCATTTAACACCGAGAAATTTCAACTTTTGAGATATGGTAGAAATGAAGAAATTAAACAGACTGCATAATAGGCCAGATGAGCTGGGTGTACATGGCTATGTACGGTGGAGAGCGCGAGAGAGCGGCTCACTCCTTCACCAAGCCAATCCTAGCGGCAGGGACCACCAGCTCGACCTTCGTGTGAAGAGAGAACGACGCGCTGAAACGCATCGTGGTACACACACACACACACACACACACATTTTAGTCATGCAGTTATCCGTGATTCACTGTCGTCAATTGAGTTAACATGACCTACTAATTGTTACCATCGTGCACTTATCCGTGATCGTGACATGGAATTAACCGTGGTTCGGTGATGTTTACATTCGCGGATCCCACCAACCGTTCCACCATGATGCTCCTCAGTCAGTGTCTCAGCGCAATCAAATCTCGTTTATTTATTTTTATTAGCTATCTTCATGTATCATTTTCTCCGAACTTCGTCAGTCATAATAAGAAACCTCCTGAAGGGTACAACTTAATTGTAGAATGGAAAGGCTTATCTTGAAATTTAAGACGTAAGAACAATTTGACTACTCTCTCAATTAATTATCTCTTTTCATGGCCCTCTGCGACCAACACAGCGCTCTCATGTTCATCTATTTATTGCCTAAGTATCTTATTTTTACCTCTGTGCTTTTGAAATAAACGCTTTACTATTGAGATTACATTACAAAATGGGCACCCAGGATGTATCGTAACACCCTGGGCTAGTGTTACTATTGCACTGTAGTATTACGACTTTCCACTCCAAGTCGAGCGCATAGTGCCGAACTGAGTTACTCACGCATTTCCCACCACTCACAACTTCTGAGAATCAGAAAAGGGACTTTTATTAGCGGTACTTTAAAACTGATGCATCAAGTTTTAAAGTATTGACAAGAAAGATCCCTGATTTATGATTCTTAGAAACTGTGGGGGGGAGGAAGGCAAGGAGTAACACTTTGGCCCCTGCAACGTTTCTGATGCCCTTAGGGAGTTGGTTAAAAGTCTTGGCCCCATGACATCCAAGCTAATTTCCTTCAGTGTTGAAGAGGTGCCTTGTTAGGCCTTTAGTTTGGGATAGCTGCATATTCTGCCTTTCCTATTGTCGAGCGTTGTTTGGATAGTAATTGGGTTTAGTTTGAGGTTTGGTACCAATATATATATACACAGCGTGTCCCAAAGAAATGTATACCCACTTTGTTCGATAATACCAGCTATGAGGATAATAAATATATTACTTTTTATATGTTTTTTAATAAAGAATTTTCTCCTGAATCTAAATATGTAATTATTTTTATTAAAAATTGAAAAACAAAAAGGTTACAGATGTTTAAATTATAATTATTATTTTCGAGACTTCATGTGCGATATTTTCTAATATTTTTTTTTATGGCCTGGCCTGCCTTTTAACCGACTGTTTTGAGATACTTATGTTTAGTGCCTAGCTTAGCCTAGCCATTTCGTTGAGTTCTAATTAGGCAAGACTACAGTTTTGCTCTAACCTTATCTAACATCTTATAACTCTGCGACGTTTGCTCTTTTCTACTGTAAGTGAGAATTGCACTTAAAAATGGCCAACTTAAGACTAACATTCGACCAACGTAAGTGTGTATTAAAGTGGTACTTGAAATAAGAAAACATAAAAGAAGTCCAAAGACAGTGGAGACGGGAATTTGAAACGGAACCACCAACGCGGATTACAATTGCACGTATACGAGATAAGTTTGAAACCGACGGCACTGTGCAAAACTTACAAAAACAACATTCTGGAAGACGTCGAACATCTTAGATAAAGTGTCATTTAACCATGGAATTTGTAAATTTTTTTGAATTAACTAATAATTACAACATTTATGCTTCAATATCAACACTAAACATAAGTATCTCAAAACAGTCGGTTAAAATATTAGAAAATATCGCACATGAAGTCTCGAAAATAATAATTATAATTTAAACATCTGTAACTTTTTTGTTTTTCAATTTTTAATAAAAATAATTACATATTTAGGTTCAGGAGAAAATTCTTTATTAAAAAACATATAAAAAGTAATATATTTATTATCCTCATAGCTGGTATTATCGAAGAAAGTGGGTATACATTTCTTTGGGACACGCTGTGTATATATATATATATATATACACACACATATATGTAGATGGATAGATAGATAGAAAGATAGATAGGCAGATAGATAGATAGACAGTTAGATGGATAGGTTACAATGCTAGGTTAGGTTAGGTTAGGCTATGCTTGGTCAGGTTAGGCTATAATGTCCCGGTTAGGCAACGCTAGGTTAGGTTATATTACGCCCGGATAGGCTATGCTAGGTTAGGCTACGCTAGGTTAGGTTATATTATTCCCCGGTTATGCTTCGCTAGGTTAGGCTATATTACGCCCGGTTAGGCTATGCTAGTTTAGGTTAGGTTACGCTAGAGTATATATTTCGCTATTGGGGCTTTGCATGCATCAGTTTATGAATCTTTCCTGTTTCATTAACTGTTTCCGATTTTTATGAAAACAACGTGATATGTACAGTTTTTCACGCTGATTTCAAAATTATAAACCATTTCATCGAGAAATACTTAGGTTAGGTTAAGTTAGGCTTATTGGCATTTGATGTTTTCTAGGACTCTGTTTTTCTTTCGGTATTAAGTTATATTCTTGTAAAAAATTTACTGCATTTTCTTCTGTCTCAGTCTTCCTATATAATTCTATAAAATTAAATTTGTCAGTCATTGGAAAGTAAAATACTTAGGTTAGGTTAGGTTAGGTTAAGTTAGGCTTATTGGCATTTGATGTTTTCTAGGACCCTGTTTTTCTTTCGGTATTAAGTTATATTCTTGTAAAAAATTTACTGCATTTTCTTCTTTCTCAGTCTTCCTATATAATTCTATAAAATTAAATTTGTCAGTCATTGGAAAGTAAAAAGATGTTGAACTATAGCTAGTCCATGCTTGCAGCGGAAGAACAAAATAGATGCGCAACGCCACCGTTTAAAAAATAGCCTAGCCTATGCTTGCAGTGATTAGTGATTACACCGTTCTAGTACTTTTTGTAGTGCTCTATAATTTATTTTCATTTCGAAAAACTTATTTTTAGACCTAACCTGACCTAACCTAACCTAACCTAACCTAAGTATTTCTCGATGAAATGGTTTATAATTTTGAAATCAGCGTGAAAAACTGTACATATCACGTTGTTTTCATAAAAATCGGAAACAGTTAATGAAACAGGAAAGACCCATATATATATATATATATATATATACCTATATGTGTGTTAAAAATAATAATAATACAAGCGTTAGGATAATTTTAGGCATCATTTGGGTTGAGCTTTGCGTCTGACCTTTGTCTGATGCATGCCCTTTAAGATGATTTATACTCGGTTAGCCTGCGTTAGGTTAGGTTATATTATGTCCCGGTTAGGCTACGCTAGGTTAGGTTATATTACGCCCAGTTAGGCTACGCTAGGTTAGGCTAAGTTAGGCTAGGTTAGGTTAGGCCATATTATGTCCCGGTTAGTCTACGCAAGATTAGGTTACATTACGCCCTGTTAGGCTATACTAGGTTAGGTTATGCTAGGTCCCGTTAGGTGACCCTGTCTCTAGGCCTGGCTTGGTGGAGGAGCGAGTTGCTCTCTTGCGCTCTCCACCGCACATAGCCATGTACATCTGACTCATCTGGTACCATCCTGTGCCAGGAGTCTAGTCTTCTCTTGAAGACTTCAACTTTAACCCCTGTAACGTATCTGAGGTCCTTAGGAAGCTGGTAGGCTGCGTTAGGTTATATTATGTCCCGGTTAGGCTACGCTAGGTTAGACTATATTACGCCCGGTTAGGCTATGCTAGGTTAGGTTAGGCTAGGTTAGGTTACGCTAGAGTATATATTTCGTTATTGGAGGTTTGCATGCATCAGTTTATATATATATATATATATATATATATATATATATATATATATATATATATATATATATGTGTGTGTGTGTGTTAATAATAATAATAATACAAGTTAGGATAATTGTATGCATCATTTGGGTTGAGCTCTGCGTCTGACCTTTGTCTGATGCATGCTCTTTAAGTTGATTTATACCCGGTTAGGGTACGTTAGGTTAGGTTATATTATGTCCCGGTTAGGCTACGCTAGGTTAGGTTATATTACGGCCGGTTAGGCTGCGCTAGGTTAGGTTATATTATGTCCCGGTTAGGCTACGCTTGGTTTGGCTATATTACGCCCGGTTAGGCTATGCTATGTTAGGTTAGGCTACGTTAGGTTACGCTAGAGTATATATTTCGCTATTGGGGCTTTGCACGCATCAGTTTATATATATATATATATATATATTAATAATAATAATAATAATAATAATACAAGAGTTAGGATAATTGTATGCATCATTTGGGTTAAACTCTGCGTCTGACCTTTGTCTGATGCATGCCCTTTAAGTTGATTTATACCCGGATAGGCTGCGTTAAGTTAGGTTATATTACGCCCGGTTAGGCTATGATAGGTTAGGTTAGGCTAAGTTAGGCTAGGTTAGGTTAGGCTATATTATGTCCCGGTTAGTCTACGCTAGCTTAGGTTATATTACGCCCGGTTAGGCTATGCTAGGTTAGGTTATGCTAGGTCCGGTTAGGGGAACCCGTCTCTAGGCCTGGCTTGGTGGAGGAGCGAGTTGCTCTCCTGCGCTCTCCACCGCACATAGCTAGGTACATCTGGCTCATCTGGTACCGTCCTGTGCCAGGAGTCTAGTCTTCTCTTGAAGACTTCAACTTTGACCCCTGTAACGTTTCTGAGGCCCTTGGGAAGCTCGTTAAAAGTCTTGGCCCCATGACATCCATGCTATTTTCCTTTAGTGTTGAAGAGGTCCCTTATTACGCCTTTAGTTTGGGGTCGCTACATATTCTGCCTTTCCTATTGTCCAGCGTTGTTTGGATGGTAATTGGGTTTAGTTTGAGGCTTGTTACCAATATATATATAGATGGTTAAATAGATAGATAGATAGATATACAGTCAGATAGATGGACGGACAGGCAGATAGATAGACGATAGATAGGTAGATAGATAGATATACCGCTAGATGGATAGGATAAAAACATCTGTGTTTGACAATCAAATTTGAACCTTAAATAATAGTCTGAACAGGCGAAAAGGTGTGTGTGTGTGTGTGTGTGTGTTAATTGAAAACATTGATTGTTAAGAAGTTATTTTTTAGATTTTTTAAGGCAGATCGTTTCTTCCGTTTATAGTGTTGCTAATAGGGTGAAAAAATAAATATTAATCTCATAGAATATTTATATTGTTTATTGTGATTTAAAATCAAAGAACGAATGCAAGGAGAAGCAGAGCGAGGCATTTTGGGTATTTCCCCCGTGAAGGTCTACAGCCCAAAACAGGGGTATTAAAACCTCACCTGTATATCTTCGAATACCAGCAAATGAAGGGTTTTAGTGACATTGAAAGATATATTCGGAATTCGGCTTCAACAGTAAGATTTAAAATGATCGTGAATGCTGGTTTTAATTATATTTAAAAATAATGCAGCAGTGTCGCGGGAGGGCTGCAAGTAAATGAGGAAAAATGGATAAGTTACTCCGAGACAGAATCTATTTTGTTTTTAAAATCATATTAATATTTTTTGTAATAAGGCTTAAAGATATATTGGAGTCTTAAAGATAAATTTATATTGAATCAAAATAATTGGCCAAAAGAGGAAAAATGAGTAAGTTACCCCGAAATAGAATCTATTTTGTTTTAAAATCATATTAATATTTTTTGTAATAAGGCTTAAAGATATATTGGTGTCTTAAAGATAAATTTATATTGAAACACAATAATTGGCTATAAGAGGAAAAATTAATAAGTTACCCCTAATTTAATTTCTATTTTGTCTTAAAAATCATATTAATGCTTTTCATGTTATAGTTTAAGGATAAAATTGCGTATTATGATGAAGATTTGTATTTGTATTAAACTTTGTTTATCTTATTCGATTTTTGTTTAAAAGATCACCCACCAAATGTCAAATAGTCCTCGTTAAACCACGAGAAGCTTAGTAGAAAAAATATTGTACCCATAATTGTATTTGTTTATGTTTAATAGCTTTGTCTATTGGGTCGTATTTAGAGACCTTGTCGGTTTACCAGGAGTTGGTAAGTAAGACGGTGGTGGAGGTGGTTGTTGTGTAATAGTTTTACCACCAATTGTTTAAGTTTGGACACTTGGTTGTCGCCCATCATATCGGTTACGTGGTGTTGATGGGATGAGCTCCTAAAAGTCGTAGCCCTCATCTCACCATGTGCTGTTGATGGGATGAGCTCCTAAAAGTCTATACTTAGGCGATTGTTGGTGATGTGATGCTTTTTTTGTGTGGTGGTTGTGCTCGTATATATTTTGCTATTGGGGCTTTGTATGCATCAATCAGTTTATATATATATATATATATAGGGTGTCCCAAAAAAAACTATATACTCTTTATAGCATCATATATTTTATAATTTAAAAAACCAAACAATATATTGTTATAGCAATTGCCAATGAAAGGTAAATTAGTAATCTAAGTGATCAAAATGTTATAGCGAGTTGTTTGCATATAAAATTTAATTAACTACGCCAAGTGCTCAAAATGTTCTCCGGCGTTGACTAACTGATTCGCAGATATGGACTAATGTGGATGCTGTGATGGTCCCGCACTTTTCCCCAATTGCATCCTTAAGGTGTTCGAGTGTTGCAGGTCTTGTACCATAAACTGCATCCTTCAGGTAGCCCCACAAGTAAAAATCAAGTGGAGTCAAGTCCGGTGAACGTGGAGGATACTCAACGCTTCCTCTTCGTCCTATCCAACGGTTAGGCAACGTTTAATCGAGGTACCTTCTGACATCACAATGATAATGAGGGGGGGCTCCATCTTGTTGAAAGTAAAAGTCGTCGTTTCCAAACAACTTCCGAACTGCAGGTATAATTTCTGTCCGCAGCATGTCGAGATATGCGGCACCGGTAACTGTCCCATTAAAGAAAAATGGTCCAACCAAACCCCTGGATGATAAACCACACCATGCTGTTAATCCTGGTAAATTAACATGTTTATCCACATAAACGTGTGGATTATCAAGTGACCAGTACCCGCAGTTGTGTCGATTTACTGTGCCATTCAGCTTGAAGGTAGTTTCATCAGACCACACGATTTTGTTGTATTGAAAGTGCATTCATGCCGCCGGAGAACATTTTGAGCACTTGGCGTAGTTAATTAAATTTTATATGCAAACAACTCGCTATAACATTTTGATCACTTAGATTACTAATTTACCTTTCATTGGCAATTGCTATAACAATATATTGTTTGGTTTTTAAATTATAAAATATATGATGCTATAAAGAGTATATAGTTTTTTTGGGACACCCTGTATATATATGTGTGTGTGTGATAATACGGGCTTTATGGGCGTACAGTCGGTGAGTGTATGTGCGTTTGTGTGCGCTTTTAATTCGTTCGAAGGTTATTATATACAGGCCATTTATGCCTTCTAAGCCAACTTGCGGATTAAGCCAGAATATATGCTTTAATTAAATAAATGGCGCAATCTGGCAACTCAGCAAACTGGCTGATTAAGCCATCTGGCTGATTAGGGGCCCTATAAGACAACGGCCGCTCGCCTGAAATCTTAATATGCGCTTGGCTCCTGCCAGGCAAACACTTCTTATCTCTCTCTCTCTCTCTCCTCTTCTCTCTCTTTCTCTTGGGGGATAACTCCGCCTCCAAGTTGCATAACCCGTTGTTGCTCTTGAAACATTCCCCCTCCCTATTTGTTGCATAACATCTTGCAACATTGCCCTTCTCCCTTGTTGCATAAAAACTTGTAAACTTCGCTCATCGGAAGAAGACCTAAGCAAGGAGAAGAGTAAAGAACAACAAGCTGCATTTCCGACAGTGAAAAACAGAACTGGCAAAAAAAGTCTGAAGGAAAACTTGATGCGGTGTATAGTCCAGTGTCTTGCCGAGACAAGAACTTCTCCTGAAGGGCTCTCGAGAGTGATAGGAAGAGTAGCTAACATGGTTTTTGATCAAGATTGGAAGCTGAAGGCAGATGATAATGAGAAAGATTGTGACTGTCAACAGTAACAAGATAGTTCTCGCAGTGTCAACTTTCATCCAAAGTCAGTGGTTCATGTGTTGTTCCCAAATTTACGTAATGATGGGTGAAGTGATGATTTTCCCCTATGATGGAGCTTCTTAGAATTAACAAGGGTGACGAGAAAAGTGAAAGAACTTGGTCTGGAGTAAAAAGTTTCTTTGAAGGTAAGATGGTTGAATTGAATGACTTGATGGATGTAAGGAATGAACAAGCCAGATCTGGCAAAGATAAACTTGGAGCTCTAGTTCAGAGGAAGTCATTGATACTGTAAATAATCAGCTGTCTTGTATGGACTATTTAACAAGATCAGACGATGACGCTAATCCAGACTTGATGTATGACCCTCTGACAAATTTAGGATGCGAATCAGAATTTTCAAAACTTGACAACCGAACCAGGGGCAGTGGTGGTAGCATATCCATTCAAACGCACTCGAGAAAAAATGCTATTGTGACTAACGGACTTCTGATAGACTCTTCGTTCGAATCAAAGTCTCTTGAGGATAGGAAAGTATCCTGGAAATGGGCCATTGGTTCAGAAAAAGTCAAGAAAGTGAAGAAATTAGAGGAAGATTTTCTAGCTACTGTGCATGCTGCAAAGAAATTGTCCCTACTGAAAAAAAGAAGAGCTCAAAAAGAAAAAAGCTGGCAAAATATTGGCGGTTTTGGAAGATAGCAAGAAACATGGAGGCCCTATGACTCCAAACAACCTGCATTTTCTGCACAAACTGAACAAAAGCAGCTCCTCACAGAAATTACCTATTTGAGACTCACCATCACACTAGATATTCGTCAAATGAGACGTGTTAAAGTGAGAGACGGGAAATTCAAAATGGAAAAATTTAATGTAGATGAACTGAGAAATTCTATTAAGAATGACTTACGACCAGAAGCCAATGTTACTAGTGATATTGATAGTTTACTGATGGTTTACTGTTGTAAATATGATGATTTCATGATTTGAATTACATCATGGAATTGATATGAATGCCTTGTGTTTCTTCTGTACATGAGTTTTTAATAAAATAATACCTTTCTTTTCCATTTTTTGCCTATAACCGCTAAACCACGCATCGAATGTCTCTGATTTGTTCATTTTCAACTTCAGCGGCCCTGAAAACATATGAAAAGACATATTACATATGAGGGGTAGAGGTTTACTTAAGCATCAAAAAAAGAAAACTTTTTTTTGCCCGCCATTTTGAAAAAAATCCACTGAACCAGGTCAAAACTTCATTTTAGGTCCAAGAACCAGCCAGATTCGTATTCAGCAGCGAAAATGGCCATAGAAACCACTCGTCTTGTTGGCAATTTCCAAAAAAAGTCATTGTTCTCCCATCCGTATTAATAGGAAATCATGGGTCAGAAATGAATTGTGTGTTGGGTCTGTGCAACCCGTGAGTTCCTATCCAGGGTTAAGAAATAAAAATTTAAGTGTTCCTGAAGAGTGGTTTCCTTCTTCATATTTCGTCACGACAGTGCGTTATTTTATCAGATATATATATCGTAAAGAACGACGCTTGTATAGGAGAACATTCCGCGCAAGATGAGAAGAGAGAACGAACAAATGAAAAGATGAGGTAACCACCCGGGAATCGAACCCGGGATCTTCCGATTGCCGGTCAGATATGATAACCACTACACCATGGTCCTCATTCGATCAGAAGTCGTAATTCCTCTACATACGCGCAGAAACCAATGCCCCGAGGGGGCACCTCCCGCATGCCGTATCTATATATACATTTCAACTGCAAAGAACACGCAGTATAAATAACGTAAAGAACGACGCTTGTATAGGAGAACATACCGCGCAAGATGAGAAGAGAGAACGAACAAATGAAAAAATGAGGTAACCACCCGGGAATCGAACCCGGGAACTTCCGATTGCCGGTCAGATATGATAACCACTACACCATGGTCCTCATTCGATCAGAAGTCGTAATTCCTCTACATACGCGCAGAAACCAATGCCCCGAGGGGGGCACCTCCCGCATGCCGTATATATATATATATACACATTTCAACTGCAAAGAACACGCAGTATAAATAACGTAAAGAACGACGCTTGTATAGGAGAACATTCCGCGCAAGATGAGAAGAGAGAACGAGCAGTTGAAATGTATATATAGATACGGCATGCGAGAGGTGCCCCCCTCGGGGCATTGGTTTCTGCGCGTATGTAGAGGAATTACGACTTCTGATCGAATGAGGACCATGGTGTAGTGGTTATCATATCTGACCGGCAATCGGAAGACCCGGGTTCGATTCCCGGGTGGTTACCTCATTTTTTCATTTGTTCGTTCTCTCTTCTCATCTTGCGCGGTATGTTCTCCTATACAAGCGTCGTTCTTTACGTTATTTATACTGCGTGTTCTTTGCAGTTGAAATGTATATATAGATACGGCATGCGAGAGGTGCCCCCCTCGGGGCATTGGTTTCTGCGCGTATGTAGAGGAATTACGACTTCTGATCGAATGAGGACCATGGTGTAGTGGTTATCATATCTGGCCGGCAATCGGGAGATCCCGGGTTCGATTCCCGGGTGGTTACTTCATTTTTTCATTTGTTCGTTCTCTCTTCTCATCTTGCGCGGAATGTTCTCCTATTCAAGCGTCGTTCTTTACGTTATTTATACTGCGTGTTCTTTGCAGTTGAAATGTATATATTATATATATATATATAATCAGAAATTTCTGAAATATTAAGAGCTCAGTACGAATCATCTTTCAGTATCCCAAACACTGACAAACTAATATGCGATAGAGACGCGTTCTTTGAAGAACTATAAGGGTAAAGTATAACGGACTTCGACTTTACGACAGATGATATTACACAAGCTATAGGGAAACTAAAAGCACACTCAGCGCAAGAACCGGTGTAACGTTGAGAGATGAGGTGCACTTCAATTTTCAACTTTTCGCTGAAAATTGAGTTGAAGTAGGCTGTAAGTTAAAGTGGCCCCTCAGAGCTTGGCCGTTTAAGGCTCAGGTGGAATTCTGAACCCAATCAAAACAAATAAAACTAGCGGAGCGACCCGGCGTTACCCGGGTGAAAGTTGAACGCTATATATACAGTATATATATATATATATATATATATATATATATATATATATATATATGAATGCCCGGTTAAGTCAACTCTACGGCATTGACGATTGGTTGGGTTAAGTCATGATATTTTCGTTAAAACTAACGAAAATATCACGACTTAACCTAACCAGTCGTCAAGGGCGTACAATTAAATTAAATGGGCATTCAATTAACCTAGCCGGGCATTCATTTAATCTGATTTGGCATTCAGTTGACCTAATCGGGCATCCAGTTAACGTAACCAAGTATATATATAATATATATATATATATATATATATATATATATATAATTAGTGGTGGACCGGATATCCGCATAATTTTTAACATCCGCATCCGCACTTCTGACTGCGGATGTTATGCGGATATTACCTCTAATAAATTATACAATTTACAATTAAATTAGCTTATAAAGTAGCTTATAAGGCCCAGTCATGCACAGTTCATGTAAAGTATTAATAATTATTAATGAACAAACAAATATATAAACCTCAAAATATAAAAACCTGGTAACACAGAAAATTGAATGAAACTTGTTTCATGCAATTTTCTGTGGCTGAAACTCTTGAGAAAGTTATTATTTTTATCATAATGAAAACATTAATATTAATTTTAATTCTTATGCATTGCCTGACATAATAGTAATATCACGAAATTTCAAAAATTATGTCATATATCCATAATTCTATATTATATTAATAGATTAACTAAATATCCGCATCCGCATCCGCGGATATTGAAATTAAAGATACGCATCCGCAGATATTGAAAAACTAACATCCGGTCCACCACTATATATATATATATATATATATATATATATATATATATATATATATATATATAGCGTTCAACTTCCACCCTGGCAACCCCGGGTCGCTCCGCTAGCTTTATTTATTTTGATTGGGTTCAGAATCCCAGCTGGGTCTTAAACGGCCAAGTCCTGAGGGGCTACTTTAACTTATAGCCTACTTCAACTCAATTTTCAACAATGTACTTCATTTTTCAACTTTGAAAATTGAGGTCCTGGTATTTCTCCCGTGTCTAGTGATCGTCTCCATATCCAATATAGGGGCTCAGCGATTGCATTCTTGCAGTTTTTCATCGGTGTAGCATTTCATTTGACCGGTGTAACGTTGAAAAGTAAGGTCGTTGAAAAATGATGGTGCACCTCATTATTCAACGTTGAATAATGAGGTGTACCTCATTTTTCAACGACCTCATTTTTCAACGTTACATCGGACAAGTGGAATGCCACACTGCTGAAAAACTGCAAGAATGCAATCGCTGAGCCTCTATATTGGATATGGAGACGATCACTAGACACGGCAGAAATACAGGCATACTGAAGAGAACGAGCATAGTCCCAATATATAAAGGAGACGATCGACGATCGATCCGAGGCCAGAAACTATAAGGCCAGTGTCGCTTACATCTCATCTCACTAAAATATTTGAAAGAATAGTTAGAGAAAAATCTATGACTTTTTGGAAACTCAGAAAAAATTAAATGATAACCAACATACATTCCGGTCAGGCAGATCATGCCTATCACAACTAATGGAACACTACAACAACATTATTGATGCACTTGAAAGTAATGAAAACTGTGATACACAGACTTTGCCAGAGCGTTCAACAACTGTGACCATGGAATCATAATACATAAACCGAAATATATGGGAATAACAGGAAAAGTAAGGAAATGGATATATAATTTCTTTAGTGAGCGGCGGCAAGTTGTTACAGTTCAAGGAATATCTTCATCAGAATCAGATGTCCTCAGCTCAGTACCACAAGGAGCAGTATTAGTTCCATTACTCTTCATAATCATACTAACTGACATAGATGAGGACGTTACCAGAGACAGCACAGTAACATCTTTTGCCGATGACACAAAGATCAGTAGAAAAATAAGAAACCCAGAGGATATAGGATTTTTGCAAACAGATATGAACAGAATCTACAAATGGTCGGAAGACAACAATATGAAATTTAACACAGAAATTTCAACTGTTAAGGTACGGAAAAAGAAGGGACCTAAAATCCATGGAATACAATACCCCAAATGGAGAGGAAATTTGGAGAAATTCTAAAGCAAAAGATTTAGAAGTTGTACTGACTGATGATGCGAAATTTGAAACACAAAATAAGATAGCAGTAAACATAGCAAAGAGCATAACTGGGCAGATGCTGAGAACATTTAACTAAAGGGATAGGAATATAATGATTCCTCTATTAAAAACACTGGTCATACCCAAGTTCGAATAATGCTCGGTCCTAACATCCTCATATAAAAGAAGACATTAGTCAGCTCGAAGGGATTCAGAAAAGCTTCATAACCAAGATCAATGAATGCAAAGAACTAAATTACTGGGAAAGATTATGTAAATTAAATTTATATTCACTGGAAAGAAGAAGAGAGAGAAACACCATTATTTACACTTGGAAAACAATGAAGTAATTAGTCCCAAAGCTTACTTTAAACCCTATATATACACACACACAGTATATTATATATATATATATATATTTAGGATGGCCCTTATTTTGACATTTTGGAAAGTTCTACCTCTGACCTTCTCAGGTGGTTCCATTTTGGTAAAAACTAAGATGAGTCAAATATGAGCCAGATTGAATAATATTTAGGGGTGGCTCAAGGGCTTCAAAGTTTGCCCCCTATTTGTGACCTCGATGACCTGTTTCTTTTTCTTTGCTTACAGGTTTTATGCATGATGGCAACGCGCTCCCACGATTTTATGGTTAGCCCAGCGGACGGGATCGAAGGAAGTAAACTCCCTTCGGGGAAGCAAGTTCTTGGCCATTTCTTGCATCGCCATATTGTTCTCAAAGAAGAAATCCGAACAGCAGCAACTCGGACCATCGAGCGAGTCGAAGAGTTCTGGTCTCGCGCCAGAATCCCAACCAAACATAGTCAGGATTCGATTAAAAAGCTTGAGCAACTCTTCTTCGAATGGAAGGGGCTGAAGAAGAACAAAAGCCATCGAACCCACACCAAACAAGCTAATGAAACCACGTTCTTAGCCAAAGTCGAGGAACTTTTTGACGTAGCACACGCTTATGCCATGGAGCTCATCAAGAATCAAAAAGACAAGCTTTTCCTTGAATCTCAGCGGAAGAAGGGACGATCTGGCTCTCTGGGGGAGGGGGATTTGACAAGGTGCTACTCCAACAACAGCAGAAGGAGAAGGAAGAAAAACTGATGAGGAGACGTCATCGATCACAACTTGACAAAGAAGCCTTGTTGGGAAAAACGGAGCTGGAGAGCAGCACTGACTCAGAAGAAGATCTGTATCAAGAACCAGGTCCCAGCACAAGTAGTGCGGGTAGTGCCTCTCCGCCACGAAAACGAGGACGCGAACCTGTCATTTCACCCCACTGGGATAGCAAGCTCATGCCTGATCTCACAGGGAATATGAAGGTGGATAGGCTGGCTATTCTAGTCTCGACAATGGGAGAGAAGAAGCTGCTGGAGATTCCAAAGATACCCAATGGGACCAGCCAAGCTATGGCCCAAGCTGTGTACAACGCCATTCGCCAGTGGGGGCTAGAAAACTTTATCCGTGGCATGTGCTTTGACACAACTAACTCCAACACGGTCCTACTGGGCCGGCGTCTTCTGCATTTTGCCTGTCGACACTTAAATGGCCAACACACTTGGCCTATGTCTGGAGGGGTGCTAGAGTGTACAAATTTTGACGGCTTTGAGCCACCTCTAAATATTAACATCTGTTCAAATTTCACATAGGATACTTTTTCATAAAAAATAACCATTTGGCGGGGTCAGACGTAACATTGCTCTGTTCTGAAATTTCACCATATGGATAAGAGCCACCCTAATAATTATATATATATATATATATATAGTACCGTGCAAAAGTCAGAGACCACTGTCGCTCTGATAACTATTAGATAATCTGTCGTATGAAAATTGGTTTTGATACTAAAATACATATTAACTAGAACCTCTGGTTCATATTAAAGTATAACAAGTTATTACTTAAGTGTATAAAGTTGTTTTATGATAGCTGGATGATCCTCTAGTTTGCATAAATTGGACTTGAGGGTTGATTCATTATATTACTTATAACGCATGTGTTTAAAGATCTTGCGAACTATTAATGATGGATCTGCAGTAAATGCTCCTAAGCTATTGTTATATCAATATTTACATTAAAAGTATTGACATATTCACTTAAATTCTGAAAAACAAATTTACCCAAAACGTTTCTTATTATAATCCTAATTCATGCTGTTTTTTCTTTTACAGGCTTAAGAAATGACGAAATGTACAATTTCTGATGAGATTAGATATAAAATAATACATTTGCATGGTGCGGGACTGAGTCAAAGAAAAATAAGTGAATCTACAGGTGTTTCCAAAACTGGTTTAAAAAAAATCTTGGCTCGTCACAGATCAAATGGGACCCCAGCTGCTCGTCCTAGATCAGGGAGGCCCTCTAAGCCTTCTCCATCTGATCTACAATATCTAAAGATTACTTCCCTTCGAGACAGACGCAAATCCAGCACTTTACTTGCAGCAGATCTCGAAAAAACAACAGGTGTCTCAATTGATCCCTCTACCGTATGACAGAAGCTTAACTTTATCTTAAAAGACGTGCTGCAGCGCAAAAAAGCCACTTTTAAGGAATGGAAATAAAGAGAAGAGAAGAAAATATGCTTTGGAACACACGTATTGGACATCTGAAGTACTGGATTTGCGTCTGTCTCAAAGGGAAGTAATCTTTAGATATTGTAGATCAGATGGAGAAAGCAAGCTTAGAAGGCCTCCCTGATCTAGGACGAGCAGCTGGGGTCCCATTTGATCTGTGACGAGCCAAGATTTTTTTAAACCGGTTTTGGAAACACCTGTAAATTTACTTATTTTTCTTTGACTCAGTCCCTCACCATGCAAATGCATTATTTTATATCTAATCTCATCAGAAATTGTATTTTTCGTCATTTCTTAAGCCTGTGAAAAAAAAAACCATGAATTATGATTATAATGAGAAACGTTTTGGCTAAATTTGTTTTTCAGAATTTAAGTGAATATGTCAATAATTTTAATTGTAAATATTAATATAACAAAGCTTCGGAGCATTTACTGCAGATCCATCATTAATAGTTCGCTAGATCTTTAAATACATGCGTTATAAACTTATAAGTAATATAATGAATCAAGTCCAATTTATGCAGACTAGAGGATCATCCAGCTTATACAACTTTATACACTTAAGTAAGAACTTAGTTATAAGTTAATATGAACCAGAGGTTCTAGTTAATATGTATTTTAGTATTAAAACCAACTTTCATAACCTTTTGGTTAACCTTTGCCTTTTGGTTAGCTTCCTCCCGAATTGTTCATTCTGATGAAGGCCAAGCTTTTCACTCCACCTTAGACCTACAGTTTAACGTGGAATCTGAACCACGCCCCATCAGCAACCCAGCTTCTTAACCACTAGGCCACCCAGGGTACCCATTTATCTACCAACCATTTTCTTTATTGTGTGGAAGGATGAACAGTTGGGTTTTGTTCCGCGCCGGCTGCCGTCACCGGGTCTCGAACCCGGGGCCGATGGATTCGTAGTCAGCGACGCTAACTTCTACACCACCTAGGCGCATACGACAGATTATATCTAATAGGTATCAGATCGACAGTGGTCCCTGACTTTTGCACGGTACTGTATATATATATATATATATACAGGGTGTCCATAAATTATTCACCCCAAAGCCTTAATAAATTCGTTATTATAGGAGCTATCTTAAAACGGTTTGCGGCAATTAATAACACAACTCAAGAAATTTTTGTTTTAATTCAGTAAACCTCCACGTGAGCCCCATTGGTAGCACGCAGAACATCAAGGCGATAGATGATTTCGTTCCAAACATTAAGAAGCATGTCTTGCGTGATGGAAGCTAATGTCTCTTCAATCCGGTGTCTTAATTCTGTGATGTTATTAACCTTCTTTGCATACACTCTGTCCTTTGTGTAGCCCCATAAAAAGAAATCCAGAGGCGTGATATCCGGGGAACGAGGAGGCCATGGAATAGGGCCATCTCGCCCGATCCAACGAGAAGGGAACTTTTCATTGAGAAACCTCCGCACTTCTAATCCCCAGTGTGGCGGTGCCCCATCTTGCTGAAAGAACACACGGGGCTGCATATCCTCAAGCTGGGGTGCAGCATACCATTCAAACATATCTAGGTAATTTGTAGCCTTCACAGTGTTCTCATGGAAGAAAAATGGTTCAATCACACGGTTATGGGAGAGAGCACACCAAACGTTTATCTTGGGACTGTTGCGTTCGTGTTCAATAAATTCATGCGGATTTTCTGATCCCCATATACGGCAATTGTGTCTGTTGACTTTACCAGGCAGATGAAATGTCACTTCATCACTGAAACCGACATTGTTCAAAAAATGCTCATCTTCATCAATACGGTCAAGAATGTCAACAGCAAACTGTACCCGTTTGGGTTTGTCATTTGGTAGAAGTTTCTGCAAGGTTTGCAATTTGTAGGCATAAAGTTTCAACCTCTTGTGAACCACTTTATGCACTGTTGAACGCGGTATTTGCAGTTCTCGGTTTGCTCGGCGGATGGATTTTGTAGGACTTCGCATAAACGCCTCCTGAATTCCCGCTATCTTATCTTCAGACACACTAGGCCTACCAGCTCCTTTCTGATGTAGCACACTGCCAGCTTCTTGAAATTGTTTCAGCCATCGCTTGAGTGATTGCTTTGTTGGTGGAGTTTTCTGATATTCCTCCTGAAAACGTCTCTCTACAGTAATTGGAGATTTGGTTTCCCACATCCACAGCACACACATTGCTTTCTCCTTCACTGTCGCCATTGTGCCCAAAAATTTCTTGAGTTGTGTTATTAATTGCCGCAAACCGTTTTAAGATAGCTCCTATAATAACGAATTTATTAAGGCTTATAATGGGGTGAATAATTTATGGACACCCTGTATATATATATTATATATATATAATATATATATATATATACCCACACACTGCGTTCCAAATTACTAAGCAGATTACATTTCTCCAATGTTTTCAAAAGTTTTTCCCCGATTTCAATGAAATTTGTAGCAAATAATCACAATATATAGCAGCATTGATGGTATTCATTTCGATAAAATATTTTGATAATTAAAATAATTATCTCATTTTATTGAAAAATATGTAAAATATTGTGTTCCGAATTATTAAGCAAGTATTCTATTTACGGATCTAAATGGTGAAAATGGGTAAGAAGAAGGATTTAACACTAACTGAGAAAAGAAAAATAGTCAATTTACTCGCTGAAAATATAAAATCTATTGAAATTGCGAAGCAGTTTGGCAGAGCTTATCGAACTGTAAACAAGTTTGTGACGGAGGGTACCAAACTGAGGCAGCGAAGTGATAAAGGAGCTATAAGAAAAGTGACAAGGCGGCAGATATCTGTAATCAAGCGCAAATTGCAAAGCATCCATTGTCCTCAAGCAAAGAGGTTTTTGAGCAGGCTGGCATACATAATGTACCAAGAACATCTCGATGTGGAATCCTCCAAACAATCGGCAAGACGTGTAAACCTACGATTCAGTCACCATTAACACCCAGGTACAAGAAGCAGCGTGTTGAATGGGCGCGTCAGTACGTGAAAACAGATTTTAATACTGTATTGTTCACCGATGAATGAAAAGCAACCCTTAAGGGACTTGATGTTTGGTCAAGAAGATGGATTGCTGAGAGCCAATTTCTACCATCGAGATTAAGACGCCAACAAGGTGGAGGTAGTGCCATGTTTTGGGCAGGATTGATAGGCAATGAAGTAGCTGTCCCATACAGAGTGCCTGATGGTGTAAAAATGAATGCCCAGTCTTACACAAACTTTCTAAAAGAAAACCTCATTCCATGGTAGAGATTGACCCTTAGCAATCCATCTTCTTGACCAACCATCAGATCCCTCAAGGGTTGCTCTTCATTCATCGGTTAACAATAGAGTATTAAAATCTGTTTTCACGTACTGACGCGCCCATTCAAGTAGTGAGTTGGTTTCTTGTACTCTCTCCCTCACACAGCCAGGTACACCCGGCTCATCTGGGATTGTTTATATATATATATATATATATATATATATATATATATATAAAGAATAAGAAGACAGTTAAAATATACAAGTGGTCAAAAACAGGGTTAACGAGTATGAGGTAACGGTGAATGAATGATCTGGCTTATCAGGTTCTATAAAAGTGCACGATTACAAATTGCGGTAGAATTGACAATTGGATGAATGTTTAGTGGTGGTTGACTATTATATTTCCGCCTTCAACCTAAGTATTGCCGGATAAACTCTTCCGCCTCACCACTAAAAACCCACAACCATTTACTGTATCTTAATTCCCAAACAAATTTCGAAATGAATATTTCCACCACTCATCACTCATCGACAATTGTCAATTCTCCCGCAATCGCAATTCGTAATCATACGCTTCTATAGAACCTGGTGTTTTGACCATTTGTATATTTTAACCGTGCCCTTATCCTTTATATTTTGTATATACCTTTTATACTTCGTTTATTTCATTATTCTACAATTAATCTTATTCTATAATAATGTACTTTTATTATCTCAGCCTATTTTTGTATATGTTGTTCGGAAGGATTAGCAAAAAAATGACAACTACTGTACTCCATATACGGGGCTCCAATAAACCTTAGCCCCCCCGCCCATGGCCTAAACCATTAGAGGTACAGTAAAACTAAACATACCTTACAAAAGATAATTTAATCCTGCATTTAATGAAACAATTAAAACTTGGTGTTCCCACCATTGGCTTCCAAGACAGCCTGAATTCGCTTTGGGTAGCTTGCCAAAAGCGACGTGAATAGATCTTGATCGTTACGCAAATTTGCTGAAACAGTTTCAATGTGTTGCGTCACTGTATCCTTCGAAAATCGATTTGCTGCAGGTTCTTGAAACAAGATACATTCAACCTTGTCCTTTATAACTGATCCAATGTGTTCACAGACGTTCAAGTCAGGAGAATTTCCTGGCCATTCTTCATTTCCAAAGAAATCGATCTCATGGTCCCGCAACAACTGTTGAGTGGCTAATGCCTTAAAGCAGGGGGCCTTATCGTGCAGAAGTGTGACCTGATCGACATCCATAACATTGTTTGGGTTTCTTAGAAAAGGGATGACATGCTGGGATAGAATAATATCACGAAAATACTGTCCATCCCAACTCTGACCATTTGGCTTCAGCACCCACATGAGCTTCTTTGCAGTGAACAAAACAAACACACCAACACAGTCTGGACTTTTTAATAATTCGCGATAATGTTCATTGTCATCGAATTTCATCTGGTGTTGTGGCCCACACTCGATCATTTTGGTAGTTAGGGCGACGTGTTACGTAAACAAAAAAATTCATCGGAGACATCTAAATGCATGAAATCATCCACATCCCAATCTTCAAGATAATGGGCAAACCACATTCTGTCATCGATGTTAAGTTGAGTTTTTCTTGGCTTTGGAAGTTCATGCCAAGGCTTTAAACCTTGCCTATGACGGTACAGTCGAATGATCTCACCACTAACGATCTTTCCTCTCAACACTTCGATCTCTCTAGAAAGTTTAGCACAGCTGTTTTTCCGCTTACGCATACCGCTTTCAATGATGTCCTTTGTTTCCTGAGAGAGTGGCAAATTTGGGCGCCCAGATTTGGTTGTATCCATTTCACATTCATCCAAAGTTTTATTCCAATTTCTTTTGACGAAGTCCTCACTTCTTCGCAACTTTTTGGCAACCCATGAACGTGTTATAAAGGTGGCTCTAGCATCACGAGCTTCCCGAAATGTTATCGCTCGTATGCGATCTATCACACGTTGCCTCTCCGAATCACCAATTAATTGAGAAGCCATTATATTATCACTTTATCAGCTAGAGTAATTTTAATACCTGCAATAAATAAAGAATTTTATATATTTTTATAAACACTAAAAACTATTTCGATATAAGTAAACATATAAGCTGCAAATGGGGGGGGCGTAAGGTTTTTTGGAACCCCTTAAATAAAATAAAATAATAAAATAATTCAGTAAATAAAGACTATTATTTCTAAGTGAATGTCATCATTACTATTCTCATCCACGTATGATAATTTCTTGATTTAGGAAAAGGTAAAAAGAGATTTTTCGGGGAAAATACCTTCATTCTCGCATTTACGACACGATCTAATTTAAAGTGGCGAATCTTACGGTGGAAATGGGAATTAATCGATTACCGAATTGCTTCCTTTCAGATTCTCAGTCGCGGATTTATTCATTCTTGGGCGAGGAATGGGATCAGAATGACGCTGAATGGGAACAAACCACTAAAAACGTATTGTTATATTAACAGTATGTCATAATAAAAATTAAAAAAAAAGATATGCCGTACGTATTATATATATATATATATATATATATATAATATATATATATATATTGTGGTGCAACTCCTTTTCCAGTTTCATTTATTGCGCGCGCGGGTTCGTTTATTCAGGATGACTCTGCCTATCCCCGCCTCGGATGGCCTTTCAGTTTTATATGCGCAGTTTTCTCGGCTTCCTTGAAACCCACTTTAAATTTCTACTTTCAATGTTAATTTACCCTCAGTTTCGAGAGAGGCCTATTGCAAGGTAGCATAAAACAACACCCGCCCTCGTATAAAGTTTATTTTGTTTCACTCAAAATAGGACATAAATCGAAAAGAAATCCACAGATCTACGATTACAAATTTTGTTCCAAAAAACACATTTTCAATTTAAAGAAAATGTTTGCAATTATTCAAGTTTGAAAAGGATTTATAGAGAGGGTTTTTTTATTTGTGTGTAACTCTAGAAATAGCGCTAAATTTAAATTCTGTAATCTAAGAAGTAGTTTACAGAAGAAGTTTACTTACAAAAATTTGGGAAATTTGCTCTCAAAAGTGCTGCGCGAATTCCGCAGGTTTTCCAGGAAAAAGTCAATCGATTAAATCGAGTAAATTTTTACAAAGGGTTCAAATGGTCATACACTAACTTCACCGGTTTACTTAGGAAAGAAGATCACCACAAGATATTTACTCTTCCCTGAGGAAACATAATATTCCGCAAACTTTACAAGTTTAACATTTTATTTGTGCACACTAATTACATTAAAATAAAATTCCACAAAGTTCTTTTTCTGTCTACTAACATTAAGTTCTTACAAACAAGTTCGCGTATAACAAAGGAAATTCAGATTTTCGTACAGTGTGAAACAGTTTTAACTCAACTTCGAAATTTTTAATCGTGCCACAGAGTTTAAAGATTTCGTTTTAAAAGCCACTTTAACTTTTGAGGACGGAACTACAACTAACTTAGAAATCTAAGTTACACCTTAAAATTACAAGGACTCCGCCTTACAGTATTCTGAATGACCTATCAAAAACATTTTCATTACGTGAGGTCATTCCTACGAAAGCTTTTATCCATAGATAAGGGAAGAAGGAGTTTCCCTTTTTCCTCACTGGGTGTTACAAGAATCATTGTCCTTTGATTGGACCTTGACATTTCCTTCAAAAGAAAGCTCCTCCTTTTCCTTAAAAATCAACTTAAAATGAAGTCCTTTCTTCGAAGCCACTCGTTTCATCAAATTCGTGAGGAACCTTGTGGTCTATTTTAACAAGTGGGTTCGAAGTCAGTTTCCAAAAGTTTAACTACCAAACAAAGAGAAAACAAACCATCTTACATTTAAACCTAGTCAATTTGTTTTCCCTTCCCTTCGAACCGAAAGACGGCTCTCAAGACCCTACCATAAACCTCTATCCCAAAGCTGACCCAAGTGATCTAAATACCGCGAGAAAACAAAATTAAAATCGAACGAATTTTAAACACTTTGAGACATTTTTATTTTTTAACACTGTAGCAAGAAACCTATTGATATTCTTCAATAACAGTAACCTAAACTATTTTCTTTTACAGATTTAAACAACAAAAAGTTTAAAACTAAAGTTTTTGTTCCTATTTTAGTAAGAGATTTAGGAACACGAATTTGCCGATATATTAGGGTGTTCCAAGATAGTATGGTAAAACTTCAAACTTTAAAATGTCAATCTCATCAAGGCTGCTCTTGTTACACTATGCAATAGTAACACTCGCACAAAATTTTGAGCAAATTGGAGCAGATTTAGAGGTCGCTACAAATTGAACATTTTTCATACTAGAATTATATTGATTTGGGTAATTCCTTCTGTATGTGTGTAAGTATGTGTGCATTTGTGCGAGTATATATATATATATATACACACACACACAGTATATACTATGATATATATAAATCTGGGTTACGAGAGATAGCTGCAAAGGATACACATCATACAAAATTATACATGTACAAAACCCACATATTAATTCGTCTTGGGTTGAGTGACCTTGACTCAAGTAGTGACTTGATTCACCCTGAGTTTGCAGATTTTGACAAGCAAAGGCTGGAAATGTGGGGCCTCTTAATGCAGTGTGTAGTAGGCAGCTGTATGATGTGGGTGAAACAGTGATAACAATAAAGAAACAATAAAGAAAACATTATATCAGCAGGAATGGAACTTTTTGAAGGAAACTTGTGGGAACTTTGTCAATAGATGATACAGTACGTCTCCGACGCTCTTCAGAACAGCAGCTTCTCACGAGATGACTACAGTGAATCCCTTCATCTTTCTCTAATTTTCCTGGGAGGAAGTTTGCCTAAGAAGTACAACATCAGAGCTCCAGGAGCTCTTCATCAGGCTCGCTGGATGGCAAAAGCTACCTATGCTTTGAAGATCTTTCTCTTCCAGGAGCAAATTAAACTTACTGCTCATGAAAAAAGGGTTTGAAAGAGTTTTGTCTCTTTGTGGCACTTGTTTATAGTAAATATTGGCATAAAGCACCCTTGGAGGTGAGAGTACCTAGAAACGACCTAGCTTTTCTAACAGTTATGGAGACTTATCCAAACAGGGTTTTGGCTGAAATTGCACTTAAGGCATTTATTTAAGAGACATCTCTGGTACTTCTCGGAAGAGCTGATTGGACTGTCACTTTTGGACGATGAGTTGGACAGCAAAGTAAAAGAAAATATGATTAAAAAATTATCTCATCCTGCAAAAGCGAAAGGTCTGAAGCGCCTCGATTCAAAGCTGTTCAAAACAGCAAACCCATTGGGAACTTACGTCAGCGAGAAGACGGCTCAACTCTTCGATGTACTGGATAAAAACGGAAAGAAGATTACTCAAGAGTTTCTTTCGAAACCACAAAGTGATTGGCCAAGTAACGACAACTACGAGTTGTTGAAAGGAAGAGCATTGAAGATGAAGGTTGTCAATGGCTCTGCAGAGAGAGCGATTGCTCTTATTCAATGGTACAATACAACGCTTACCAAAGATGAGCAGCGAAAACAATTCCTTCTTCGCATTGTTGAGACCCATCGACGAACGCTTCCTACCCTCCTCAAAGTGTGTTTACAGAATTAAAAGCCATTTGCATGTTCTTTTGTCAAATTTCGTTATTTTTTCATTTAAGAGAAAATTATTAATTTTGTAGCGACCTCTAAATATGATCGGAATGAGCTCATTTTTTGCAGCAATTATCCTTTTAGGAATTCAAACAAGGGCAGCCTTGAAGAAGTACAAAAATAAAACTTTTATTTCTTGGACCACCCTAATTATATATATATATATATATATATATATATGAATAGAAACGACATAAGTATTAAGGAACGTTTCTGCACACGAGGAGGAGAGATAACGAATAAATGAAAAATGAGGCGAACCGCCCGGGAATCGAACCCAGGGCCTTCCAATTGCCGGTTGGACGCGCTACCATTATGCTACGGACCTCGATTAATCACAAATCGAAATTCTCCCACATAGGGCAGAAACCAATGCCCTGAGAGGGCACCCTCGCAAATCGTGAATATGCCCTGGGTTCGATTCCCGGGCGGTTCGCCTCATTTTTCATTTATTCGTTATCTCTCCTCCTCGTGTGCAGAAACGTTCCTTAATACTTATGTCGTTTCTATTCATTTATATACTGCGTGGTCATTGTAGTTATATGCGCATATTCACGATTTGCGAGGGTGCCCTCTCAGGGCATTGGTTTCTGCCCTATGTGGGAGAATTTCGATTTGTGATTAATCGAGGTCCGTAGCATAATGATAGCGCGTCCAACCGGCAATTGGAAGGCCCTGGGTTCGATTCCCGGGCGGTTCGCCTCATTTTTCATTTATTCGTTATCTCTCCTCCTCGTGTGCAGAAACGTTCCTTAATACTTATGTCGTTTCTATTCATTTATATACTGCGTGGTCATTGCAGTTATATGCATATATATATAATATATATATATATATATACCTTATGAACCTTATGTTGTTTCGTGTGTTGGTCTCTCTTCACACGGAGGTCAAGCTGGTGGCCCCGCCTCTAGGTCTGACCTGGTGGAGGAGCGAGTTACTTTCTTGCGCTCTCCACCGTACATAGCCAGGCACGCCAGGCTCATCTGGTACTGTCCTGAACCAGGCATCCAGTCTTTTCTTGAAGACTTTAACTTTGACCCCCGTTACGTTTCTGAGGTCCTTAGGAAGCTGGTTGAAAAGTCTTGGCCCCCTGACAACCAAGCTATTTTCCTTCAGGGTTGAGGAGGTCCCTTGTCGCGCTTTTAATTTGGGAACACTACACATATTGTGTGTGTATATATATTATATATATATATGCATATATAACTGCAATGACCGCGCAGTATATAAATGAATAGAAACGACATAAGTGTTAAGGAACGTTTCTGCACACGAGGAGGAGAGATAACGAATAATGAAAAATGAGGCGAACCGCCCGGGAATCGAACCCAGGGCCTTCCAATTGCCGGTTGGATGCTCTACCATTATGCTACGGACCTCACTCAATCACAAATCGAAATTCTCCCACATAGGGCAGAAACCAATGCCCTGAGAGGGCACCCTCGCAAATCGTGAATATGCGCATATAACTGCAATGACCGCGCAGTATATAAATGAATAGAAACGACATAAGTGTTAAGGAACGTTTCTGCACACGAGGAGGAGAGATAACGAATAATGAAAAATGAGGCGAACCGCCCGGGAATCGAACCCAGGGCCTTCCAATTGCCGGTTGGATGCTCTACCATTATGCTACGGACCTCACTCAATCACAAATCGAAATTCTCCCACATAGGGCAGAAACCAATGCCCTGAGAGGGCACCCTCGCAAATCGTGAATATGCGCATATAACTGCAATGACCGCGCAGTATATAAATGAATAGAAACGACATAAGTGTTAAGGAACGTTTCTGCACACGAGGAGGAGAGATAACGAATAATGAAAAATGAGGCGAACCGCCCGGGAATCGAACCCAGGGCCTTCCAATTGCCGGTTGGATGCTCTACCATTATGCTACGGACCTCACTCAATCACAAATCGAAATTCTCCCACATAGGGCAGAAACCAATGCCCTGAGAGGGCACCCTCGCAAATCGTGAATATGCGCATATAACTGCAATGACCGCGCAGTATATAAATGAATAGAAACGACATAAGTGTTAAGGAACGTTTCTGCACACGAGGAGGAGAGATAACGACTTATGTCGTTTCTCTTCATTTATATACTGCGCGGTCATTGCAGTTATATGCGCATATTCACGATTTGCGAGGGTGCCCTCTCAGGGCATTGGTTTCTGCCCTATGTGGGAGAATTTCGATTTGTGATTGAGTGAGGTCCGTAGCATAATGGTAGAGCATCCAACCGGCAATTGGAAGGCCCTGGGTTCGATTCCCGGCGGTTCGCCTCATTTTTCATTATTCGTTATCTCTCCTCCTCGTGTGCAGAAACGTTCCTTAACACTTATGTCGTTTCTATTCATTTATATACTGCGCGGTCATTGCAGTTATATGCGCATATTCACGATTTGCGAGGGTGCCCTCTCAGGGCATTGGTTTCTGCCCTATGTGGGAGAATTTCGATTTGTGATTGAGTGAGGTCCGTAGCATAATGGTAGAGCATCCAACCGGCAATTGGAAGGCCCTGGGTTCGATTCCCGGGCGGTTCGCCTCATTTTTCATTATTCGTTATCTCTCCTCCTCGTGTGCAGAAACGTTCCTTAACACTTATGTCGTTTCTATTCATTTATATACTGCGCGGTCATTGCAGTTATATGCGCATATTCACGATTTGCGAGGGTGCCCTCTCAGGGCATTGGTTTCTGCCCTATGTGGGAGAATTTCGATTTGTGATTGAGTGAGGTCCGTAGCATAATGGTAGAGCATCCAACCGGCAATTGGAAGGCCCTGGGTTCGATTCCCGGGCGGTTCGCCTCATTTTTCATTATTCGTTATCTCTCCTCCTCGTGTGCAGAAACGTTCCTTAACACTTATGTCGTTTCTATTCATTATATACTGCGCGGTCATTGCAGTTATATGCGCATATTCACGATTTGCGAGGGTGCCCTCTCAGGGCATTGGTTTCTGCCCTATGTGGGAGAATTTCGATTTGTGATTGAGTGAGGTCCGTAGCATAATGGTAGAGCATCCAACCGGCAATTGGAAGGCCCTGGGTTCGATTCCCGGGCGGTTCGCCTCATTTTTCATTATTCGTTATCTCTCCTCCTCGTGTGCAGAAACGTTCCTTAACACTTATGTCGTTTCTATTCATTTATATACTGCGCGGTCATTGCAGTTATATGCGCATATTCACGATTTGCGAGGGTGCCCTCTCAGGGCATTGGTTTCTGCCCTATGTGGGAGAATTTCGATTTGTGATTGAGTGAGGTCCGTAGCATAATGGTAGAGCATCCAACCGGCAATTGGAAGGCCCTGGGTTCGATTCCCGGGCGGTTCGCCTCATTTTTCATTATTCGTTATCTCTCCTCCTCGTGTGCAGAAACGTTCCTTAACACTTATGTCGTTTCTATTCATATATATATATATATAACGTTTTTGGTAATTGAGGTAATAAAAGTTTTTACATGAATACAAGCATTAAACGTATAAGTTTTAGTTTACTTTAATTCATTATGGTATTGTTTAGCTTTTCTCAAATTAATGCTAAACTTCTACATGTTGTCCATCCTTCGCTATGATCAATCGTATACGGCGTTCAAATTCTCGAAAAGCTTTTTCCAGCACGACTGTAGGGATGGATGTCACTGCATCACCAATACGATGCTTAAGTTCTTCAATGTTTCTTGGTTTGCTAGTGTAGACTTTACTTTTCAGAAAATTCCATAGATAAAAATCCAAAGGTGTTAAGTCGGGTTAACGGGCCGGCCATTTCATAGGTCCTCCCCGACCAATCCATCGTCCAGGGAAAGTTTCATTTAAAAACACTTTAACATTGCGAGCAAAGTGAGGGGGTGCTCCATCCTGTTGAAAGAAAGCTCTTTGTAGCAGGTCAGGATTTTCCTGCAGTTGTGGAATAAAGAAGTTGTAACGTGTTAAGGCACGAAATGCCAGTGACATGCCGGTTCATCAGAAAAATAGGGTTCATAAATGCGGAACTTGACAGGCCACACCATACGTTAACTTTAGGTGAATTCCTTTCATGTTCATACAGCTCATGAGGATTTTCCTCTCCCCAAATCCTACAATTGTGCCGATAAACATTGCTCGATATGTGAAATGTAGCTTTGTCATTATTCTGAAAAATGGGGTTTATTCTGAAAAGAAAAGAAAGTGACAATCAATATTCACAACCAACTACAACTTGTACGTTTAACCCTTGTATTCATGTAAAAACCATTTCATTATCTCAATTACCAAGAAAGTTATTTGACTTTCGTTTTGCTCTATTAATTTTGGGACACCCGGTATATATATATGATGATAAATTTCACAATTAAACACGTGAAATGAATGAATGATGCAAACCACAAGGAAAAAGAAAAACGATTCCAAGGCCTTTCGTGTATTCAGAGCTACACCTCGTCAGGGAATGAAGAGAGGCAGCTTGCCTTCTCTCTCATTCCCTGACGAGGTGTAGCTCTGAATACACGAAAGGCTTTGGAATCGTTTTTCTTTTTTTCTTGTGGATTGCATCATATATATATTATATATATATATATATATTTAGGGTGTGTCAATTTTGGGGGTGAAATGACTAAATTGAAAATCATGTGATTTGGTAGCAATTTAATGTAATCATTTGGCATACAAAATAATATCCTTGCTTCAAAAACAATGAAAAATAACTCCTACCTACATCAATTTTAATTCAAAAATTCCATTTTTCCGTAAATTCGTAACAAAATAACAAATGTGCGCAAATATCCTATCAGCATTTAAAGTGGCAATAAGATATCATTCAGAGTCTTTATTTGAAAGTAACCAATGCAGTCATGTCCTTTTTGCTGCGGTTCCTTGACATCAGCATTCGGCTTGCTACTTGCGCTTTGATGGAGCCTTCTCACCTCTCGTGACTGTAAACTTGACTAGCTGCTTCTGTGACCATTTTCACACATCTCTCCACACTCTGAGTGTGAGAAGGCCACTTTGACACTTGCATTGGAGCCTCTTTAAGTTGTGTTAAATCTTTGTTTGTTATACATGTCAGTGGTGGCTCCAAAACTTCCGAACTCAAGTTAACTAATTCTGACAATTTCGTGGCATTGACGTTTATCGGAGGTACCTTCCTTGTCTGAACAGAGCAGTCTCCCAGCTGGTCATCATCTAGTGATGTTCCTCTAAGCTTTAGAATGATTTCCACAGCCTCAGTTCGCTCTATGGTACATTGGCTGCAGAGTATTGCTTGCAAAACTGCGTCTGGCCGAGCATACCAAGCGGACCTTCTCACCACAGGTAACACGATGTCCACCACTACTTTCCTTTGGGTTCTCAGTAGCTGTAATTGAAACAAGATGTGGTTAGGCCCCTCCATCCACATTGGATTAAGTTTTACATTGAACCAGTGAGGAAGATAAAACCCAGTAATAAATTCAACATTCAAAATCAAATTCTGTAGCATTTTGCCCTTCAGTGCATGTTTGGAAACCCAAATCCTGCAGAAACGAATCGCTGTAGTTAACCAACGACTGTGACTTACGGGTCCAATCTCCAAGAGAGCCAGATTTTGAGGCAACTCTCCTGATCTGATTGCTTGAACAATACGATAAGCGTAAGATTGATCCGTGCTGAGGTCTTTGATAACTTCTTCAGACAACACTGGAAGGGGAGGGCCTACTTCGACCTTTGGAAATTTTTATTTATTTCTAATTCCGTTGCTTCATCTAACATGTTGCCAAGGGGGCCTGACCACTTGTTGTTGCTCTTTGTAGGACCATCAAGTTCCTGGATGAGACGACGAAGAGGTAGTTCCCCTGTGTGCAAATCACATACAATCCAAACAAGCCTTCTTCCGAGTTTTTTCTCTAAATGCGTCATAACACCGCCCTGCCATCCAGTGTTCACCGCAGTTGAGTGTCCACCAACGGCCTGCAGTGAACTGTCAAGTCTTCTTTCTTGAAGCCAACATATTATTTGATCAGCAATTGCCTCTGCATGTTTCTTGCCTTCTACTTCTGCTTCAGGAACAAAGTGAAACAAATAGCGGCCACCAGGTTCGGAACACACAGAGTAGTGTTCTTCTTTGATGAGACCGGGAAACTTTCTGTCCATTCCCTCTACCTCTAGGAGAACTTTTGTGTCATCTCTTCTTCCATCAAACAAAAGGCAAGAGAGACCTTCCTCCTTCAAATCTTTTTCATGCTGATCAGATATTTCCTTCATTATTTTTTCTTGTGCTCTTCTTATCTTATTATGATCTATCACTAAGGATGTATCCTCTCGGCTGATGAGGCCTGCATCTATCCAAGCGGCAGTGGCAATCTCTACAGTCTCTCGTAGCCCGTATGGTGGCGAATACTGGCAAGGGCAATGTTTGAGATGTCTTCAGTGTTGTATTTCATTCTCTTCGGCGAAGGTTCAGATGCCATTTTGGAGCTATCATCTGATGTTGCTTCTTTCTGTTCATCTGAAGAGCTTTCAAAGAAGTGAGAAACCTCTTGATAGAGCTCTTCATCTCTTTGGGGGGCTTCTTCACTCTTCTTTTTCTTCCTTTCTTCTCTCTCTCGGATTTTCTCTTTTTTCTTAGCAATAACAATCTGTTTTTTGGTTTCTGAATAATCTGCCGAACCAATCTGCATACTTCCTTGGCCTCCTGCCTTTGTTCTCTGCGCCTTTATGAAAGCCAGCTCCAAAACAGGGATCTTTTTCTCACGAGGACAGCGACAATCAATGTGAGGGTGAGGTTCTCTTCTGCATGAGGGAGAACAATTGGCTTCAGAAATCAGAACACAACTCTATGGGACACTGGCAGTTAAAAATGTCAAGAAGAGTATCAAGTGTGTGCAGAGATTTATTTTTCTTTGCTAGTTTTCCTTTGCCAAGTGATGTCTCAACTGCTTTGTGCCAAAGCTTTGTTAATTTTAGCTCAATAGTTCTATGCTGATTGAGTACAGGTGGTTTGAATAACACATTAGCTTTTTTCCACTGATGTAGAAGAGGGGGAATCATGTCCCTTATGAGCTCTTTCTCTGTATAGTTCCTTCTATCCTTTGTATTTTGTTCACGAAGGAGTAACCCTAGTCTCAGCATGTCTCGCACTGTTGGTAGTTCTGATAAGGGAAGCTCCTTGCCTGTACCGACTAACAGGCTCAAGTGGCATGACGACTGACCTCTTGTCTTCAATTTTGGCATCTTAGGAATATCTGAAAAGAAAGAAAAACATTTAAGTATTTTATATCAATTACGATGTTTCAAAGTTTAGTCATTCGATGTTCTAAAATTCAATAAAAAAATATTTCATAGGATTACAACATAATTAGACAGAAGAATATGATAATAATAAATAATTGTAATAATCAATAAATAATCCATACTTACAGTTAAACTGTAGTATTCCTCTAGTAGAATAACTATGAAGTAGGTACAAGAGCAATAACAGCAAACCACCGTCTATGACATCTAAGAGGCAACTGAGGACTGAGAGTGAAGGACAGTTCTATTCATGTTGTGACTTGTACATTGTACAACAACTATATGACCTTGAAAACACTCCATATGCGATCAGTGGGATAATTCTGTGACAGATGAATAGTTAATCAATTTATGTCCTATTATTTAGTAAAAGAGTCAATTTCTGAAACTTTAAGGTAAAATTGATGTAGGTAAGGGTTATTTTATTTCATTTTGGTTGGCCAATTTCAAGTTTTGACATGAAAAGACACTATATTTTCACTACCAAAATTGATTTGAAAAAAGTTGACAAAATTGACACACCCTAATATATATATATATATATATATATATATATAATATATATATATATATATATATATATATATTAATATATATATACACACACACACACACACACACACACACACACGAGAGTAATTCAATAAGTATCCGCACTTTTTATTTTCACAATTTTATTTTCACATCTGATAGATTATAAACATATCACTTCTCAACATAGTCTCCCTGTTTCTCAATACATTTAGTTCAGCGATCTACAAGCTTTCTAATGCCATCACAAAAGAATGTTTTTGGCTGTGTTATTGAAGTTATTGAAAAAGTTATTCAGTGAGCTCATCCTTATATTGTTCTTGATTATTTCAATTGTAAATAAAAAATTTAGGGGTGCTGCAGTTCCGCAGTGCCTACCAACGAGCCGCCACTGCTAGTAGGCTACACAGTTGTAATGCACTTAATAAACATCTACACAGTTATTGTAATGCACTTAATAAACAGCTAAACTGTACAGCTTACTGTACTGTAGATAGAGTGTAGATTTGTAATGAATATTACATAGGACGCTTCCTGGCTTTTTGTTTGGAAAACTGCATGATTGTGCCCTCGAAACTCACCGACTCCAACACGTCATGCTCTATACTCAACAGCGCCAGGGACGAAAGGCGCTCCTGGCCCATTGTGGAGCGAAGGTAATTTTTGATCAGTTTGAGTTTCGAGAATGAACGTTCACCAGAACAGTTCGTGACAAACATACACAGGTGTATTCTCATTGCTATTTCCATGTTTGAGAATGTTCCTTTCAGTTCGTTTGTGTTCATATGCCGATAAAATCTGTTGCACATGTCTTCACGTTCCGTCTGGGATTCTGTTTCACTTTCGGTGAGTTTCATTAGGGCAGCGAACTGCACAACTTCTGCTACCAGCTCTTTCTCCAGATCAGCCGGATAGCATTCTACTAGATGTTCAGCTGACCGTCGAAGACTGTCGATGTCCAGGACTAGAAGGAAATACAAAAATCCCAAATCTTTTCTGCAGGACAGCGTACGCTTCTAGACGAGTATTCAGAGTGATACACAGTTTATCAATTATCAGTAGAAATGCATTGGTCCGAAATGAATCTCTTGGTGTCAGGTTCGTATCTTCGGCAGTTCCGATTTCGTCATGATGGCGCTTTCTTTTCTTTGTGCGTTGAGTCGATTCCTTGTATACTCGATGACCACACTTTCCGATGCCCTGGTCCTCGAATTCGTCAAATCTTGATCTGAGATCTTCAACAAATTGCAGTAGTGATTTCAGCAAGAGGGTGGCTGAGTCTAACGACATTCCTTGTTTTTGCAGAGATGCACTCGTTTTTTGAAATTGTTCGAGAATAGTGTTCCATAAAACCAATAAAATGGCTGTTTCGAGTTGTTGAAGCTGTTTACACAATCCCCTGGCTTCGATCCTGGCTTCCGCAGTTTGGCTGGTATCTGCTGCTAGCTCATCCAGTACCACGATATTCTCGGCGTAGCCTTCGGTTAAAGATTGGACGGCATCTGATCTGGCTGACCAGCGGGTATCGGAGAGACCTTTGTCGACCTTTAGTTTCTCACTACGGGAACTACTATCGAGAACCTCTACATGTCGACGCCATCGGTATGTCGAGGAGACGAGAAACGTGTAGACATTCTGAATGAGCATAACAATTCAACGGCTGCTGTGCAACTGTCCACTGCTGATTTACCCACAAGATTTAGCGAGTGGCACATGCATGGCACAAACTCAGCATACGGAGATTTTGACTTGATGTGGCTCTTTACGCCGTTGTATTTCCCTGCCATATTGCTTGCGTTATCATAAGACTGTCCTCTGCAGTCTCCAATCCGAATGCCGTGCGTCTCCAGAAAGTTGAGGACCACGTCGGCGATTCCTTTCCCTGTATGTGTATTCATAGGTATGAACTGTAGAAATCGCTCGATGGACCCAGACTCAACCACATATCGGACGGTGAAGCACAGTTGATCGGTGTGGGAAACATCAGGCGTAGAGTCGACGGATAGAGAGTAGTATTTTGACTGCTGGATTTCTCGGATAATCGTCTGAAGTACTTTATCAGCCATCAACAGTATGAGTTCCTCGCAAATGAAATGAGAGATACGAGGTGTGTCCGCTACCTTTGTTGGCATGCTCGCTTATATGCGCAGCTAGAAAACTGTCATACTTACTTAAAAGTTCCAAAATTCCGTAATAGTTGCCGTTGTTTGGTGAACCGAAACGGGAGTCGTGCCCACGAATTGCTAGTCCTCGTGACGTGATATACTTGATTGATAACGTCGACACAGCGCCGCAAAACTTCCTGCCAGTAGTTGCACTCCTTTTCAAACTGGTTCACCAGTTTCGAATCAACACGGCCGGAGACAGACTTTCTAACCAACAAATATCTCATCGACTCCATATGTTGCTCACATTTTCCGTGTGCTTCGACCGATTGTCTACCATGCTTCCAGTCGTTGAACCCGATTGTGAAGTTGCTGTCCGCCCTCGACATTAATTTACAGACAAAACAGTAAACACAGCCTGTAGACTCAGAATAGCACAGCCATGACACCTCAATCCTCTCATTCGTCAGGCTATGTTTCTTAACAAATAATGTCTTCGTACATCGGCATGTTGTACCACCTTCAGTAGTTGAAGAGTTACTGAAGTCACTGTCATAATTTCGGCAATCTGATGTTCCCCGCTCTATCCAGAACCCTCTAAAGTCATCGGTCAGCACTTGTGGCCAAAAACCAATGTCATTAATTGCATGTCCTGAAGCTGGTGGGCCTGTTGAACGCACTGACGTAGACGGGTCTTCTGAAGATGCAGCTGCTGATGTAGCGGAGACAACTGGTGGGCCTGCTGAAGGGGTTGACGTAGACGAGTCTCTTGAAAATGCAGCTGCTGAAGTAGTGGAGGCAGCTGCTGGGCTTGCTGAACGCACTGACGTAGACTGGTCTTCTGAAGACGCAGCTGCTGATGTAGTGGAGACAACTGGTGGGCCTGTTGAAGCGGTTGACGTAGACGAGTCTCTTGAAAATGCAGCTGCTGAAGTAGTGGAGGCAGCTGCTGGGCTTGCTGAACGCACTGACGTAGACGGGTCTTCTGAAGACGCAGCTGCTGATGTAGTGGAGACAACTGGTGGGCCTGTTGAAGCGGTTGACGTAGACGAGTCTCTTGAAAATGCAGCTGCTGAAGTAGTGGAGGCACCTGCTGGGCTTGCTGAACGCACTGACGTAGACGCGTCTTCTGAAAACGCAGCTGCTGAAGTAGCGGAGGCAGCTGGTGGGCCTGCTGAAGGGGCTGACTTAGTTGCTGATGATTTAATCCAATTAGTCAGTTTCGGCACCGTCGCAAGAAACTCTTCTCTGCGCTTCTTATCCTTACGCTTTTCACTACCGGGTTTATATTTCCTCCTTCGATCCCGGTCACGGCTCGTTTCCATGTTGTACGTATTACAATGCCAACAATAAGAACATAAATCATGAATCTGCAACAGAAACAACAAGAAGTAAGTTAGTAACAACATTAGAAATGAGTAACACTAACAAGAACAACAAATTAAACACCATCAAAGCGGATATTAGAATGTCTGATGCCATGCCGCCTGCCGGAAAAAGTAAAACTCGTCGCAGATGACAAATACGTGAGGTTTAATTTTTTTCAATTGAAATTTGCGGGGCCCATCGGGCGCGGGGCCTTGGACATTTGCCCGGTGCGCCACCCCCTAAATGTGGCCCTGGTCCAAACAGGTAAAAATCCGAAGGTGCCAGATCTGGACTGCAGGCTGGATGGTCGAGAACTTCAAATTTAAGTTCTTGAAGGCATTTTCTAGTCTGTGCAGCGGTATGAGGGCGCGCATTGTCGTGTAACAGAATAACACCTTCCGACAATCTCCCTCTCCGTTTTGTGCGAATTGCTTGCTTTAACTCATTACGAAGCATGTTAGAATACGATGCACTTGTTACTGTAGTTCCACGCTCTAGATAATGTTCAAGGATAGGGCCTCGTTTATCCCAAAACAGTGTTAGCATAACTTTACCTGCTGACGGCTATGCTTTGAACTTCCTTGCAACGGGAGATGTTGGATGCTTCCATTGCATGCTCTGTCGTTTGCTTTCCGGTTCATAGTGATGGATCCAGGTTTCATCTCCAGTGATAATGCGCTCCAAAAAGTTTTCACCTTAATTATGATACCGCGCCAAAAGACGAGAGCAGACGTCCATGCGATTACGCTTGTGCTCTTCTGTCAACTGTTTGGGCACCCATCTTGCACAAACCTTGTGAAAGCCAAGAATGTCATGAACTATCGAATAGGCTGACCCTTAACTGATGTCTAATGAAGATGCAATTTCTTTTATTGTTAATCTTCTATCATCGAAAATCATGGCTCTGGCTGCTTTCTGCTTGTCACCACTGGTTGATGTTGACGGTCATCCTGAGCGGTGAACATCTGCCACACATGTCCGACCTTGCTTGAAAATTTGAATCCACTCGTACACACTTCGCCGTGGTAAGGCATTATTCCCATACTGAGCACATAAACGCGTGTGAATTTCAGCTCCTTTCACACTTTCTGCCCACAAAAAACGAACCAGGGATCTCTGTTCTTCCAGAGTACAAATTGAAAGCGGCGCAGCCATGCTCACTACTCGTACGATATGTGACAGCTACGAGTAGCCTAAATAAGCCTATACTGTTGCTAGCCTAAATAAGCCTATATATCTCAGTTTGGCTCGTTATTACGAGTATATATTATATATACTATATTATCACTAAAATAAAAAGTGCGGATACTTATTGAAGTACCCTTGTGTGTGTGTGTGTGTGTGTGTGTGTGTGTGTGTGTATATATATATATATATAAAGAATTCAGTGCAATTCATTTTACCAACGGCACATTTTTTGACACTCTTATTAACTTCACTTAACCTAGGATTATTTTACCTAACCTAACTTTCAGGACGCTTGAGGAGAGAATGTCCCGTCAAAGAAATGTTTCATCCAGCCGTCAGTAATTTGAAAGGCATATTTTTTTTTAAATCTAAGGGTTTTGTTACTCGTATTTCTTTATCCATTATTTATGTAGAGTTTTATTTATTTGTAGACTATTATTTATTTGAAAGATGAAAACTTTATAATTCATTGCCGTGATTAGCCAAGTTATTAACAGTAGAAACTTTATGAGATGCTTATAGGGTATAAACTACTTTCTGAAATCAACTGATGAACGCCTCTCTGCTGAAGACCTAAACTTCTTATTTCAATAAATTTTTCGTTTGTACATGATTATACTTTTATTATTTTAAATTTTACTTACTACTTCTGCTTACTCTTAATTTGCCATATTGTAGTTTTGTCCAGAAAACATATATATTAACTTCTACAGAGTACATAAACGTTGCATTTCTTTAACTTTGTCTTCAGCTCCTGATACAGAGGAAGACCCGAACACTCTGCGCGAGACGTGGCTAAGGGAAAATTTTGAAAAGGCGACTCGTGACCCGAGCGGTTACATCGACCAGGCCACCTGCATTCAGCTCATTAAGAGATTAGACAACCAAGTGGCCACGATAAGAGTCAAACAAAAACTTCAGGTACGTTACCTACACCATATAATATTAATATTTGTTGAATTGAGGAGGTCCGGTGCCAGTAGTGTGTCCGTGATACAATTACTGAGAACTCAAACAATATCCTTTATTGATAAAATAAGTACAATTTACAATTTTTGTTTTTGATTTAACGTAAATAATTGTGAAATTGGACTATTTATTTAATTTAATTTGGCCCTTAAGCTTTAGGCTTTATTTTTAATAATTCCGTTTTCCGCAACCCAAACGACGTTGCTACACGAGTGACAGACCCGACCACAAAGAAACATTAGTTGGTCCAACTGGTCACCTTGCTGAGCCCGGATATTTTTCTCCCTCTTCATCTTCCTCATTCTTCTTTCTCTTGTCGACTCTTTTACATCATTTTTAATAGTACTTACCTGTGTGTATTTGTGTGTCAGCGTACGCACACAGGCACGCTTACATACATGCATGCACGCACTAAATACTATGCCTGAACCTAAGTTAAAAAAGTCTTAACTACATCTTCACTTTTTTTTAATAGGATTTTCATTCGTGATATTTAATTCAACGTCTTCCTCTTTTTATTTTCACTGAGTGTTACTAATCTCACTGTAACTTTCAATTTCAGGTAACATCTTACTCAAAGATAACATCACACTAATATTTTGATCCAATTTTCACACCTTTATCGATGGAAATAATGGATGCTTTTCCTAAATGAGAAACTCCAACAGAAACCATCAGACTCTGACCTTTTCAAAATTAAAAAAAAAGGAGCAAGTGTAGTTTACGTCCCCCCTGTGGTGCCTAGTGTAGTTTACGTTCCCCTACATTATCCTAGTGTAGTTTACGTTCCCCTACATTATCCTAGTGTAGTTTGCGTTCCCCAACTTTGTCCGCGTATACCTAATCAACTAAAACGTTAAAACTAACGAAAATATTACGACTTAACCTAACCAATCGTCAATATATATATATATATATATATTATATATATATATATATATATATATATGTGTATATATGGATCACCTGAAGATCAGGGCCCCCAACCTCATCTGGTGGCCCTGATCTTCAGGTGGGAAAAATTGGGGGCCTTGAGCTTCAGGTGGGAAAAATTGGGGCCTTGATCTTCAGGTGTCAAAATTTATTTTATTTTTGTTAAATTTTTAGGTTAAGGTTACACCGATGGGAGTCATAGTGGTTATGTTAGTTCCCTCTATCATCAGTGAGTAAAACTGATCCATATATATATATATATATATATGGATCACTTGAAGATTATCCCCCCTCAGCCCGATCCACCTTTGTTTCTCATAAATATTTTTTTTATCACAATAAAATTCTTCTGATCTTATTATTTTTAGTTTCCTTTATCCACCTTCAGGTGGGAAAAAGTGGGGGCCTTGATCTTCAGGTGGGAAAATTTATATATATATATATATATATATATATATATATATATATATTATATATATATTATATATATATATATATATATATTGACGATTGGTCAGGTTAAGTCGTAATATTTTTGTTAGTTTCAACGTTTTATTTGATGGATTCATTTAAAAAATATCTCCTAAAGATCCTAGTGTAGTTTACGTTTCCTAACTTTGACCTAGTGTAGTTTACGTTTCCTAACTTTGACCTAGTGTAGTTTGTTTCCCCTTTTGCGTCAGGGGGACGTAAACTAAACTTGCTCAAAAAAAAAAAAATGGCATCAACTTCAAGAGCCACGGAGCCCCATAGGGAGGGGACCATAAATGTCCCCCACTTCTGGCTTCCCCATTACCGATACCAGGAACGCAGACCCAGTTAACTAGACTGCATCTGCTACCGCCCATTCGTGATGTTCTGGGCCTCTGCCTGATTCATTTTTCATTAATTTCTACAACATTCGTGGCATGTCCTCAAATTTTCAAACTGTTGAACACCACCTCCTCTAAACCTTATCTTCTTTTCCTCACTAAAACTCAGGTGTCTGGGACGACTGACAACAACCTCTTTTCTGTACCCTCTTACTTCCTCTATACTCAATTTCACTCCAAAGGTGGATATTGCGTATATGTACCTAACTTGTTCTCATATTCCCGAACTCGAATCTTCCGAATTGTATACCCTCTGGCTACGGCATACATGCTAATCTCAAACTAAATACATTTACGCTGTTTATCTTTCCCCTAATCCAAATCCCTAATCCCCTATCCAAAATTCTTTGACTACCTCACTTCCAAAGTGGAATACATTCTATCCCGCTCGCCCTTTGCTGAAATCTCCATTTTAGGAGATTTCAATGTTCACCACCGCCTTTGGCTCTCCTCCCATTTCACAAACATCACAGGTGAACTACTGTAGATTATAACTTTTCTGTCCTAAATGGCTTAGAGCAGATTGTGCAGCACCTAACTCGTATCCCCGATCGCCTTGGAGATAAGCCCAACATTCTGGATTTATTTCTTACTTCTCACTCTTCTTCTTTGTGAAACTTTGGCGCCTTTGGCACTTTGATGTTGCTGATTGGGAGGCCCTTAGGCAGTACTTCTGTGATTTCCCATGGAATCATTACTGCTTCAGTGGCCGGGGCCCTTCCGAATATGCTGAGCGCATCACGGAGGTGATTCTCTCGGTCATGGAGTCGTACATTCCATATTCTATTCCGACTACTAATGCAAAAAAAGCTTGGTTGAACTTTACTTGTTCTAATGCTATTTGCAACAGAGAGGAGTCTTTCAGAAGGTACCGTCGCCATCCAACTCCTGACTCTCACTCAATTTACAATATATTTCTGCCCGGAATCGTGCAAAATCTGTTCTTTGACTCGCCAAAAATTCCTTCATCAGACAAAAATGTGAAAACCTATCCAATTCTAATTCTTCTCGTCCTTTCCGATATCTAGCTAGGAACCTCTTCAACAACTTCACTCCCTCTTCTTTCCCTCCTCTTTTCCATTCCCACGGCTCAGTTTTCGTTTCTTCTCCTGATAAAGCTGAACTCTTCGCTCAAACTTTCGCTTCCAACTCAACCATGGAAGATTCCGGTGTTGTTCCTCCATCTCCTCCTCCCTCTGACTCTATTATGTCTGAAATTAGAATCTCTTCCAACGATGTTCTTTCTGACCTAACTGTGATTAACTCTAGGAAGACGTACGGTCCTGATTGTGTTCCGTTGTTCTTAAAAACTGTGCTTCAGTGCTGACACCCTTCCTAGGCAAACTCTTTCGTCTTTGTTTCTCATCTGGTACTATTCCTTTCTGCTGTTTGCTTTCATTCAGCCTGTCCTAAAGAAGGGTGGCTGCTCTCAACCTTCTAATGATCGTTTAATTGCTTTGGTTTCTTGCCTTTCTAAAGTTTTTGAATCTATCCCTAATAGGAAGATTTTTAAACACCTCTTTTCTCACAATCTTCTTTCAGATCGTCATTGTGGGTTCCGCAATGGACGCTCGACTGGCGATCGTGTTGCATATCCCTCTGACTCTTACTCATACTCTTTTGGGGATTTCGGTGAAACCTTTGTTATTGCGCTAGACATATCGAAAGCTTTTGATAGTTTAGCACAAATCTTTAATTTCCAAAGTGCCGTCATCGCTTTCTATCCTATCTGTACCTTCATCTCTAATTTCCTTTCTGGCCGATCTATAGCTGGAGTTGTAGATGGCCAGTCTTCTTCTCCTGAAACTATCAAAGCTATTTATTAATGATCTTTTAATTCGTACTTCCTGTCCTATTCAATCCTGTGCCAATGATTCTACTTTTCACTTCTACATCCGCTTCACAAATCGTCCCTCTCAACAGTCACCATGATTCGCGTAGGACGGCTATGGAACACCTGACCTCTGATCTTTCTGCTATCTCTGATTGGAGCAGAGAAACCTTGTGGCTTTCAATGCCTCATAAAACTCAGTTCCTCTATCTATTTACTCGTCACAATCGTCCACACGACTATCCCCTTGCCTTCAACAATACACAAATCAATCCTTTCTCGTCTTTTAACATTCTTTGCCTTTCCTTTTCTCGTGATCTTTCCTGGAAAGATCACATACGCTCTCTTTCCAAAACAACTTCTAATAGGTTAGGTGTGCTGTACCGCCTCCGCAGTTTCTTAACCCTACTCAGTTGCTGTCTCTGTACAGGGGTCTTGTCCGCTCCTGTATGAAGTATGCTTCTCATGCATGGGTTGGCTCAACCCACATAGCCGTACTTGATCGGGAGGAATCAAAGGTTTTTCGTTTCATCAATTCCCCGCTTCTTGCTCACTGTCTTCAATCCCTCTCTCTTTGTCGCAATGTTGCCTCACTCTCTTTTTACTATCGCTATTATAACGGACACCGCTCTTTTGAACCTACTCACTGCGTGCCTCTTCTTTAAGGAGAGCACGCAGCACCAGACTTTCTACACTTTCTCATTCCTTTTCTGTCCCACTATCTAATGCAAGTGTTAATCGGTATTTTCAGTCTTTCATCTACTCAACCGGTGAACTCTGGAACAATCTTCCTCGGTCCATCAGTCTATGACCTCCTATCTTTCAAACGCAAACGCAGAGCGTCTATGCATCTCGAAAACCCTGGACCTTGATTTCTGCTCTTTTCCTCTTCTAGTGTGGGGGGGGGGGGGAGGCGTTTTTTCGGACCTTCGCCCTTGGCCCCTCCTTTCTGCATAAAAAAAGGGTCCACCTGATCCAGCACGATGATGCAATAAAAAATAAATATGGCATAGGGACACCGAGAACACCACCTTACACACATTGTACTACTACTACTACAACAACTACTACTACTACTACTACTACTACTATTACTAATAATAATAATAATAATAAAAATAATAAATAAGGTTTAGGTGTCACCTGATGCAGCACGAAGCCACATGCATATACTCATAGTGTAAATAGACCATCGACACACACACACACACACACACACACCTGTGATGTTTGCGAACGACTAACGAAATTAAGTACTACGAATAATAACATCGGATTGTAGGCGGAGCCTATATATCATGTTCAGATAGAAATGTTACAGCGAAGTTGAACATATACTATTATAATATAAATATCAACGATATGGACCAATATCTCAATGGTAAAAAATTTCAGAGTTATTCATATAAAGTATAGAGGCCACCGATAGCACGAAGACACAATATAACTATGAATTATAGAGACCACCAGTTCAATGGCAAATTTCTTTAAGCTAATAAGTATAAAGTATAGAGGCCACCGGCAGTACTGACTTAAACAAATAGTAAAAATAATACTAATATTCACATTTGAACGTTTCGGGGTGTTTCTGACGAAGGCTTTATTTACTTGATTTTAACACTGAACACTTTGCTTAATACTAAGACTGAAAATAAATTATTCACAAATAATTTTCAGTCATACAAAAAATACAAAGATTTGGAAAATAAATTATTCACAATTAATCTACAAACAGCCATCAACAACCGCTATAACGTGTCCATTGGGGATACCCCTCATTTCGTCTTATATCACTACGACAAACGGCTACCCTTTGATTTGCCTGACAAAAGCGACCCTGAAGTTCTAACACCTTCCGAGATGGCAGAAGCCAACGAAACCAGCAGGTGGAGCAAGAGCAACATAGGCGTCATTCCCAACAACGGACTATAATCGTCGGTACGTGCTGTTACATAAAGAGCATCAAACCGCCAAGTGCTCATCGGAAATTATACCCGAAATTGGATGGCCCATATAGGATTATGAAAAACCTCGGAAAAACCGTTACGAAATCCTCGACCTTCGAGACCATTCCAAACTGAAGATCCTTCACGCTGATAACTTAAAGATAGGTGCCGAACAACACCTTCCCAAAAAACATTTGCCGGGTGTTCAAGTAGTCTACCCAGCGAAAGATCAAGGTATTAACAAATCCAGCAGGGACCACAAAACAGAAGTGGTCACCGCGGAAACCACTACCTGTGACGAAGATTGGTACCTCGTAATACCACCAGTACTCGAGCCAATCTCTGAACAAGAAGAGGTCCTAGAACCAAGAGTCCCATCGGAACCAGACCCTGGAGAAACCCTTCATGAGGATCACTCAGTGGAACGCCTCCATCTCTCCCGTCACCATCCTCACCGGTTGATGATCGACGCACGGGCCCTATATACCGGCCACAAATGCATCAACCACCTGAACTAGAACCTTCACGTAAAAAACGAACACACTCAGAATGTGAGCTTAACGAAACCCGGAAATTTGTACGCCATTTGTACGACGGAAATTTATACGCCAGCATTTTTACGCCAGAACATTTATACGACTGGAAATTTATACGCCAAGCATTTGTACGACGGTAATTTATACGTTATACGCAAGAAATTCATGATCAGTTAATAAAATTGAATTTGAAACTTGTAAGTTAAAATACAAATTATAACAAATTATGAAATTACATATTACAATAATTAAATGCATAAATTGAAACTAGATTTCAGCTTATCAATTTAAGAGAAAATGTAACTAGCGATATACAGAACGAATGTCATTTAAAAAATCGGAGAACAAATCTTGCGAGTTTTTTCTCATTAACCCTTTACTGCCTATGTGGACAAATTTGTAACATGTCAAATACATGCATTCATAACTTAACCCTACAAAAAATTCAGGCGGTAAAGGGTTAATCTCCAGACCTAACCTAACCTAACCTAACCTAACCACCTGTACCTATTCAATAACCATTTACCTACCTGTTAATCCTTTCATGCGCTGTGATACATGATAAAATTTAAAATTCTTCAAATTGAAATTATTTTCAAAATATTTAAATAATGTTTACTGTCATTTATTTTTTTTTTTGCACCTGTGCTTATGTTTATATAAAAAATGAAGTCACGGTTGTTATCATGGGTAGATCGCATACTTAAGTCAAAAAAGTCCTGTAGAGTGCATACTTAAATTACCGTCGTACAAATGTCAGTCGTATAAATTTCCAGTTGTATAAATGTTCTGGCGTACAAATGCTGGCGTATAAATTTCCGTCGTACAAATGTTGACGTACAAATTTCTGCACACGGAGCTTAACGTTTGACCCCTACTACCACCTAAGCGAGGCCGACCATTCCTTACACAAACACAAACATCCACACGACCACTCCCGGCTCCGTATAGTGTAAGACGTAGATATGAATAAAATTGTTCCCCTTATAATTTTGAGATTACGATTAACAACTCATACCCCTTTCCGTCTCAAACTGAATTTAAACCTACTGCAGAAATCCTAAATCTCTCCATGAAACCGGTGACCATCCTACTCGAACTTCGTGCTCCCGAATGGAATGATCAATGGAGTCGTTTTAAAACTTCAGATGATAACCAAAACAGCCTCTTACAAATACTACAATTGATAACGATTTTTTCAACATCCGCCGTCAGTATAATTATTGTGTGCGTTATCCTCGATATATTTGTAGTGAAAAGACTATTCTCACAACGGCAAAAAAACAAAACAAAACAAAAGACACTGTACTATGCGAAACTATTTATGCACGGCCGAGAGCGCGTCCTTGGACCATGTGCACTAAATTTAATCACCCCAACTTATGTTGTGTATATAAATTTGTATTATAATAATGAATTGGTTATCGTATTAGTTAGGATTAGTTAGGATGTTATATTACTGTATATTAGTATTAATATCATTCTAGAGGGAAGAACCCTGTAAAAATGAATAATTCTAAAATTCATTTTTGCATATAAAGTCCAAACTCGCTTGACACTCTAACTGTATATAAAATGCAAGTTTTGAAAAATAAATTAATTTTTAACTTTCTATTTTATTTTTGTAAGTAATTGATGAATTATTTCTTTTTTTAAATTACCTAATAATTTTTTAGATTAAGCTTAATCATGTAATTGTGTTAAATTCTGCAATGTTTATTTTTTCATACATTCTCTCTTAGTTGTAAAGGATGAAGTCATAACTTGCGAAAACTCTAAATTAATACTTAATTTTAAATTTTAAGCATTTAATTTTTGGCCCATATGCATGTTTAATTTTAATTCATAATAAAATACATATTTCAATTTTCATTTTTAGTTGACTCGGCAAATCATGATAATATCAGATCTGTAAATATACTGTTTAAGAGAAAAATGTGCCTTCATCTTCAAATATCTTGTTTATCTCTCATTGTACTGTTACAGCAAAAATTTGCCTTTATCTTCAGATATTTTGCAAAAAAATTCAACCTATTGAAAATCATAAAAACCAGTCAAATAAAATAATAATGACGTCACTAGCTTGGATAATATATAAACCACTGTAACTTTTCAAATTTATTCCATTTTGTCTAATCTGACCTAGAAGATGAAAGTATTACCTGTAATATCTAGAACATTAGAAGTCAGTAAAAGTTATTTTTACTTCACCCTTGAGTCCGTATTCCCCAAGAGTATTGTTGTTAAATATTGTCCTGGCTAATATTCAAGGAATAAAACTGAACCACTCACTGGATGAAGTTTCGTACCTGAAAGGATTCATGGACGAAACAAGAGCGGACATCGTATGCCTCGCAGAAACTCATCTTAAGGACTGCCAAGGAAATTGTGAAAACTGCGAACATTGTATTCATAAGAAAGAGATAAATATCGATGGTTTCAACTTACTGTTCTAATAGCTGATAGAACAGCGAGATGTAAAGGTGGCTGTGCTATATATGTACAGTTGTGCTCATTATTCGTAGGACACTCTTGAGAACAGATAGCGACACCTGGCATATATTTGTTGTGTGTATTACAAACGGTTGTAACATTTTATGAATGAATTTGAGAGTGAGTGAGCGCTGATTAGTTGGTTGACTCATTGCTAAATGTCTTTAGAACATAATTATTTCCATTCATCACTCTGGTTTACATATTACTAAGGAAACATAAGTGAATAATTAAATATAAATTCAGGAAGGGGATATATAGTAACTAGGGGAATGTCAATGATGTGAATAAAAGATGGTCTTGTAAAAATTAAAAAAAACCTTTGGACGTGATGACAGTGTTTATGATATTGGCAAGCCAGTCATCCTGAACGACCTGAAGTCTCAATGTATAAAAACAGAGCCGTTGGTAGGCATTATTGTGCCCTGAACAAGTTCCAAATTAATTAATTTATTTATTTACATTTAATATTGAACATAGATTCAGATATTATTTTGTGTTATTACAAAGACAGAGCAAAAACCTGATATGTATAAATACATATATAGGCGGTTTATGAAAGAAAAACAATGTTTTGATGCATATTAAATTTTAATAACATTATAACATTACTAGATTGATGGGTATCTGAGGTTTCATACGTCACTACTTAGAATATCTACCAAATGGCAAATGGACGACAGCTGAATGGATACTACTAGTATGGCATTGTTATATCCGGAAGAAATGCTATTTCTAGATCAGCAACACTGATATAGTAATAAACAGTCACTGAGAGAAATATTATATAGAAAAGAAGGATGTTTTGTATTGAGGCAACATCATAAATGCATACAATTGTTTTGTATTAATAAGTTCCATGTTACAACTTAAGTGTTGAACCACTGCAGCTATGACTCGTGGCGGTCTCTCACCTCAAAGGAGAGAATTACAGAAACTAAAACTATTACAGTGACTCATATCAATAAACATGGAGCCATTTAAACGATGATATTTGACAATTTTGCAAAGGTGTTACACAGTCATAATTACCATTGTATTTGAGAGATATTTTATCCATGAACACAACAAATTTAATATCTTGTCCAGCCTCCATTTTTGTCTATGACTTCCTGCAGTCGATGTGGTACAGAAGCAATATGATTATATAGTGGCCTACGGATTACCAATTTCATGTGGCCTTGAAAGTAGTCTTACTATAATTTATGAATTAAATTGAAATGAATAATTAGGGTCACCAGTTCGGGGCACAGCCCAAACAAACAATATTTATTAAGAAGAGAGAAATTACTTTGTTGTTTTGTGTTTAATTAGAAAAATAAATAAATTATTTGTTCACAGTTATTAGCAATTCTGTATACGGTAATGACTGATTATTTGCAATGAGAGATGGTCCATACAGTATAAGCGTTAAATGAAGACAGTAATAACAAGAAACGCTAATTTAGGTAGGCTAATGAGTTATGCAGCAGTGAACACACAATAGTAGGTAATTAAGCAAACAATAACTGAGGTAATGAAAATATGGTGTTGGTAGAGTAAAGAAACTAGGCAAGTAAAAATAAAATACATAAATGAGCACTTAAACAAGCGGATACAAATATGGTAAGATAATTGAATACAGTATAACAATTGAATTGGCCTACTGTAGTCGTAATGGGAAAGTTAGTTTGCCGGTTGTTTGGGTACATTTTTGGACCTACTTGATTAGGTAGAGTTGGTGGACTTTTCAGCTTTGAATCCTGAATAGTCTAGCACGACGTAACAAAGCACTGTAGGCCGAGTGATGGCCTACAAGAGGCTTACCGACAGAGATAACTCTGAAGGCTGAATAAGCCTACGTGAAGGTTTACCGTCTTGCGTTTCGACGTGGATAACTCTGAAGGCTGAAGAGGGCCTACATGAAAGTAAGTTGACTGTACTGCGTTTTGCCATGGATAACTCTGAAGACTGAAGAGGGCCTACGTAAAGGTTGACTGTACTGCGTTTCGACGGAGATGGTCTGAGGGCGTACAGACCTACCGGCAGGAGGATATGTTGAAAGCCCGTGGATAGACCTTTTGAAAGGGCGCCGATCGAATTGTGGTGAAGGATGAGTGAAGTCAGGGCCAGAAGGATGACGCCGGTAGAGTGATGTTTGCTTCCGGCTCGATGAAATTGTGGTCGCCTCAAGTGGTGATTCACTTCATGTATTGGTGAACTGTTGCTTGAAGGACTGAGGCAAAATGAGATCGAACGGCGCTACGTTCGTGGAAGTGGAACTTCACGAGAAGGAGCAACGAGCAGAGTGAGAGCGATTTTTAGTGAACTCGGGCTTATATAGGCTCGGAAAACGCGTATTTTTTCGCGGGCCTTTTGGGAAAAACCCAGCACAATTTGCTTCTCTCTCCTTGAATCCACATGTGTTTTTATTGCTCTCTGGTGATTCACAGATGTTTACGAACGGCGAGGAAAGAAATTTCCGTTCGGTCTCTACCAGGAGCGGCTCGCAGGTAGGCACTGTGGAACTGCAGCACCCCCATGATCTTATGATCTTTATATTTAAATATTTAAAATAGCCTCTCTGATTGTTTTTTTTCAATGAACTTTGAGTTTTTAAATCAGATTATATCCTTTTTTCCTTAAACTATTTCAATGCCGAACGAATGAATCACGAAAGTAGCTTCAGCCTTCCCGTGGAACTGCGTACTTAACAGTTCCAGATTTTGTTCGAAACGCTTGAAACCTCGGTGGCGGACGTACGAAGAGCGAGTCAGAATCGCGGGTTTAAGAGGATCTAAAGCACTGTGGACAGAGCAGTGCCGATTTGTTTGTTTGACGTGGTAGTTGTGTTGCTGTATCGTTTGCTAATTCGAAATTTAATTTCCGAATTGCATTTATCAATGATTCGTTATCATTTTTTTTTGTCGTGAGATTGAAGTTAATTATATAATAATTGGATTATTTACAATATATAGCTTTCATTTCTTAGAATATTTTTTCGCTCAGAATAAAAACAGAAGAATGGAATTTGTTTATAAATAAATTTTTTGGCAAATTCGAAATTACCCGTTAAGCGTAAGTACCCTACAGTTGATTTTATGATACTATTTTACTTATTTTTATGACTGAGTAGGGAGTAGTTATCTATTTATCTATTCGACTTTCTCTCTCTCTCATATATATATATAATCGACACAATTGTTCGCAATTACTGAGGCAGCACCCCCATAACTGAAAGTCACGAGCCGCCACACTCTCTACAATTATATACCAGCTGTTGATGCCTCCTCAGCACCTCCCACTCACTAAATGTGTGCTGTACAAGCTGGTCCGTTGTTTGTTCCTCCGCTGGTTCCCACACATTTACAATATTGGCCCATATATTCTCGATGGGATTCATATCACAACCATTACTTGGCCAATCCAGAAGGTCGGTATTTCTTTGCTCAGTGAAGCAGTGTGTGACGATCCGTGCTATGTGAATTGGGGATGCAACTGTTTCTGCAGCCAATTTCGCAGTTTGTTCTTTATGACCATCTTTGCTGAAAAGCCTGCCTCACAACGATAACTTTCGCATTTTCAGGAATTCTGCTCTCAATTCAGGTGAGTCACTGCTTTTCAGGGCGTAATAAGTGAATGGTCGCTTTTTTAAGATACTATGACTGCGTATTAAATATGTATAATTCATTTAATGCCCTTAATAAGGATGGTCTTTGTGGATTTGACGTACAGTTACTAAACAGAATCTAAATTAAAGTAGGTTCTGTAGATAGAAATTCAATTCTTACCTTTTTTTTAGCCAACGCGCTACTATGAACACACCATGTCAGTCTCGGAAAGTCTCTATAATTCTCCTCGTGGTGTAGCTGCTCGTCTTTTGTAACACTGCGACCATGACCTAAACAGTTAAACGATCTAACTCGAAAAAACATTTTTTTAACGAAACGAACACTAAAAAACAATTTTCAGGAATTCCTTTTTACCCCCCCCCCCGAGAAATGTCAGAATTACCACTTGGGGGTAATTACCCTCACTTTGGGACCCGCTGTGCTACACAGACCATCACATACTTACAAAGTCTAGCATACTCGTATATCTGTGGCAGTGTTTTTCAACCTTTTCTAGGTCGAGGGACCCTATAAGCAACATGTAAGATAAAGCAGAACCCAGTTATTCTCAATCCATTCTATTTCCCTTCGGTTTAATAAGCAAAATGATAGAAAATTATGTAATAAATCAATTACATATCGTTACGAACAAATATAATACATTGTTCACTGCTTGTTACAAAATACCCCTTTATTTCCATTCTAACTTAGTTCCGTCTATATATTCTGAACTACTGGGCTCCAGTATGTTATATTAAATATTTATTACACAACATATCAGAACCCTTCATGTTTTTTCGCTGAACTCCGGTAGAAAACAATGACGTATGTGGTAGTGGATATTTTCACTCATCTATCGTTCAGTTGGCAATTCTAACGACACTTTAGGTAAAACCATAATATAGAAACCTCAGGTAGTACTCTTGCAAGTGTGTGACACACACGACGATGCAATATATTGGCTTCCTTTTAAGCTGATAACTACCATTTACGTGTTAACCCTCTAACGCCGACTGAGTCGAATACTTAGCGTTTCAAATACACGCATTTAGACTTAACCCTACAAAAACGTTCGGCGTTAAAGGGTTAAGTTGCATTCAACCAATATGTCTATCTGGGAGATGGTAAATTGAACAAGCTGACAATGTTTAACACGTGTTTTTACTTTGCATGTCATGTGTTACAGTGTTTATTCATTGAAATGTCAGTTAAATAGAGGATTACAGGTTTGCCGATATCATAAACACTGTTACCAAGTATTATGGTTTTTATTTATAGAATATACAAGAGCATTGTTTTATTCACGTCATTGACATTCCCCTTGTTAATATATATCCCCTTCTTGAATTTATATTTAATTATTCATTTATGTTTCCTTAGTAATATGTGTAGAGACCGACCGGAAATTCCTTTCCTCGCCGTTCTCAAACAGCATGGAACCAAAGCAAAGGTTATAAAACTTAAACACATAGGCATGAAACAGGCCCACGGACGAAACACAGATTTTGTGGTATTTCTCGAAATGCCCATCAGAGGACGTCACCAAGGCCTATAAAATGCGAGTTCTTTCTCAAATCACACTCGCTTGCCATTCTCTCGTTTTTGTCGTCACATCTCGCCGTCGGCTCCTTCGTCAGTAACACCACTCGTCACGCCACCCGCTCTGCGGCCTTCGCCGGAGAGCGGCCCGCCGTTCTTTCAAGACTCCGGGCGAACATACACGAAGTCTATCATCAAGTAGGGCCTTCCACAATTTCATCCAGCAAGAAGGAACATCACTGCTGCAGGATTTCTGTTGGCCCCCTTATCAACAAATCTTAACCGGCCCTCAACACTCATCCTCTCGCCGGTAAGGCCAGTCCGCCTTCAGATCCATCTACATCGAAGCCCAGGTCCGTAAACCTTCTCGGAGGCCACAAGCCTACCTTTGTCTTCGTCTTAAGCAACTCCCGCGTAGCCTACATAGTGTAACCTCAGCCTATCGAATAGGCTATCTTCGAAGTGTTTACTTTACAAACAACCGGCTAACTAACTCTTCCATTACGACTGTGGTAGGCCTGTTCAATTATTTTACTGTATTCAATTATCTTGCAGTATTTGTATCCGCGTGTTTATTTGTTCATTTATTTATTTATTTTACTTGCCTAATCTGTTTACTGTACCAACAGCGTACTTTCATTACCTCAGTTATTATTGGGCTTAATTACTTATTATTGTGCGTTCAATGCCGCATATCTTCTTAGCCTTCCTGAAGGCGTGTTTCTTGTCATTATTATATTCACTTAACGCTTATACTGTATAAAGCATTTCTCATTGCTAAGAATCAGCCATTGTAATATAGCACAATTACCGTATACAGAATTGTTAATCACTGTGAACAAATAATTAATTTATTTTTCTAATTAAACACAAAACAACCAAGTAATTTCTCTCTCCTTATTAAATATTGTTTGTTTGGGCTGTGCCCCGAACTGGTGACCCTAATTATTCATTTCAATTTAATTCATAAATTATAGTAAGCTACTTTCTAAGCCACATCAAATTGGTGATGTGTAGGCCAGTATATATGTAAACCAGAGTGATGAATGGAAATAATTATGTTCTAAAGACATTTGGCAATGAATTAACCACCAATCAGCGCTCACTCACCCAGATTCATTCATAAAATTTTACAACCGTTTGTAGTACACACAACAAATATATGCCAGGTGTTGCTATCTGTTCTCAAGAGTTTACGAAGAATAATGAGCGCAACTGTACATGAAGGTCATATGGCAGAGATGGTAATAGTAAATCAAAGAGCTATGTGGAACTCCTAACGGTGAAAATAGAAAAACTAAACGTGATACTAATAGTCATCTACAGACCTCCAAACACTCCAACCGAAAAATTTTCGGATGCCATTGATGATATGAAAAACCTAATAAAGGCCATAAACCCTCCATCCTCCAATATCCCCGCTCTCTGCGGAGACTTTAATTTCCCATTTATAAAATACAAAACGGTGGATAGGAATATATATATATATATATCAGGACAAGGAGTGCAGAAGAGAAAACAAGGAGCAAGCAAAAATATTGATAGCCCTCACAAACGTGATTATGCTGACACAGGAGATAACAGAAAATACCAGAAAAAATAACTGCCTAGATCTGATATTCACGAATAACACGAACTTGATTGATGATATAAAAATAACCCCAACTATTATCTCAGACCACAACTTAATCGAGATATCAACAAATATGAAAGAAGCAAATTTGGGGATTTTAACTTAAACTCCAAGACTATAAATTGGGAAGCAATCAAATCACACATAGCCCAAATGGAGTGGAGAACAGTTTTAGAGAACAAAACAACTGAAGAAATGCTAACAACCTTGGAAGAAAAGACACTGGGAATTTTAGAAAAATATGCTCCGAAAACACAACCAAAAGGAAAGAGGAACTGGCTAGATAGGCAAAAGAGAAGAATATTCCACAAAAGAAAGGGAGTGGAGGCGAAGTTAGCTGATTGCTGAGATAATGCCAGGAACGTGATAAAAAAAAAATGCAAAGTATCGATATGGAAATACAAACCCTGATTAAGGGCCATACAGAGAGGGAAGAGGACGGACAAAGGCGGTAGAAGCAATAAAGGAAAATCCAAAATACTTCTGTAGCTATGCAAAAAGGAAAACAACAACAACGCGCGCCAATATCGGGTCGTTAAGGAAAGTAAATAATGAACAAACGGACGATCTGAAAGAAGTATCTGAAATATTGAGAGCCCAGTATGAATCAGTCTTCGGTTCCCCAAAAAGTGACAAAGCGATACCTGACATACAGTAGATGCATTCTTTGAAGGGAAATTGCAAGAAGAATGTATAACAGACTTTGATTTTACCCCAGAAGATGTAGTGAGAGCTATAGGACAACTGAAATCACATTCGGCTGCAGGTTCGGGCAAATGGAACGCATTATTGATTAAAAACTGTAAAAATGAAATAGCTACACCCTTATACTGGATATGGAAAAGACCCCTAGACACTGGGGAAATACCGAGCATCTCGAAAAGAGCAAACATTGTCCCTATATATAAAAGAGGGGGATCGATCTCAATCAAAGAACTATAGACCAGTGTCATTGACGTCCCACCTCACCATAGTATTTGGAAGAATAGTTAGAGAGAAAATCTATGATTTCTTGGAGACACTGGAAAGATTCAACGAGAATCAACACGGATTACGATCAGGAAGATCATGCCTATCACAACTTATAGAGCACTATAACAATATCCTGGATGCACTGGAAGCAATGAAAACTACAATGTCATATACACGGATTTTGCTAAAGTTTTCGACAAATGTGATCATGGTATAATAACACATAAAATGAGATATGTGGGAATAACAGGCAAAGTGGAAAAATGGATCTACAACTTCCTCAGAGAAAGTCTACAGGTCATCAAAATTCAAGGTATATAATCATCAGAATCAGAATTTCGCGGCTCAGTACCACAAGGCACTACTGGCCTCACTCCTGTTCATTATCATGCTAACAGACATAGACAGTGGAATAAACAGCAACAGTACAGTCACATCCTTTACAGACGATACAAAGATCAGCAGAAAAATCAGCGATGCAAATGAGGTGGAGGCCTTGCGGAGGGACACGAACAAAATATACAAATGGTTATAAGACAACAACGTGACATTTAACACCGAGAAATTTTAGCTCTTGAGATATGGCAGAAATGAAGAACTTAAACAGACTACATAATTTTTATTATGCTCCAGATAGACACGAAATTCAGAGAAGCACGAAAGCGATAGATTTTGGGGTAATAATGACCGATGATGCAAAATTCGAGACACAAAATTAGATAGTGATAAACAAAGCAAAAATAGTCGCTGGACAGGTACTAAGAACGTTCAAAAGAAGGGACGAGACAGCAATGATTCCCCTGTTGAAAACACTGATCATACCAAAACTTGAATACTGCTCAGTCTTGACGTCCTCATATAAAAAGGAAGAAATTAATAAACTAGAAGAAACTCAGAGACATCTCACAGCTAAGATTGATGGCTGCAAAGAACTCAACTACTGTGAAAGACTACTTAAATTAAATCTATACTCCCTGGGAAGAAGAGAGAGGTACACCATAATGTACATATGGAAAATGATCGAAAAATTGGTACCAAACCTCAAACTAAACCCAATTGCCATCTAAACAACGCTGGAAAATAGGAAAGGCAGAATGTGTAGTGTTCCCAAATTAAAGGCCCGACAAGGGACCTCTTCAACACTAAAGGAAAATAGCTTGGTTGTGAGGGGGCCAAGACTTTTTAACCAGCTTCCAAAGGACCTCAGGAACGTTGCAGGGATCAAAGTTGAAGTCTTCAAAAGAAGACTATATGCCTGGCTCAGGACGGTACCAGATGAGCCGGGTGTACCTGGTTATGTGTGGTGGAGCTCGCAAGAGAGCAACTCGCTCCTCCACCAAACCAGGCCTGGATGCAAGGCCACCAGCTTGACCTTCGTGTGAAGGGAGACCAACGCACGGAACTGCAACGAGGTTAACGAGGTTATATAAATAAACATTTTTAGCGTGGGAAAATATGTAAGTTTTGGTTAGGTTAGGTTAAGTTAGATGCTTTTTAGTATAGGTCTATAAGGAATAAAAAAAATAATAGCACACTGTAAGCAGTAATGTTCCGTATGACATGAAAATTTTAAAGCGTTTGGTTCCCATTACGTGTCAAAATAGGTTATAGAAAGATTCCTCTCAGAATTACTGTACGTTCCAAATTGGAGGTCGAATAGACACTAACCAGGAACTCACAGGATCTCGTTTTTTATTCTGTATACCAAATGTTAGGAACCCTTTATCACTTGGAACGTTATAATTACAGAAAATCATTTACAGTCTCCTGTTTACAGTGTAACATGCTTCTCCAAAGATACAAATGTGTGTGTGTGTGTTTTACTGTAATTGTACATAGTTTGGATAACCTGAAGATCAGGGCCCCCAGCCTTCTTTAGTTAGCCTTATAAGGCTAACTAACGAAAATATCCAGACTTAACCTAACCAATCGTCAAGGGCGTACAGTTAACATAACGTTTGGTTAGGTTAAATCGTGATATTTTCGTTAGTTAGCCTTATAAGGCTAACTAAAGAAGGTTGGGGGCCTTGATGTTCAGGTGATCCCATCGTTCTCATTGAGATTTAAAGAAGACGCAAACAAAATACTCCTCTGACATAAAAATGTTAAATATAAATTTAAAATTAAATTTTAAATGTGATTTTTACAATTTTAAAAGTGAACAAAAATGAACAATAGTTTACCGTTTAATTGACAAATTCACTCTTATAACCACGAACAACATCCTACGTACTACATCCGTGAATATAAACAGAGACTACCTCTTAGGTAACAATAAAAGTACGAGGAAGTAATAATATCAGTAATGTACAATAAGTAACGTAACTTTTAACTTTAAAATAACTTCTCCCTTTACTGATCACATCCCGTAACGTACAAATAAAAATTCTCACAAAAAGTAGAATAACTTACAACGTTGAATTTTTATACATTTTTACTTTTAAAAATAATAAAAGTACAACTGATGGGTCATTATCATTATTATTTCAGTCATTGAATAATGCCCAGAGGATATATTTAGAGAACAAAATTGAGTGCGTGTTGTAACAATAACACGAACGGTTATTTTTAGTTCGTTTATTTTCCTTATAAAATAAAAGAGAAAACCTTTTAAAAATATATTATTCTCACTTGCATTTTAGTTTCAATATGAAGTTAGTCTCTCTCTCTCTCTCTCTCTCTCTCTCTCTATATATATATATATATACAGTATATATATATATTTTTTTTTTTTTGTCTGCCTGCCTGTCTATCGTATCATATAACATGCATTTATTTTTGATGCATCGTTCCCTGCAATCTCTATCGCCTGATTATGCCATGATAGAAACCTTTATTGACAGGAGGTGGACTTGAACAAGACGGATGGATATCGGGGCAAGGTCGGAATTCAGGAGTTTATCGACATGTTTAAAGAGATCTCCACGCGACCGGAAATTTACTTCCTCATGATCAGGTGAAAACAAACTTTGATTATTGATTACGTCACGTTCGTTTAATTTCAATCAGTTTTTAATATTAGATCTCAGTAATTATATATATGTGTGTGTGTGTGTGGGTGTGTGTGTGTATATATATATATATATACACAGAGTATATATATATATATATATATAATATATATATAATATAGACCTACAGTTTAACGTGGAATCCGAATCACGCCATACCAGCCAGCAGCGTCTTAACCATAGGCTACCCAGCTACCCAGGGTACCCATTTATCTACCAACCAATTTTTTTGTGTGGAAGGATGAACAGCTGGGTTTTGATGCGCGCCGCCTGACGTCACCGGGGCCGATGGATTCGTAGTCAGCGACGCTAACTACTACACCACCGATGCGCGTGAACTACGCTAGAAAAAAGAAAGAAAAAATTATTCCAAGGCCTTTCGTGTATCCAACAGTACACCTCGTCAGCGAATAACACTCCATGACGAGGTGTACTGTTGAATACACGAAAGACCTTGGACTCTTTTTCTTTTTCCTTGTGGATTTGCATCATATATATATATATATATATATATATATATATATACAGGGTGGCGCAAAATTCGCGCATCATAGGAATTTTCAGTGTTGCCTATAATATATTTTTTATTTTAGGTAGGGGATGACTACGAAATTAACAATAGACGAGAAGGTGAGCTTGGTTTTAATGCATGGAAAACCAGGTACTACAAATCGATGAATTGGTACTGTCTATGACTCTTTTTTTATGATATTAATTTCATTGATATCCTAAAAAAATATTACACTTTCTCTGGAGTAAATTAAAGTTCATTTTAAAGAAAAAGGGAAACTGGCTGATGTGTAAGTGCTGTTTTTCCTTAAAAATTAAATTTCTTTTAAGGGAGGAAATTGTAAATACCAATTAACCAGAGAAATACTCCGAGGTGGACATCAGGCAGGTGACAAGGAGTGCTGGAACTCCTGTTTCTCCTGTTTCTCCTGTCACTGTCCTCCTTAGTTGATCTTTCTCCGTGTCTCATCTACCCTGTGAGCAGTCCAGCATGCTCTCAAACACACAATTCTCTCACTATTCCTCAATGCACATACGAGTATATGCATCTTACACACTACACGATCTTTTTAAAATAAAAATACAAAATGGCATCGTCTTCAAGAACCTCGGAGTCCCCTGTGGAGGGGACCATAAATGTCCCCACTTCTGGCTTCCCCGTTGCCGATATCCGGAATACAGACCCAGGCAGCGGGGCTGGGTTTGCTCCTATCAATTCGAGATGTTCTGGGCCTCTGCCTGATTCAATTTTCTTAAACTTCCGCAACATTCGCGGCTTTTCCTCAAATCTGTTGAACACAACCTCTCCTCCCCTAAACCTCACCTTCTCTTCCTTACTGAAACTCAGGTGTCTGGGACGACTAATAGCAACCCCTTTTCGGTACCCTCTTACTTTCGCTATACTCAATTTCACTCCAAAGGTGGATGTTGCGTTTTGTACGCAATGACCTAACTTGTTCTCGTATTCCCGAACTCGAATCGTCCGAATTCTATACCCTCTGACTACGGCTTACATGCCAATCTCAAACTAAATACATCTGCGCTGTTTACCTTTCTTCTAATTCTATTGACTGTCCAAAATTCTTTGACTACCTCACTTCCAAAGTGGAATACATTCTTTCCGCTCTCCCTTTGCTGAAATCTCCAATTTTGGAGATTTCAATGTTCACCACCACCTTTGGCTTTTCACATTTCACTGATATTCCTGGTGAACAAGCTTACAACTTTTCTCTCCTGAATGACCTAGAACAGATTGTACATCACCCTACTCATATCCACGATCGCCGAACATTCTGAATTTATTTCTCACCACTCATCCTTCTTTTTACTGTCAAACTTTTTACTCCTTTGGGCTCCTCCAACCACAATCTTATATCTGTTTCCTGTCCTATCGTTCCAGTTCGGTCTTTGAATCCTCCGAAGAGGAGGCACCTGTGGCACTTTGGTGCCGCTGATTGGAAGACTCTAAGGCAGTACTTCTCTCTTCTGATGATTACTGCTTCCGTGGCCGGAGCCCCTCCGAGTGCGCTAAGCGCATCACGGAAGTAATTCTCTCGGTCATGGAGTCGTACATTCCATATTCTACTCCTACTAGTAATGCAAAAAAACTTTGGTTTAACTTTACTTGTTCTAACGCTATCCGCAGCAAAGCGGAAGTTTTCAGAAGGTACCGTCGCCATCTAAATCCTGATTCTCACTCATCTTATATTTCTGCCCCGAACCGTGCAAAATCTGTTCTTCGACTCGCCAAAAATTCTTTCATCAGACAAAAATGTGAAAACATATCTAATTCTAATTCTTCTCGCTCTTTCTGGCACCTAGCCAAGAACCTTTCCCACAACTTTACTTCTTTCCTTCCTCTTTTCCATTCTGACGGCTCAGTTGCAATCTCTTCTCCCGATAAAGCTGAACTCTTCGCTCAAACTTTCGCCTCCAACTCAAACCCAGACGATTCCGGTGCTGTTTCTCCATCTCTTCCTCCATCTGACTTAATTATGTGTGAAATTAGAATCTCGTTCAAAGATGTTTTTCTTCTGCCCTATCTGGGCTCAACAGTGGATGGTGTACGATCCTAATGGTGTCCTTTTTGTTGTTCTCAAGAACTGTGTTTCTGTGCTGATTCTCTGCCGAGACAAACTCTTCGGTCTTTGTCTTTCATTTGATATTTTTATTTCGCTTTTTTTCAGATTGTTCCAAAGAAGGGTGACCGTCCTCAACTCTCCAGCTATCAACCAATTGCTTTGATTTCTTAACTTTCTAAAGTTTTTGAATCTATCCTCATTGGAAAGATTCCGAAACACCTCTCTTCTCACAATCTTCTTTCAGATCGCTAGTATGGTTTCTGCAAGGGACACTCTACTGGCAATCGTCTTACAAATCTCTATGACTCTTGGTCATACTCCTTTCGGGATTTTGGTAAAATCTTTGCTATTGCGCTAGACATATCAAAAGCTTTTGATAGAGTCTGGCACAAATTTTTAATTTCCAAAGTACCCTTCTTCGGTTTCTAGCCTTCTATCTGTGCTTTCATCTCTAATTTCCTTTCTGACCGATCTATAGCTGCGGTTGTAGATGGCCACTGTACTTCTCCTAGAACTACGAACAGTGGTGTTCCTCAGGGCTCTCTCCTGTCAGCTACTCTCTTCCTTTTATTTATTAATCATCTTTAATTCGCAGTTCCTGTCCTACCCACCACTTTGGTGATGATTCCGCCCTTCACTTCTCCACCCGCTTCACAAAGCTATGGCACGACCTCTGATTTTTTTAATATTTCTGATTGAGGCACAGAAAACCTCATGGTTTTCAGTGCCTCTAAAATCCATTTCCTTCATCAATCTATTCGACACAATCTTTCACACGACTATCCCCTTGTCTTCAGTAATACTCAACTCAGTTCTTCCTCTTCTCTTAACATTCTTGGTGTTTCCTTTCCTCGTGATTTCCCTGGAAAAGTCACATATACAGTACTTTCTTTCTAAAACTGCTTTTAAGAGGTTAGGTGTGCTATACCGGCTCTGCAGTTTCTTCACCCAAACTCCGTTGCTGTCTCTGTACAGGGGTCTTTTCTGCCTCTGTATGAAGTACGTTTCTCATGTGTGGAGTGGTTCTACTTGACCGGGTGGAATCAAAGGTTTTTCGTCTCATCAATTTCCCGTCTCTTACTGACTATCTTCAATCTCTCTCTCTTCGCTGCAATGTTGCTTCGCATACCTTCTCCTTTAAGGAGAGCACGCAATACCAGACTTTCGACACATTCTCATCCTTTTTCTCTCCAACTCTTTAACGCAAGGGTTAATCGGTATTTTCAATCTTTCATCTTCCGAACCTGTCAACTCTCGAACAGCCTCTCGAACAGCCTGAATCCATCTTCCACCCTGTCTATGACCTCTAATCTTTCAAAAGTAGAATGTCCAGGCATTTCGAAAACTTTGGATCTTGATTTTGGCTCTCCTTCTTCTATTAGGGGGCGTTTCTGCGGGCATTCGCCCTTGCTCCATCCTTCCTGCACAAAAGAAAACAATAAACTGACTAATAAAAATGTGAAAAAAAAATAATGATCCGACACGTCCTCACACAACATGCCACCACCCGGTTTTCTCTTTGAACAATAGACAGGAGTAGAGAGAATTATATAAAATTATCTCAATGGAAAACTAATCTGTTTACTAGTCGAAATGATAAATAAATACATTTCCTTATTCTTTCCATAAGTCTCTTTAGAGTAAATACTTTTATATGGAGAAAATTCTTATTTACTCTGTGGAAAGGGGTTAAGTGCGAGTATTTACGTCCATGGCGAGACCTTTAAGTAGTGATATAATGAGCTAAAATTTCGATGAACTGTTTTTTATGCAGAAGCAGAAAAACCAGATTAAATGTTAAGACCTGTAACTTAAAAAAAAACATACAAATGCATATAGTTATGGACAACCCTAATTATAATTATTATATACTGTATATATAACATCTTTTGGTCTGGTTCTTTTTTTTTTTCTGGCAAATAAATTATACAGGTTGAGTCGAAAGTCTGGAAACATAGGAACTATGCTTTTCAATGCAAATATACATATATATTTGCATTGAAAAGCATGGTTCCTATGTTTCCATACTTTTGACTCACCCTGTATATATCGACCACTAAAAAATATGTGCCAAAAGTAATTTTATTTAAAATGCAAACCTAAATGAGACGAAAACAATGCGAAAAAATCTTTGGATCACCTGAAGATCAGGGCCCCCAGCCTCAATTACCAAATGATATCTTCGTTAAAACTAACGAAAATATCACGACTTAACTTAACCAATCGTCAAGGGCGTACAGTTGACCTAACCGGGCATTCAATTTAATTTATTATTATATTTGGTACTGTAAATCAAAAAACAAGAATCCCTGGGGGCACTGATACATTATCACAACCTCTAAAATTATTTTCAAATGTGATTTAATTAAATATCTAATAAAATACAACCTGAAACGGATTAAATAATGCAGAAAACCTCTTTTTGGCCATATTCTACGACAATATTAACTTGAATTGAGGATGCTTAAGAATAATTTATTTGTTTAATTTACAATATATTAATTACTGTTTACATCCAATCGAGATGACACAGCCAGCTGCATTATCTGGGCTGTTAAATTTCGCCTAATAAAGAACAGCCCAGATAATATAGCTGGCTGTGTCTACTCGATTGGGTGTAAACAATGTGATTCAGTTTATGCGGGTCAAACGGAAAAGTTTAGACGTCAAAGAAAAACAGCATATATACGCGTGAAGAATGGCGAATCATTTTAATGCATAAATTTATCAATCTTTTTGAATACTGCATAGATAAAAAAGGAATTAAAATCGGTAGTTACAACATATTGCGAGCTGACAGAACAGAAAGACGAAAAGGTGGCTGTGTTATATACATACAGTACGTGAGAGCCATATGACAGAGACAATAAGTAATCAAACAGCTACGTGGAATTCTTAGCAGCAAAAATTGAAAAACTTAACTTGATACTAATAGTCATCTACAAACCTCCGAACACACCAACTGCAAAGTTCTCGGAAGCTTTTGCCGACATTAGTAACCTAATAAAGTCCTTAAACATCCCATCCCCCAATATAATACTCTGCGGTGATTTTAATTTCCATTTTATAAAATACAAGGATAGATAGAAATGCGTGTGTATACACCAGGACAAGGGAGGCACAAGAAAAGACCAGGAACAAGCAAAAACAAGCAAAAATGTTGATAGCGTTAACAAATGTATTTATGTTAACACAGGAGATAACAGATAACACCAGAAAAAATAACTGCTTGGATCTGGTATTCACAAATAACACCAACTTAATCAATGATATAAAAATAACACCAACAAATATCTTACCACAACATTATCGACGTATCAACTAATATAGCGAGAACACTGAGAGTAAATACTCATATTGAAGAAAGAAGCAAATATGAGATTTTTAACCTAAACTCAAAGACTATAAATTAGGAAGAAATCAAATCCCATATGACAAAGATACAGTGAAAAACAGTCTTAGGGAATAAAACAACCGAAGAAATGCCAATAACTTTGGATGAAAATACGCTGGAAACCTTAGAACAATATGTTTCGAAGGTACAGCCAAAGAGAAAGAGGAATTATTATGAGAGACAAAATGAGAGTAGCTACGAAGTTAATAAATTGCACAGACAACAACACCAGAAAAGTGATACAAATCAAGTTGGAATGTATAGACAAAGAAATGCAAACCTTAATTAAGGGCCATTCGGAGAGGGAAGAGGAAGATGCGGTGAAAGCAATAAAAGATAACCCAAAATAGTTATATATAGAGCTTTGCGAAAAGAAAAACAAAAACGCGGGTGATAGAGACATTTGATAGAGTCTGGCACAAATTTTTAATTTCCAAAATGCCCCCCTTCGGTTTCTATCCTTCTATATGTGCCTTCATCTCTAATTTCCTTTCTTGCCGATCTATAGCTGCGGTTTTAGATAACCATTGCACTTCTCCTAAAGCTATGAACAGTGGTGTTCGTCATGGTTCTGTCCTGTCACCCACTCTTTTCCTTTTATTCATTAATGATCTTTTAATTCGCACTTCCTATCCTATTCACTCCTATGGCTATGAGTCTACTCTTCACTTCTCCACCCGCTTCCCAAAGCGTCCCTCACAGCAGTCACTCCATGATTCGCGTAGGACGGCTATGATACATCTGACCTCTGATCTTTCTGCTATATCTGATTGGGGCAGAGAAAACCTTGTGGTTTTCACTGCCTCAAAAACTCAGTTCATCCATCTGTCTACTCGTCACAATCTTCCACACAACTATCCCCTTACCTTCAACAACACACAACTCAATCCTTCCTCTTCTCTGAACATTCTTGGTGTTTCTTTTTCTCGTGGTCTTTCCTGGAAAGATCATATATACTCTCTTTCCAAAACAGCTTCTAAGAGGTTAGGTGTGCTGTGCCAGTTCCGCAGTTTCTTTACCCCCACTCAGTTGCTGTCTCTGTACAGGGGTCTTGTTCGCCCCTGTATGGAGTATACTTCTCATGTGTGGGGTAGCTCAACCTACACAGCCGTATTTGACCGGGTGGAATCAAACACTTTTCGTCTCATCAATTCCTCGCCTCTTACTGTCTTCAGTCTCTCTCTCTTCGCTGCAATGTTGCCTTCCTCTCTCTTTACTATCGCTATTATAACGGACATTGCTCTTCTGAACTCTCTAACTTCATGCCTCCTCCTTTAAGGAGTGCACGCAGAACCAGACTTTCTACACTTTCTTATTTCTTTTCTGTCCAACTCTCTAACGCAAGTGTTAATAGGTATTTTCAATCTTTCATCTACTCAACCGGTGAACTCTGGCACAATCTTCCCCAGTCCATCTTTCCTCCGGTCTATGACCTCCTATCTTTCAAACGCAGAGTGTCTATGCATCTCGAAAACCCTGGACCTTGATTTTAGCTCTCTTCTTCTTCTATCGGGGCGGCGCTTTTGCGGGCATTCGTCCTTGACCCCTCCTTCCTGTATAATATATATATATATATATATATATATATATATGTATATAATCGGTGGCGTAGTGGTTAGCGTCGCTGACTATGAATCCATCGGCCCCGGGATCGAGACCCGGTGATGGCAGGCGGCGCGCAGCAAAACCCAACTGTTCATCCTCCCACATAATAAAAAAAATTGGTTGGTAAATAAATGGGTACCCTGGGTAGCCTAGCGGTTAAGACGCTGGGCTGCTGGTGTGGCGTGGTTCGGATTCCACGTTAAACTGTGGGTCTAAGGTGGAGTGACAAGCTTGACCTTCATCAGAATGAACAATTGGGGCGGAAGCAAAACCAAGGTTAACCAAAATTCATTCCGGTCGTCGATTGTACGAGAATTTGCTGGGAAGTTTACTTTTTCAAGTGGTCAATAGGGTGACAATAAAAATCGAAAGTTGGAGTTTTTTATTGGCCATTTGTTCAATGCTGCTACTGCATGAGAAAACAATGTACTGTAAATATTAGGTCATTCAGATAATATTTAAGGGTGTCTCAAGTGAAGTAAATAATTCTCCTTATAACAAAAATTAATTATTCATTACCTAGTAAAAATAAATTAATATATTTTTTAATTAATGTAAATAAACGTTAGTTTTAGTTCATAAGGTTTAAGTGCAGGCGTACTCCAATCGTAATAAGTAAATAATATATTTACTAAATATATTCCAGGGTGTCTTTCATTCAATTGTAGACCACCCATTAATTCTTGCTTTTCCTCAAGCCATACCCCTTTTTCAATGTACCAGGCTGAGACTTCCTATGATCCTCAACAACCTGCAAGAGATGTTGGCGCTGTTCTTCATTCTTCGTAATCTTTGTATTGAAGGCCTGGATCAAGGCAATTCCCCTCTCTGCCGTCATTGACGACTTTTAGTCCTTCAACTATAGTCAAACCAGTCTTGAAATCTTCGTCGTCCGGCCAGGTCTCTGGTTCCTTGGACAAGAAACCATCATTAATTTTTAGAAGTTCAAAGAGAAGCTTTGATCCTTTCGAGGCAAAGTCCGAGAGCTGCTTTGTTGAAATGGAAGAAACAGCAGGTATTGGGGCTCGCTTTGGAGGATCTTCAGCAGCTTCTTTTTCGAGGATTGATCGAGCGATATTCTTTTTCGTCGTTGCATTGATACCTTTATCAAAGAGTGCGAGACCAATCAAGTACTCGCTGAGGTACCATAAGTGACGACCGAGGACACTAAGGCAGGATGCTGAGATCTTTTCATCGTGGTACTTTGCTAGGTCTTGAAGAAGCTTCAAATCGTTCGCGGGAGCAGATGAAGGACTGCTGGCCGTGAACCACGCGCTGACATATAACTCCAGGGCAAAAGATACAAATTGTTTTAAGCCAGACATTTCACGAGTTGTAAGTCTGAACTGATGGGAAAGCAGCAGGATTTTTAATGAATAAATTACTTTTGCCATCCAACGTGCTCGGTGAAGTGCTCCAGGTCGCCGAAACCTAAAGTTAGGTAAATTACCTCCAAGGATTGTAATCGACAACTCCAAGAATTCACGGTAATCATCCCTCGGCTGATGTTTTGTCAGATATAGATTCCAGCAAGCGATTAGTTCTTCTCGATTCTCATTCAGACTCGATGGAAGGTCTGACAGGGTCTTGTACTTATCTTGGCAAATTGTATTCCACGTCTCTTTGAAGCGGGAGAATAGGAGGATATCTGGACCAGATGATGGTCCCATGCATTCCATGTACGCCTTCTCAACGACAAGTTCTAGGATGTGATGGCGACATGCAAGGTATAAGAGTCGGTGGCCGAGTTTCTGCTCCAAAATTACGCATGCCCCAGACAAGTAATCAGTATTTGAAGCTGTAGTGTCGAAGCTCATAGCTGATACCTTTTCTGACACATTCCATTCTTTGAGCGCAGCATGTACCACCGAGGCGATGACCTCACCCGTTCCTGATGTCAGCTTAGGTACACCCAAGAGCTTCTCGGTATCAACTCCGGTTACGAAAATGGCTAGTCGGTCACACCGACCACCTTCATCGTCTGGTAGAATTTTTCCGTCCCAGTGAACAGTGAGCACTTCGTTGGGTGTGAACCTTTGTTTAATCTTTTCTGCCGTCGCCGAACGGAGCCTTTATCGTGATTTTCTAATGGTTTCATAGTTGAGCGCGAGTTTTTGTGAGTTATGGCCGAGGCTTCTAGCCGTAGCGTCGATAATCCGGTGTGCTGAACGATGACTGATTCCTGTGCGATCCAATGTACTTGCCAATTCGGGAGTGATGACTTGGATAGTGCCACGAGCATAACACTTGCGTTTTTTCAGGAGAGGCGGGCGGTGAGTATTCAGATGATGGCGCAGAATATTACCTTAGATATCTTAAAAGAATCGGGAGAGAACATCTAAGCGTTGTTTTCAGTCAGGCAGTCGTATGCAAAATGAACTTGAAGCACCAAAAGCTGATCATCCAAAGATTGATACACACCATATTATTTAACGATTTATTTATGAAAATTTTAATTTAATGAAATAAATTAATCGATTTGCATAATTTATAGTATGAAATAAAGGAAACAATTCTATTAAATTATATAATACACTTGCATTCTCGAAACATTTTTGTTTTTGAAGCGTTGTCGAAACTCGTTCATTCTTGAAATTTCTTCCGCGCGACAGTTTCATTCATGTGACTCGAGGCACCCCTAAATGCTTTCCGAATTCCATGAGATTTCGTCTACGGTGTTTCCTCATAGGGTGGCAGCATTGGACAAATGGCCGGCAAATTTTTTTGAATTTCAAATTTTAGCCCTATAAGAAGTTGTCACCCTAGCACTGGTCAAGGATGCCACTAGTGATCTTAATGTTTTAGATTTAATTTTAAGTGCAGACCTAGACTTAATTGATGCTATCTTTGTAGGAAACTACTTCTCCACCAGTGATCATAGGCAAAACATTTGAAATTAAGGTTAATGTTCATAATGCGGAGAGTTTGGAATACATTTTGGAATTTAAAAAACTAAATTTTTTGGCATGAAACTACAACTTTCGACTCATAATTGGGATGAGGCTTTGCTGCAAGATATTAATGGCACATGGAATTCTTTTTATAATTCTTTTTATCATTATAAAAATTTACAATCAAGTAATATTGGCGAAGTCTGTTAAACGTAAATGGTGGAATGTTGAAATTAAATTTAAAGAAACAGATAATTTGTCCGATGGAAATGCATGCACGTTATTGGAAAGGCGAAGTAAAAATCTTATTAGAAAAAGTAAGCGTAACTATGAGCTCTATATAGTGAACCAAATTAAATCAAATCTGAAGGGCATCGACATAGGAATTAACAGTATAATTTAAAACTAGGAGGAAGAGCAAAGTCAGCGGCAGAACGTTTGGTTCTTTCCTCTTTGTTTTAAACTTTTCACTTATCTTTGAATCTCCCTCCTTTGTTTCAACCTTCTTTCTTTGCTTTGCCTTAAAATTTTCACTTCTCTTTAATTTTCTTCATTCTTTTAACCTTCCTCCTTAAATAGAGTCTCGTAGGGACCAGCTGGTACGTTGCTCTTTGGTGTAATTTGTATTCCTTATATATATATATATATATATACAGGGTGTCCCGTAAATCTGGAACCATAGGGCAAAATTATAAAAACGGCAATAAAAACGCCGAAGAGACTTTTGTGGACTGTTTGTGAAATTAGTGAGGATGGTAGCGGCTGTGTCATCGTCGGTGGATGTCCTCGGAGGTCCACTGCGTGGTTTATCTCCAATGGATCCCGTTTCCCTGAACTTTGCTACAAGTTTGCCGACACAGCTGTGTGTTATCGGCGAGCGGTCCGGATGCAATCTGTTAAATTCCTCAGCGACCTCCCTCTGACTCCGATTTCCTACTAGCAGAATTACCTGGATGCGTTCTTCTTTACTCAAAGACAACATGGGCACTTGCATAAACAGAAAAACACGAATTACTTATTTTACCGTATGGTTCCAGACTTACGGGACATCATATATATATATATATATATTATATATATATATATATATATATAATATATATATAATAATATATATATATATATATATATATATATATATATATAGGAAAAATACTTTGATATCATTTTCTGAAGTAAAGAGATTAATTAAAGAGTTAAAGACTGATTCTGCGTCAGGGGTAGATGACTTATCGAATGGGCACTTAAAATATGCAAATGACGTAGTATGTCTGCATATATCATTGCTCCTATCAGCCATGCTTGTTCATAGCTATATCCCTGCAGAGTTTATGATGGTATATATCTTGCCCCTGATCAAAAATAAGTACGGAGACATTCTGTCCAGCAATAATTACAGGCATATTGCTGTCGTTTCCTGCTTCTCGAAACTACTAGAAAAACTCTTGTTACTCCGATTAAATGATTTCCTATGGACATCTCCTAATCAGTTTGGCTTTGAAAGGTCCCACTCAACTGACCTGTATCTCTGTACTTAAAGAACCAATATCTGAATACATTGACAGTAATTCAACTATTTATAGCTGTTTCCTAGATATAAGTAAGGCATATGATAGGGTAAACCACAATATTTTATTTGCAAAACTAGAAGACAGGAAGGTCCCCATGTACATATTAAATTTATTGAAATTTTGGTATTCCCACCACTCTTTCACTGTTAGGTGGGGCAATGTACTATCCGAGTGTTTTGGCTCCTCTTGCGGGGTGAGACAAGGCTCCTTGCTCTCCCCTATGCTTTTTAATGTGTATATTGACGGATTAATTGCTTCACTTAATGAGGCAACAGTGGGATGTTGTATAGATAACACAAGGATAAATAACTTAGTTTATGCCGATGATATGGTGTTAATAAGTCCCTCTGTTAAAGGTCTGGATCGGCTACTAAAAGTCTGCGGAGAGTATTCGCAGAAACATGATATTCTTTTTAATGTTACAAAAACTAAGGTTATGCAATTTCATCCTAAAAGCTGTAATCAGCCAGCTGATATAAGGTTTAAAATGAACGGTGAAGTAATTGAGGAAGTACAAGAGTTTAAGTATTTGGGTCAAACTATTACCAGCTCCTTGAGTGATTGCTCGGATATAAGAAAACAATCTCGAAGCCTGTGTGCTAAAGCGAATATAACCATAAGGAACTTTCGATTCTGTACAAGTGAAGCTGAAGACACTCTTTCGTACTTTCTGCAGTAATATATACGGACAGCAACTGTGGGTGAATTATAAAAAAGGTTCTGGCAGAACCCTAAATTTGCTGTACAACGGGTCTTTTAGACTCTTACATAAATTACCCCCCCGAGATGGTCAGCTTCGCAAATGTTTGCTACCCGCAATGTCCCGAGCTTCCCGGAGGTAACAAGACGTGCTGAATACAGTCTAATGCAAAGAATTAAAAAATCAACCAACCCGATCATCCAAGCTACCCATGAGTCATGCCATTTATCCTCTAAGGCCTAAGCTATGGACTTTTGGTACGAAAATGTTTGTCTGTAGCTCCACTTAACTTTGACATTACAGTATTATTTCTAATCAATTGTATATATTTCTATCCTTAGTATATGAACTGTCATTGTATTAATAATATTTGTCATATGGACTATAGTCTGCCAATAAACCTTTTCATTTCATTTCATATATATATATATATATATAATATATATATATATATATATATATTATATACAGGGCGTCCCAAGAAAATGTATACACACTTTAAATACTTATAAAGGCAGTGTTTATTAAAATACATTTCATTTTCAAAATGTAATAGAATCTACAGACATTATTTAATTGTTTTGTCAACGCCTGTTTTCAAACTGACGTCCGTTCTGGTCCAGGCACTGCTGATAACGCGAAGCAATGGAATCGCAAACATCAAGAAACATTTCGTTTGGTATTTGTGTGCATTCTCGTTCAATGGCTGCTCTACGAAACCCCTTCGTCCAATCCACATCCACATCGTGCCAAGTACCACTCGCAATACTCCACTCTTCGGTCCGGATCATCATCTTCATTAATAGCATGGACTAATCTTGGAATGTAACTTTTCCATTGACAGCGCTTCAAAATGCGTTGGACAGACGATTCTGAAATTTCTACCTCACGACTCGCTTGCCGCACAGATTTTCTTGGACTTTGGTGATACGTTTCCAGTACTCTTTCTTGCTTTGTGGGGCTTGTCGATGTCCGTGGTCTTCCGGAACGCTTCTTGTGGACATTCTGAACAGTTCCATCGGCTTCAAACTTATCTCTAATTCGAGTGATGGTAAGTCGCGTTGGTGGATCTGTTTGAAACTCCCTTCTAAACTGTCTTTGCACTTCAACTGCGTTTTCACACTTCCAGTAGCATTTTAGAATGAATTTCCTTTGTTCAAAGCTTAGTCTGACTGCCATTATTAATTCTAATGGGTTTAACTTGGAAGGAAAGAAACATCAATTGAGCTATCAGCTGTTAAAGTGTGTATACACATTTTTTTGGGACGCCCTGTATATATATATATATAACACACACACACACACACACACACACACACACACACACACACCACACACAGTATATTGTTTGCTCTAGTAAGCTGGATAAATGAATATGCTTCTAACTTTAATTTTACCGGTCAAAATTTCCTTGTTGAATGTAATTATGAAGTGATAAAGTGAAATGGTTATAGAAACTGCCGACAACGTTTCAATTTTTTTTCAGTCACTGTTGCTAATTAGAAACCGATGTTAGAAGAGATTCACAAACGAATCCGTATTCACATATTAGCATATTAATATGTATATGCGAAAGAATAATTTCTTTATGTATACATGTTGAAATTAATCGTATATGCGTATGTGTGTTTGGAAGTATACATACACACTGCGCCTCGGTGGTGTAGTGGTTAACGGCGCTGACTACGAATCCATCGGCCTCGGGATCGAGACCCGGTGACGGCAGGCGGCGCGCAGCAAAATCCAACTATTCATCCTTCCACACAATAAAAAAAATTGGTTGGTAGATAAATAGGTACCCCGGGTATAGGTCGGCTGCTGCTGCTGGTGTGGCGTGGTTCGGATTCCGCGTTAAACTGTAGGTCTAAGGTGGAGTGACCAGCTTGACCTTCGTCAGAATGAATAATTCGGGCGGAAGGAAAATCAAATTTACACATACACGTACTCGCATTGGTGTATAAAACTGCATATAGAGAGATGGGGTGGGAGGTTATCAGTGATAATTATCGCTGGTCCTGTATCGTCGATAGTTTTCCCAGTATCGTGCGTCAAAAATTCCTTATCAGTACGTATGATTAAGGAAAATTATTTTAACATTTTCTACGTTGTGCAACTGTAAATCTCAACTGAAGTAAACATAGAAAATTTTGAAACGAAAGAAAAAAGCGCCTCTCTCTGATGAAGAAGAGAGGATGTATCTATTTGTCGTTCGTTGTTCCGGTTTCCGAACAAACTGTAAAACACACACACACACACACACACACCTGCGTGTATCTATATAAAGTTGATTGTAACATTACCTTTAATCATATTCATAGCCTGCAGTTGGGACTAGTATGTTTCATGGACTGCTCTCGATTTTCCTACGAAATTGCAAACAAGGGCAGTCGATGACCCTGATTTTGTTTCTGCAATCGGTTTTCTTGAGAAATGATAAAGAAAAATGTTATTGGATATTGAATTAATTTATTTACTGAAACGACGCAATACACTCCAACATCTTTTTGAATAAGTCCGAGCTGGTGTGGTGCTTACGCCATACATACAAATTCACAAAAAATGACAAGAATTAGTGCGATATCTTGCAAAAAACAATAGTCTAAGAAACTCGATTAGGTCAGGTTAGGTTAGGTTAGGTCAGGCCAGGTTAGGTCAGGTTAGGTTAGGTAGGGTTAGGTCAGGTTAGGTCAGGTTAGGTTAGGTTAGGTTAGGTTTCTCAAGAAAACCCTTGTTTGCAGTTTCGTAGGAAAATCGAGAGCAGTCCATGAAACACATTAGGTCCCTGCAGTTTAGTTCCCATCATAAATAATTAAGGAACAATGTAATATATATTTGTAGCATTTAAGAGTCGTATTTCTCTTCGCAATTAATACAAAAAAATTTAATTAGTTAAACCTTCTCTACTGAGTCTGCAGCACGTTAATTCATAAGCCTCTTATCTATTTTATTCGCTTTTTAATTAATCTGAATTAAAACAGTGAAAAATATGCGTACTGATTCTGGTCTGACTGCGGAAGTATCGCGTATCAAATGTATCGTAGTTATACTGTATATCGTGTAGCGCGTATATCGTCCAGTTTATTTGAAGCATCTCGTAACGCGTATCGCTGATACAAATATCGTCGAGCTGATAAAGGTGCGCCTTTAGGCAATCAAAATGGGGGAAGAGAGCGTAACGCGGTTATTTTTCTAAATCAATTCCATTTCCACTCCTTTCCTCATTCGCTTCTCGTGAAGAAAAAGTTTTCGAATTACCATCACCATTAAAGTGAGAATTAGAATATGAGAATAAAAACCCACTCTAATAGACAGAGTTTATTTCCACGACAGTTTCGACGCCCACTGGCATCCTCCTCGGGTGTTTCTGTATCCACCGAGGAGGATGCCAGTGGGCGTCGAAACTGTCGTGGAAATAAACTCTGTCTATTAGAGTGGGTTTTTATTCTCATATTTTGACCTTCACGTAAAAAAGTGAAGTTTTTTGCATTTATTGAGAATTAGAACTTTAGTTTAACCGTAAACTCGTAAAAACTTAAGTCACAAACGAATTCAGGAGAGAAAAACTTTACAAAACTGGAGTCAGAACGAAATACAGTTTCTTTGAGTATAAAACCCTGAAAGAAAGAACCCTTCTATGAAACGAAAGAAAGAACGAAACATTTTTTTTCTTTCAAATGGCGGCACTAAGATTCATACACCCCGGCACTTAGTAAGATTCATACACCGCGAAGAATACATGCAATAAATGGAAGAGTGAGTTGGGTATGGAACGATGTGAAAAAAGGGTTTCACGCATAAACAGATGAAACAATACAGGAATTGGGATTCACAAGTAAAAGAAGAGGGTTAACAGTACAGAGTGATGCACAAAGTAAAGAACAGGGGCGAGAAAGTAAATAAGTGTGTGTATATATATATATATATATATATATGGAAATTATTTCACGAAAGTAACACGTGAAACTATATTTATGATGAATAAAACCACGAAGGAAAGGAAACACAAAAAGGTGCTCAAGCGCTTTCGTCTAATGACATCCTCAGGAACATTGAAGTACAAAAAAGGTTACGGCCTATATATAGGTTACAGAAAAAAAAATAAATAAATAACATACATACAGACAAACATATATATACATATAACATACATACATATCTACACACACACACACATATATATATATATATATATATATATATATATATATATATATATATATATATATATATATGCAATAAACAGAGAAGTAAAAATAAAAATTAAAAATTAAAGGATTAACAAAGAGGCAAACAGATTTGTAAAGAAAAATATCGATTTTTAGCACAAGATCAAATGAATTATAAAAATACAAATTTACACTGGAAATCTGCCCGGGTTTTAACACTTTGCCTTTTATAGTCAAGTTTCGATATATATAAAAATAAAATGGAGATTAAAAGTTAATAAAGTAGCATACAAGTTTACCAAAGATTTAGCGTCCTACCCTTTTTATCTAAATCTGTTTTGAAGGAATTCAAAACAACAGGATCGAGTTGAAAAAAACCTTTGCTTATATTGAAGTTATTTGAAAGTTGGATAATGGCAGACTCAAGAATATTTCTATTAACAATGTTGCTAGAGTGAAATAAAACTGAAGCATTATTCCAATCAATACAGTGGGATAACTCTGACAAATGGACAAAAAGAGCACTGGACAACTGTCCTGTTCTAACGGAATATTGATGCTGTTTTATACGTGTGTGCAAATCCTTTCCCGTCTGACCTATGTAAAAAGAATCACATTGTTTACACCCAATTTTATAGATAATGCCTGAATTATTGGTAGGGCTATTTTTTACTATGATTTTTTCACAATATTGTTTATGAAAATACTACATTAATATCCAAAAGTTTAAGTACATTAGCAATGCCTAAAAATCCCGGGAAAAATGGAAGTACTAAAATATTTTTTGACAAAGTACGAGTGTTATTATTGACACGATAGAAAGTTCGTTTTGCCTTGTTGAGACAAGATTCCATAAACGCAGATGGATAACACAGATCACTTCCAATACCGTTGATTTTTTCCAATTCGGCATCGATGTATTCCGGACTGGCGATCCTAAGGGCGCGGAGAAACATTCATGAAAAAATGGCCTTCTTAGTGGGGGTGTCATGTCCCGAGTAAAAGTGTACGTAGGACAAATTGTTTTTTGTTTTCCGATAGATACTAAACTTAAAACCTGGGCTTTCCCTATGTACACACACACATCCAAAATGGGATTGAATTGTCTTGTTCCACTTCTAAAGTAAACTTAATGGAGGGGACTTGATCATTTAACTGAAGGAGGAAGTTATCCAGGTCACGATTCATGGGCCAGATACACAAAATATCGTCGACGTACCGCAACCAAGGGATGCCAACCCCCAGGATTCTCGGAATGTAAGTAATTTCGAAAAACTCCATATAAATATTGGAGAGGAGGGGCGATAAGGGGTTGCCCATGGCCATCCCAAACACTTGTTGATAATACTCGTTATTGAAAGTGAATTTACAGTCTTTGATGCAAAGCTTAATAAGTTCCAAAACAATGTGTGAAGGTAGTGGCAGGTCATACTTATGTAATTCTTGGGAGAGAAAGTCAAGCATATCATCAATCGGCACTTTTGTAAACAATGAACAAACGTCAAAACTGATCAATCTATCGTTAGTTTCAGTACGTGCATTATTCAATTTTTCAGTAAGATCCATGGAATTTTTTACATGTGAATCAGAGATAGTTCCGAGAATGGGGACAAGACTTTGACAAGCCATTTGGAGAGTTTATAAGTAATAGAGCCCACCGAGCTAATAATAGGGCGCATAGGGTTGCCAGGTTTGTGGGTTTTAATAAGACCGTAAAGGTAGGGCAGAGAAGGTGAAGTGGACATGAAAAGCGGAATTAAGTCCTTATGATCTTTGAGAATGCGTTTCAAGCCACTATTAAATGATTTGATGACGTCATCCTGCGGGTTCTTCCTAAGTTTGCTGTATGTGGCGGGGTCCTGGAGAAGCTCGTTCATCTTTCCGATGTAGTCCACTTTGTCCATAATAACTATGGTGTTAGCCTTGTCTGCTTTAGTAATATGGAGCTCCCCATCTTTTTTTAATTGTGAGAGGCCATCGCGAAAACGTTTAGGAAAGTTATCTTCGTAATTACCATTCGCCGCACTATAAACGAGGCCTTTAACTATGTTAAACAAATACTGAGGGAGATTACACTGTTTTTCAAAACACGCGAGACTGTAACAAATTTGTAAAGCCGAAGGTTTTTTAACAATAAAAAAGGACATACCATATCCAAGGGCACTTTTTGCATCGTCACTAATGTTTTTCGAAGAAAGGTTCAAAACACACTTTGAGCTTGCTTTTTTACTCCACTGACTATTTCGAATGAGTCTTTTAATTTTCCGATGTGCGTGTACATAGGGAAAGCCCAGGTTTTAAGTTTAGTATCTATCGGAAAACAACAAACAATTTGTCCTACGTACACTTTTACTCGGGACATGACCCCCACTAAGAAGGCCATTTTTTCATCAATGTTTCTCCGCGCCCTTAGGATCGCCAGTCCGGAATACATCGATGCCGAATTGGAAAAAATCAACGGTATTGGAAATGATCTGTGTTATCCATCTGCGTTTATGGAATCTTGTCTCAACAAGGCAAAACGAACTTTCTATCGTGTCAATAATAACACTCGTACTTTGTCAAAAAATATTTTAGTACTTCCATTTTTCCCGGGCTTTTTAGGCATTGCTAATGTACTTAAACTTTTGGATATTAATGTAGTATTTTCATATAACAATATTGTGAAAAATATCATAGTAAAAAATAGCCCTACCAATAATTCAGGCATTATCTATAAAATTGGGTGTAAACAATGTGATTCTTTTTACATAGGTCAGACGGGAAAGGATTTGCACACACGTATAAAACAGCATCAATATTCCGTTAGAACAGGACAGTTGTCCAGTGCTCTTTTTGTCAATTTGTCAGAGTTATCCCACTGTATTGATTGGAATAATGCTTCAGTTTTATTTCACTCTAGCAACATTGTTAATAGAAATATTCTTGAGTCTGCCATTATCCAACTTTCAAATAACTTCAATATAAGCAAAGGTCTTTTTCAACTCGATCCTGTTGTTTTGAATTCCTTCAAAACAGATTTAGATAAAAAGGGTAGGACGCTAAATCTTTGGTAAACTTGTATGCTACTTTATTAACTTTTAATCTTCATTTTATTTTTATATACAGGGTGGGCCGTAAGTTTCCATACATAGGAAAAATAAACATTTTTTTATGGACAACCATTTTTATTTATATAATATGCTCTACATGGTTGCCATTGTTTTGGAAACACATTTCAATACGTGTTCCCCACTGTTGATGAACACGCATTAGCACAGTTGACGTTATGCTTGTAATGGCGTTGGTGATACGTTCCTTTAGATGATTTATGTCTCGTATCTTTTCCTGATACACCATGGCCTTCAAGTGCCCCCAAAGATAGAAATCAAGGGGGGTGAGATCTGGGGATCTGGGAGGCCACTCCACAGGACCACGCCGACCAATCCAAGCATCCGGAAACTGCTGATCCAAATACCGACGCACGTGAAGACCATAATGAGGTGGAGCTCCATCTTGCTGGAAGTAAACTGGGAAGTTACCTTCCTCGTTTAGCAGGGATGGGAAAATCTCTTCTTGCAACATGTTAAGATACCTTTCGGCATTAAGATTTCCACTGACAAAAATTGGTCCAATAATTCTGTCACCCCATATCCCGGCCCACACCATCACTTTACCGGCACCTTGCATCTTCGTCGGACTCAGCCAGTTAGGGTTAGCATTACTCCAATAACGTATGTTTTGCCGATTAACCTCTCCATTGACGTAAAAATTTGCTTCATCAGTAAACAAGATCTTACGTCAAACGCATATTCTTAGGGTATCTGAAACATAAAAACAAACGTTTAATTTTTCCTATGTATGGAAACTTACGGCCCACCCTGTATATCGAAACTTGACTATAAAAGGCAAAGTGTAAACCCGGGCAGATTTCCAGTATAAATTTGTATTTTTATAATTCATTTGATCTTGTACTAAAAATCGATATTTTTCCTTACAAATCTGTATGCCTCTTTGATAATCCTTTAATTTTTAATTTTTATTTTTACTTTTCTGTTTATTGCATATATATATATATATATATATATATATATATATATATATATATACAGGGCGTCCCAAAAAAATGTATACACACTTTAACAGCTGATAGCTCAATTGATGTTTCTTTCTTTCCAAGTTAAACCCATTAGAATTAATAATGGCAGTCAGACTAAGCTTTGAACAAAGGAAATTCATTCTAAAATGCTACTGGAAGTGTGAAAACGCAGTTGAAGTGCAAAGACAGTTTAGGAGGGAGTTTCAAACAGATCCACCAACGCGACTTACCATCACTCGAATTAGAGATAAGTTTGAAGCCGATGGAACTGTTCAGAATGTCCACAAGAAGCGTTCCGGAAGACCACGGACATCGACAAGCCCCACAAAGCAAGAAAGAGTACTGGAAACGTATCACCAAAGTCCAAGAAAATCTGTGCGGCGAGCGAGTCGTGAGGTAGGAATTTCAGAATCGTCTGTTCAACGCATTTTGAAGCGCTGTCAATGGAAAAGTTACATTCCAAGATTAGTCCATGCTATTAATGAAGATGATCCGGACCGAAGAGTGGAGTATTGCGAGTGGTACTTGGCACGATGTGGATGTGGATTGGACGAAGGGGTTTCGTAGAATACCCTCCGCGTTCACCAGACCTCACACCACTAGACTTTTTTTATGGGGATACTTAAAAGACAAAGTCTACGCTATAAAACCTGCAACAGTCGCTGAATTGAGAGCAGCCATTGAACGAGAATGCACACAAATACCAAACGAAATGTTTCGTGATGTTTGCGATTCCATTGCTTCGCGTTATCAGCAGTGCCTGGACCAGAACGGACGTCAGTTTGAAAACAGGCGTTGACAAAACAATTAAATAATGTCTGTAGATTCTATTACATTTTGAAAATGAAATGTATTTTAATAAACACTGCCTTTATAAGTATTTAAAGTGTGTATACATTTTTTTGGGACGCCCTGTATATATATATATGTGTGTAGATATGTATATATATATATATATATATATATATATATATATATATATATATATATATATGTTTGTGTGTATGTATGGTATTTATTTATTTATTTATTTTTTTCTTTCTGTAACCTATATATAGGCCGTAACCTTTTTTGTACTTCAGTGTTCCTGAGGAAGTCATTAGACGAAAGCGCTTGAGCACCTTTTTGTGTTTCCTTTCCTTCGTGGTTTTATTCATCATATATATGTATATATATATTTATATATGCTCAGGGGACCATTCTGAGTTCATTCCCATGTGTGTATATATATATATATATATATATATATATATATATATATATATATATATATATATATATATATAGTATATGGGATGAATTTCACAATTAAACACTTGTGGGCTTGCATTATATATATATATATATATATATATATATATATATATATATATATATATATATTAGTGGTGGACCGGATGTCAGTTTTTCAACATCTGCGGATGCGGATTTTTAATTCCAATATCCGCGGGTGCGGATGCGGATATTTAGTTAATCTATCAATATAATATAGAATTCTGAATATATGACAATTTTTCAAATTTCGTGATATTACTATTATGGCAGGCAATGCATAAGAATTAAAATTAATATTAATGTTTTCATTATGATAAAAAAAATAACTTTCTAAAGAATTTCAGCCACATAAAATTCAATGAAACAAGTTTCATTCAATTTTCTGTGTTACCACGTATTTATATTTTGAGGTTTATATATTTGTTTGTTCATTAATAATTAATACTTTACATAAAATGTGCATGACTGGGCCTTATAAGCGACCTTATAAGCTAATTTAATTGTAAATTGCATAATTTATTAGAGATAATATACGCATAACATCTGCAGTCAGAAGTGCGGATGCGGATGTTAAAAATGATGCGGATATCCGGTCCACCACTAATATATATATATACACAGAGTGTTTCAGTTCGACCTAGAAAAGAAACACTTCATATTATCATAGTTACTGAATTACAATGACTAACTTCAAATATCAAAAACAAACTACAAATTTCGCCAATTTGTAGTTTGTATTTGATATTTGGTATTTGAAGTTTGTCATAGTAATTCCATAACTAATATGAAGTGTTTCTTTTCCATATTTCTAGGGTCGACCTGAAACACCCTGTGTATATATAAAAAGAGAAAGAGAAAGAGAGAGAAAGAGAGAAGCACCGGATACAAAAATTATTTTTAAAAAAAATTTCCTTAATATCGTTAAGACTCTTTTGAGAATAGACGTTTATACGTTTTGGTAGAGAGAACTCCTTTAATACGCGAGGAATTTGGAAGATTGTAGAGTAAGTGATGTGAGAAAGAGGAAGATATAAACTTCGAGAGAAACATTTTCTCACTACGCTGAAGACTACAATTTGCCTTAGAAATGTGAAGATTTTCCTTTCTGGTGCGGTTTCCGTCTCAGATTGAGTTTCAGAGATATCTTCAACGAATTATTATGGAATTTGCTATTAGGTTGGGTATCTGCGTTGATTTTAGAAGATCACTCTTCGCTTATATAGCATTCCGAGCAATATGGTTTGCGATGCTTTATATAATTGTAGTTGGAAATTATGTCGGTACGCTTTAATTACTGTTACGAGTAATAACGTAACAAAATAACACTTCTGTAGTTTTTTGTCAGTAACTTTACTAACTCCAACTTTGTCCATTGACGTTGCTCAAATTTTCTTTCAGTAATTTTCCTGCAACTTTTTCATAGCAACTTTCTCGTAACAAACGTGCATTTTAAAAAGAATATTTTTGAACAAAAACAAACACAAAAGAATAAATAAGAAATTTAATAATTCTACACGATATAAACAATTGTCAAGAATAAACGAAAATAAGAATTTAAAAACAAAAAATTTAGGACCTATATACGAGTATATACGAGTAGCCTATCTATATGCAGGGTGAGTCAAAAGTCTGGAAACATAGGAACTATGCTTTTCAATGCAAAAAAAAATAAAATATATATATATATATATATAAAACTGCAATTACCGCGCAGTATATTAACGTATAGAAACGACGTAAGTATAGAGGAGTGTTCTGCACCCGGGCGGGTGCCTTATTTTTCATTTGTTTGTTATTTCTCTTCCTCGTGTGCAGAACACTCCTCTATACTTACGTCGTTTTTATACATATATATATATATATATATATATATATATATATATATATATTTGCATTGAAAAGTATAGTTCCTATATTTCCAGACTTTTGACTCAATATATATGTATATTTGCATTGAAAAGCATCGTTCCTATATTTCCAGACTTTTGACTCACCCTGTGTGTATATTTATATATATATATATATATATATATATATATATATTCCAAATTAACTTCAATTTAATTTTAAATGAAAACAAGATAATCCATAAAGATCGCATTACAATATTTCATCAGAAAATATTTATTTAAGAGTCAATGTTTCAGACCTTGACCCATTCTCAAGACTGAAATCATTTGAGAAATTGAGTTACAATTTGTGTTGGAAACATATTTTTAAAAAGTGTGTAAAATAATTTTTTTTTTTATTATTTATTTGGTTTTTGTTTTATTTCAAATAATATGTAAAGGAAGAGAAATTTTATCAGTATTTAATTTTGGTTTCTTTTTTCATTATAATCATCGAATTTGGGATTAAAAGATCTCGTTTATTATTAGGTGAAGAAACAATTTTAAAATCTATAGGGTGTCCTAAAAAAAACTATATACTCTTTATAGCATCATATATTTTATAATTTAAAAAAAAACAAACAATATATTGTTATAGCAATTGCCAATGAAAGGTAAATTAGTAATCTAAGTGATCAAAATGTTATAGCGAGTTGTTTGCATATAAAATTTAATTAACTACGCCAAGTGCTCAAAATGTTCTCCGGCGGCATGAATGCACTTTTGAATGCGTCGACTAACTGATTCGCAAACATGGACTAATGTGGATGCTGTGATGGTCCCGCACTTTTCCCTAATTGCATCCTTAAGGTGTTCGAGTGTTGCGGGTCTTGTACCATAAACTGCATCCTTCAGGTAGCCCCACAAGTAAAAATCAAGTGGAGTCAAGTCCGGTGAACGTGGAGGATACTCAACGCTTCCTCTTCGTCCTATCCAACGGTTAGGCAACGTTTTATCGAGGTACCTTCTGACATCACAATGATAATGAGGGGGGGGGGGCTCCATCTTGTTGAAAGTAAAAGTCGTCGTTTCCAAACAACTTCCGAACTGCAGGTATAATTTCTGTCCGCAGCATGTCGAGATATGCGGCACCAGTAACTGTCCCATTAAAGAAAAATGGTCCAACCAAACCCCTGGATGATAAACCACACCATGCTGTTAATCCTGGTAAATTAACATGTTTATCCACATAAACGTGTGGATTATCAAGTGACCAGTACCTGCAGTTGTGTCGATTTACTGTGCCATTCAGCTTGAAGGTAGCTTAGTCGACGCATTCAAAAGTGCATTCATGCCGCCGGAGAACATTTTGAGCACTTGGCGTAGTTAATTAAATTTTATATGCAAACAACTCGCTATAACATTTTGATCACTTAGATTACTAATTTACCTTTCATTGGCAATTGCTATAATATATTGTTTTGTTTTTTTAAATTATAAAATATATGATGCTATAAAGAGTATATAGCTTTTTTGGGACACCCTGTATATACTCGAATTATTCATATTTACATCCGTTAGCGTGGTTACGTGGAGCTGATGATGATTGTAAGTTAAAAGAGGTGTTCCCGCGCTATAGTTAACGTCCATCTCTAGTCTCTACGTGACTCAGTACCGATGAATGTATATTTAATCTTTACAAGAATGACAATTAAATTAAATTCATTATTTCCGTAGTCTTTCTTCCAAAGTTGATGCATTCGTAGTATTCAAATGCAGTGCGCAATATTAATTTCAAGCCAGTATTCTTGTAAGTCCAGTGGCAATGATAGCTCACTGGACAACAAATTAGAACTTTTTTCCTGTTCCTCAAGTAAAATAATGTGATTCTGCTAGATTTTTGCACAAAGAATACGAATATTGATGCGAAATGTTTCCATCACCCACACTTTTTGAACAAATTAAATTTAAATTTTGTTTAAAAAACAGGAATATGTAGGTATAATTGGCAGCATTAGAACTATACTTTTCCGGAGTTACTGGGACCGAAGATGGTACTGTGGTGCTGGAAATGGCTAAAACAGCAGTTAGATGAATTGCACTTAATGGGGAGACCAGTGGTTTGCCAGGAAATGAGGGGTACAACTAGAAACACTGGAACGGGAGTGGTCGTGCGGGATAATACATATATATATACTGGAACGGGAGAGTGGTCGTGTGGGATAATATATATATATATATATATATATATATATATATATATATATATATATCAGGTCGGCAAAAAAAAAGGGGAGACCTTTTAAATCCTTCATATCTCGGCAAATACGATACGTAGAACCATGAAATTTTAACATGTTAGTACTAGGTAATTTTATGGTTTGTCTGTCATCTTTTAGCATTTTAGCTGAGAAATTGGATTTATGGTGAATATTAAAAAAAAATCTTGCTAATCATAGGTTCAAGTTGATAATTAAAGCGATTTTAATTTACGTAAGCCAACTGCAGGAGGTTTGGACAAGCTTCTCAAGAAAATCGATAAAACTGGAGATATCGAAAGAATACCAGGTAGCGGTATTAAATTTGACCACCAAACGGTCCTGATTTAAATCCTGTCGATTACGGCCTTTGGGAAAATTTGTCACAGAATTTATCGGGTCAAAGTAAGAAATGTCGCTCATTTACGACAGCTTCTTCTGGAAAAATGAAATGAGCTACCACAAGAAAAAATCAATAAAGCCATAGATGAGTTCCGTCCTACACTGAAAAAGGTTGTAGAAGTTCGTGGTAAACATATCGAGCAGTTTTTTTAACGTCAAGGTAGCACCATATGTGAGTACTTTGTAACTTTTTATCTGCACATGCAATGCAGTAGTGGTGTAAATGGAGAATTTCCAGTAGCATAAAGAAATATTCAATAAATCCATAATTTTCATTATTTTTCTTCGCTGTATAGGAAATTTGCTTAGTTGTGGGATGTGAAAAAATATTGAAATCTGACCATAACTGGATTTTACAGCCAAAGTTCGAGGTCTCCCTTTCTTTTTGCTGAACCGATATATATACATATACACAGGGTGTCCCATAGTGATTTATAATATATTTTTTTATTATGTTGCAGGTAAACCATGTCACTGACTAGAGAGGAGAGAGTTCAAGTTATTTTGCTGGTCGGGACCCGCAGTCACCTGGAAGTGGCCGAAGAATTCAACAATATGCATCCAGACCGCGCACCAATCACACACAGATGTGTTGGCAAGTTGATAGCCAAATTTAAGGAAACTGGATCCGTAGCTGACAAGCCTCGCAGAGGACCTTCAAGGACTGTTACGGAAGACGAAACCAGTACCAATGTGTTGACTAGCTTCGCTGTCAGTCCCAAGAAGTCACTTCGACGCATGTCCAGCGAAACTGGGATCTCCAAGAGCAGCATCCACCGCATCTTGAAACTTCATCACTGGCATCCATACAAACTGCAACTCCATCAGCGTTTAAGTGAAGATGATCCTGATAGGCGAGTTCAGTTTTGCGAATGGGCAGAAGAACAATGCGTGAGTGATGAGACGTTCCCATCAAAAATTCTGTTCTCTGATGAAGCGAACTTTTATGTTTCTGGGGAAGTCAACCGTCAGAACACTCGATACTGGTCACCAACAAATCCTCATTGGTTTGATCCTTCCAAGGAACAAGGTGCCCAACGCCTCATGGTTTGGTGTGGGATATGGAAAGACAGAATCGTTGGTCCCTTCTTCTTTGACGAGACGGTAACCGGTGACACGTACCTCAAGATGTTGCAGGAGGAAGCATTTCCAAGCATGTTGAACCCAGCAGGCGACTACCCGGAGTGGTTTCAGCAGGATGGCGCCCCTCCGCATTACGCCACGACGGTTAGAAATTACCTTACCACACAGTTTCCAGAACACTGGATTGGACGACGAGGACATGTTGAGTTTCCACCAAGGAGCCCTGATCTTACTCCGCTGGATTTTTATTTGTGGGGCCACTTGAAAGCCAAAGTGTACGAGGTCAAAATTCAGAACATTTTCCACCTTAAAGCACGCATTGTGGAGGCGTGTCAAGAAATTTCTGCGACTGTGATTCAGAAAGTGCTGTCGCAGTGGAGATTGCGTCTTGAACTATGTGTGCGACACAACGGCGGACACTTTGAACAGATTATGTAATAAATTTTTGGACTATTTTGTAATTTTATTAATTTTGCCCTATGGGTCCAGACTTACGGGACACCGTATATAAAACTGTGGGTGATGGAAAAATTTCACTATTAATTTCGAAATCAGCACTAAAGAGTCAGTACGGAACACCGAAGTGTTCATGTTCGTGATTTTAGACCATTTTCCTCATTTATTCGTTTTTTTTAACCATTTTATCTCCTCTTTCTATTTTCGTGCCATGTTGTATGACCTTTCCTCTTGTTATTCACACGTAGAACTTAACTGGGGCCCTTATTTCGTTGGAATTATTTTCAATTTATGTTTTTGTTTGTGTACACTGTATTGCGTCTATTTTCATTAAAAACTTCAGTCTAGACGGAATTAACCGCCGAACTGATATTCATTCATCCTGATGTTCATACAGATATAAAACAGCGTCCACTCACCACGAGGTTCAAATTCCTAAATTTAGGTGCCGTTCAAAAATTACGTAACGCTATTTTTGCTAAAACCTGACACCCCCACCCACCTGTAACGTTCCGTAACGTGTGTGGTGTGGGTTGGGGGAAGTGTTACATAACATCTTTATAGTGGGTGTCTGGTCTAGCGTTACAGAACGTTCCTGGGAGATTTGGGATGTCAAGTTTTACCGAAAATAGCGTTACGTAATTTTTGAACGGTTCCTTACTATCATTTTTAAATATAATGGTCATTTGCTTACTCAATGAAAAATGAATGAAGTTTAATGAAAAAATTAGGTAAATTATGAAAATAAACACGCTTAATGGAAAAGTAGATAAATTATCGGGAGCTGAGATTGGATAGGATATTAATATTCATGTTATCTGTACAACATCCAACTTTTCCTTCATTAAGCGAAGTAATTAAATCAGTTATTAAACAGCAAAGGAGAGAGCAAGAAACCTTGCCTAACTCTGCAAGAGGAACCAGATCTCTCGGATAATACATTGCTTCATTTAACCGTAAAAGATTGGTGGGTGTATCAAAATCTCAATATATTTATTATATACAAAGGAACTTTCCTGTCCTCTAATTTTTTAAATAAAAATATATGGATCACTTTAACATATTGCTTCCAGGGACCCTCTCTTTAACATATTGCTTCCCAGTGTATATCACTTTAACATATTGCTTCCCAGTGTTATCACTTTAACATATTGCTTGCCAATAGTTAGGATAAAAAGTACGATAAAAAATGTTCGCTTTGATAAAGTAAAGGCATAAAAAGTAAATCATAACATGTTAAAATATTAGATTGAAAGTAAATTTATCAGAATTGTTGCGCTATATGGTCACACAAAGTAAACAATGGATTTCGGAAGAATCGGTCACGCCACATCATTTGCCACAAGTACAAGTTGAGTAGCTCCTTTTTGCATCCTTTCATTTTCTTTATATATTTAATGTAGGTTAACTGAATGCCCAGTTAGGTCAACTGTACGCCCTTGACGATTGGTTAGGTTAAGTTGTGATATTTTCGTTAAAACTAACGAAAATATCACGACTTAACCTAACCAATCATCAATGGCGTACAGTTGACCTAACCGGGCATTCATTTAACCTACATTAAATATATAAAGAATGCCCTGTTAGGGCATTTATTGCTTTGTTTACGGTCGGTAGGTTATCTCCTAGCTTACCAACCTCTTTCTTCACAACCAACCTTTCTCTTTTTAACATATTGCTTCCCACTGTTAATCACTTTAACATATTGCTTCCCAGGAGGGATCACTTTAACATATTGCTTCCCGAATGCTTTGGGAAGCAATATGTTAAAGTGATCCAATATTATGGTTTATTATCATGTCTTGCCTATATTCAAGAGCTGTAAATAGTTGAATTACTGTCAGTGCATTTAAATACAATTTCCTTCAATACATAGATATATAAATCAGTTGCGTGGGACCTTTTAAAACCCAACTGATTAGGAGATGTCCATAAATATTTATTTAATCGGCGTAAAGAAAGTTTCCCACGTAGTTTTGAGAAGCAGGAAGTAAGTAACAATAAGCATGTAACTATTGCTGGATAGGGTGTCCCCATATTTATTTTTAACGAGGCTGGGAGATTATACCCTCAAACTCTGTACGAATATAACTATAAGCAAATATGGTTGAGAAACGCAATAATATATGTAAATCCAGCGCGTCATTGGTATAATTTAAATGCTCATCTACACCTGGAGAATTACTCATCTTCAGCCCGCCCTTTAATCAGACTTAATTTTAGGAACTGATGATGTTCATGTATTTTCTCTGGTTCTTTCCAAGTGTGTTCCATTTTAGCCTTCGTTAAGATTGACCTTTCCACACGATCGTAAATATCTAAAACGTTTTAGACTTCGTCAGAAACAGAAATAAGTGAATTAATTTAATTTTAAATGTAATTAATTATGTTAAAGAATAAATAGAATATTCTGATAAAATTTTGAAAAGCAAGACTATAATAAACTCAATTTTAGAAGTGAAATTTTGAAAATAGGTTATATCCAGAATATTTAATACCAAATTCTCTGTATATATACCTACCTAAGTACTTAAATAACTAATTATTATTTATCTAAATGGAAAACATTCGAATACTGAGGAATCTAAATACTTAACTACCTATATACGAATACATAACACCCACCGTTCTTCAATATCGAAATATAAACTACTAAAGATCACCTGAAGATTAGGGCCCCGAGCCTTCTTCAGTTAGCCTTATAAGGCTAACTAACGAAAATATCACGACCTAACCTAACCAGTCGTTAGGTCAACTGTACGCCCTTGACGATTGGTTAGGTTAGGTCGTTATTTTTTCGTTAGTTAGCTAATTAAAGAAGACTGGGGGCCCTGATCTTCAGGTGATCCACTACTAAATAATACCAAAGTTTTTAAATACCTAAATTTCTTTAATTCTTATAATATCTACTGTATGTAAAGTTAAAGATGATCGCGTATTTCCTCACATTTCTGAGCAACATCACTAACCTGAACTGGAGGTAAATGGTGTGGATGTATTTCTCACATTCATGGGCGCAAATCCCTATGGGACAGAAGGGTACATGTACCCTCCATATTTTGAAGGTCAGGGACAAAGTATCAATTGTACCCCCCCGGCTTTTTTATAGCGATTTGCGGCCATGCCCACATTCACCAGACGTGAATCCAAATGGAACTGACGACAACGAATTAATCCGTCTGGATTTATTTACAAAAAATTTTGTTCATGACGCACACCCAAATTACATAGATTACATAAATTCCATTAAATACAACGTCTGTTCCAAAAAGGGAACAGAAGAAGCACAAAACTCACAAAGGGAGCCTACGAAAATGAAAAGTTTATTGTCAGAAAAAAAATAACTGCCATAAAGCTGTTATAGCTTTGCCCTGATCAGGTTCAAATGAGTTGTCAGACCAGGAAGTGAGGTTGTGTTCTCGATCCTATAAAATAACTGAATATGAGGGAATTCATGACAAATATAAACCAATTTATTCTGATATCCTAGTAATTAAATATAAACCAATTTATATTGATATCCTAGTAATTAAATATAAACCAATTTATTTTGCTATCCTAATAAAATATAAACCAACTTATTCTCATATCCTAATAATCAAAATTACAACAAATTTCCAAATTTCGTACTAATCGTTAATTTACAAAACAAAATTTACAAAATATTGAGAAGGGCACAAGAAACACCACAAACAATATCTGACCCACCTTGGAATGAGGCGACTGTAAGAGAGACCAGACGAATGAGGACAGTTGATTAATTTGTGCAAGCTTCAGTAAGTTCAGGGGAAGCCTAAATGATGGCATCCAAGGGAAGCCTCGGTGGGTTTCACCCTATTTTATTGTCATTCCCATTCCCATCCTCCGCAAATGCAATTTCCATTCTATACCATTCCCATTCTCATCCACGGCCTTTCCCACTTTGGTCTGGGTTAGGTTACGATTGGTTAGGATACGATAAGTTAGGTTATGATTGGTTAGGCTAATGTTAGGTTAGGTTATGACTGGTTAAAATAAGTTAAGTTAGGAAATATTAGCCTTCCCATTTGGCGCCGTTTCAGCGACGAAAACATCGTGTCCCAAATCAAGACACGCTTTTGTCAAATATGGATTTTTTCACTTCTGGTCATTTTCATCTGAGGACCGAAAATGGGAGTGGGAATGGCATAGAATGGGAAGTAATCGCTTCGGTGACAGGCTGAAGCGAACTTCTAAAAGGAATCTGCAACTGATCGCCTACAAACCAAACACAAATCATTAACATTTACATTAAATTAATCCTCACCTCATTTATGTCAATTACATGAATAACTTAACAAACGGTAGTAATATTATGGGAATGGTAACGCGTACAACCTTCAGTTATACTACTGACCTTACACACAAGGGGGACCAAATGCTTTTAAAGGTGGCGGGTGAAAATTCCCCATTTGCAGATTTGAACAAGTACGAAACCTAAATCGAATTAAAATTAATTCTAACTTTTTTATTTCAAAATCTAAACATTACATATGACCATATTAACAAAACTAAACTGCACATAATTCCATCATAACGCCTGAAGGCGTGATGAGACGCTACAAACACGAAAACTTTTAAACGCAGTCTTACTACGCTCTTTGGTTATCTTAACTTTACAAATTTTTAATACATTAAAAGCTTAACTCACATTTAAATTTAAAGAACTAACAGAAAACCCGCCCTTCGAGCGGGATAGCAAAAAACCCGTCCTACGGGCGGGATATTTTTGGTAGTTCCTGCGGTAGCCTGTTATTACCCTTCGGGTAATACATAGTTATGTACAGTCATTGTACTAATATGTGTTGGTATTATAATCCAGATTATTGTTTAGGAAACATACGTTTTGTTCTTGACAAAGAAGAATGAGACGTGACTGTAAAAATTAACCAACTGGTTAGGTCAACTGAATGCCCGGTTAGGTCAACTGTGCGCCCTTGACGATTGGTTAGGTTAAGGCGTGATATTTTCGTTAGTTTTAACGAAAATATCACAACTTAAGCTAACCAATCGTCAAGAGCGTACAGTTGACCGAACGGGCATTCAATCAACCGGGCATTCAATCATTTTCCCGAAGGTTTCGATTAATTTTAAACAACTTTTACCTAATAATTTTTTCTCTCGAGGAGCCGTTTCCGTCTTTTAGGCTGGGACAGACAGACAGTTATATATATATTAGGGCCCCGCGAAGCTTCAAAATTCGATTTGATATCGAATCGGGAGAGAGGATTCGATTTGATTCGTTAGCTTGGGCTCCGATTCGATATTTTCGAATCTCCATTAAGTCCGGTAAACAACATCAGTGATATTGTTTTGAAGAACACTTTCGTAAATAAACACTTTTCATTTTCTCAGATTATAACTCAATCTATATACTGAGACCAATCTCTTGTGCAATAACACTTTTATCATACTTTAATACCATTGTTCCTCCTGTTGATCAAATACTTAATACATTTTTTTTAGAAGGATTTACTGTCCTTTCTTCTCAAGAAGATTTAATTAATTTTATGCTTATTACTAATTGTGTGTAGAAACACTCTAATCTATATGTGTACAGTTGATTCGATTCGGGATTCGATTCGATTTGAATTGTTTGGGATGATTTTATGCGAGATTCGATTCGAAAAAAATCGTGATTCGCAGGGCCCTAATATATATATATATATATATATATATATATATATATTATATATATATATATATATATATTGTTTGCTTGTACCTTGGGGGGAATGGGCGTGTGTGTCTGTGTATTAACACCTAAATAAGAAGGGAATAAACTACTCGGCGGTTTATTCTGTTTACACCCGAAAGTGTATAAAGTATCAGTGAATCTGTGCATATAAATTATAAAGTGAAATTCATTAAAATTAAGAAAGTGTAATACAGTTTACATAAGTTATCACCAGTTTAACGTATATATTTAAACCGTAATACGTTTGGCACTCGAGAAATTTTGAAACAAGGCACGAAAAAGGTCATAAAAAGCAGCGGTCAGAAAACCCTCGTGACCATCGAAAGGAAAGAAAAGAGAGAAAGGAAAACAAGTTTTTTGTGTATTTCTTTTTACGATAATTAATGAATAGCATGACCATGGGTCCAAATTCTCACTTAATCTGCAATTTGTGTAATCTGAAAACAACTGAACATGCAGCAATAAGATGCGATTTCTGTCAAAAACTGCACGACTTTATCTGTATGAATTGGAATGATAGGAAAATATCTCTCGCTTCGAAAGCGAAACAGATTATGGGAATCAAATTTCTGTGTGACGCATATACACAGACTGTAAACTCCTTTGTGGTATTTAAAGAAATGGAGAAAGCAAATTCGAGTGTTACAAAAAAGGAGGAAATAATGGGGAAACAAGAGTCCAGAAATGTCCCACTGAAAATTCGGGTGGATGAGAGAGAAGAGGCAATAACGAATAACAATATAATAACGAATACTAATATAATACTAAATGAAGACATAGATGAAAGAAAAGAGATAAGTAAAAGTTGCCCAACGAGCAAAATGATTAAAAAATAAAAACAAAAAACGTAGGAAATAAACAGCCAAAGAAAAATAATGATAATACTCAAAATTAAGAACATAGAAAATAATAAGATAACAAAAAGTAGAAGCGTAGAAAATACCGTCTGTAAATACTACGCAAAAGGGTACTGCAGATATCAGGATGGGCAATGCATCTATGCACATCCCACATTATGTAACATGCATTACACAAGAGGATATTGCAAATTTGAAAAAAAGTGCAAGTTCCTCCATTTTACTGTGAAAACTGTGAGTTCTGTATTGACAAAAAAGAAGTACAAATTGACAACTATGATATAACATCCTCCGAGCCGACAGAACAGTGAGACGTAAAGGAGGATGTGCTATTTACAAACGCGAAAGGCATATGGCAGAAATGACTATAAGCACCTCAAACAGCTACGAAGAATGTGTAGCAGCAAAAGTTGAAAAATTAAATATGGTACTAATTGTAATGTACAGACCCCCGAACACGCCAACCTCAAAATTCTCAGATTCCATTTCAGAGGTAAGAAACTGGGTAAAAGATCTACTCTCTCCAACCCCAAATATATATTTTTTGTGGTGATTTTAATTTTCCATTCATGAAATTAAAAGGATAGGAAAAAATATAGCATAAACCAAGACAAGGGGGGCACACTGGAAGACCAGGAGCAGGCAAAAATGCTCCTAGCTCTAGCCGATGAATTTATGTTAACACAAGAAATAACAGAAAACACAAGAAAAACAACTGCCTAGATTTACTATTCACAAACAACAGCAACTTAATTGATAATACAGAAATGTCCCCACCTATAATATCGGATCACAACATTATTGAACTAACAACCAATATAAAAGCAATAGGAAAGGAAAGAACACGCACTATAGAAAGAAGGAAATTCGAAAATTTTAATTTTCACACCAAAGCTATAAACTGGGAAGGTGTTGCATTCATCATGGAAGCAATAGAGTGAAAAACCATCTTCAAGGCCAAGACACGGAAGAGATGCTAATGACCTTAGTGGAGAAGACGCTGGAAATTGTGGAAAGACATGTTCCAAAAATGAAACAAAGAGGAAAGAGAAGCATGTTCGAGAGACGAAAGAGGTCAATGTTCCGAAAGAGAAAAAAAGTGACTGTCAAATTAAGTAACTGCAAAGACAACAACATCAGAAAAGTATTATATGACAAACTGCAGAGTATAGATTGCATCATACAGAACCCAATTGAGAAGCATGCAGAAAAAGAAGAAGACGACGCCATAGAAGCGATAAAGTTTAACTCAAAGTACTTCTATAATTTTGCAAAAAGGAAGTCGAAAATCCGTACGACTATCGGACCTTTGTAAAACGAAGACAGTGCTTTATCTGATGATCTAACAGAAGTAATTCAAATATTAAGAGCTCAGTACGAATCATCTTTTAGTATCCTCAAAACCGACAAACTGAGATGCGATAGAAACGCGTACTTTGAAGAACTACAAGGGGAAGTATAACGGACTTCGACTTTAAGACAGATGATAAATAGAATGCCACACTGAACAAAAACTACAAGAATGCAATCGCTGAGCCCCTATATTGGATATGGAGACGATCACTAGACACAGGAGAAATACCGGGCATCCTGAAGAGCGCGAACATAGTCCCAGTATATAAAGGAGGAGATCGATCCGAGGCCAAAAACTATAGGCCAGTGTCGCTTACATCTCATCTCACTAAAATATTTGAAAGAATAGTTAGACAGAAAATCTGACTGTTTGGAAACTCAGAAAAAATTCAATGATAACCAACATGGGTTTCGGTCAGGCAGATCATGCCTATCACAACTAATGGAACATAACAACAACATTATTGATGCACTCGAAAGTAGTGAAAACTATGATGTAATATACACAGACTTTGCCAAAGCGTTCGACAAGTGTGACCATGGAATCATATATTACATAAACTGAAATACAGGGTGTACATAAAGTCAGGATCTATTTTTGTGAAGCACTTGGAAATTATATGGAATTCAATCATAAAATGATAAAGTGGTAACATTTATTAAATAATTAATAGTAGGATTCGACGTGACGCCCATCAGTATCCCTGCACAGCTCAAATCGTTCCGCAGCATTTCTAAACCATTCTGGAGCATTTGCGGGGTTATGTTATCTGCAGCAGTTCGTATACGTGTACGTAAGTTTTCAAGACTCGTAATCTTCGTCTGATAGACGTGCGATTTGATAAAGCCCCATGCAAAGAAATCTAAAGGGGTTAAATCTGGTGATCTCTCTGGCCAAGGTCTGTTGCTTCCGCGTCCGATCCAGCGATTTGGAAAACGTCCATTTAGATAATCCTGAACAATTTTGGCATAGTGACAAGGAGCACCATCATGTTGATAGACGACGGTACTAACAATCCTATCCCCGTCGTCTATCAACATGATGGTGCTCCTTGTCACTATGCCAAAATTGTTCAGGATTATCTAAATGGACGTTTTCCAAATCGCTGGATCGGACGCGGAAGCAACAGACCTTGGCCAGCGAGATCACCAGATTTAACCCTTTTAGATTTCTTTGCATAAGGCTTTATCAAATCGCACGTCTATCAGACGAAGATTACGAGTCTTGAAAACTTACGTACACGTATACGAACTGCTGCAGATAACATAACCCCGCAAATGCTCCAGAATGTGTTTAGAAATGCTGCGGAACGATTTGAGCTGTGCAGGGATACTGATGGGCGTCACGTCGTATCCTACTCTTAATTATTTAATAAATGTTACCACTTTATCATTTTATGATTGAATTCCAGAAGATATAGGATCTCTACAAACCGACATGAGTAGAATCTACAAGTGAACGGAAGACAACAATAGGAAGTTTAACACTGAGAAATTTCAGCTGTTACGGTACGGAAAAAGAGAGGACCTAAAATCCATGGAATATTATACCCCAAATGGACAGGAAATTCAGAGAAATTTCAGAGCAAAAGATTTAGGGGTTGTAATGACTGATGATGCGAAATTTGAAACACAAAATAAGAGCAGTGAACAGAGCAAAGAGAATAACTGGGCAGATACTGAGAACCTTTAAACGAAGGGATGGGAATATAATGATCCTTCTACTGAAAACACTGATCATACAAATTGGAATACTGCTTAGTCCTAACATGCCCATATAAAAAAGAAGACATTAGACAGCTACAAGTGATTCAGAGAAGCTTCACAGCCAAGATCAATGGGTGCAAAGAACTAAATTACTGGGAAAGGTTACGTGAATTAAACCTACATTCACTGGAAAGGAGAAGGGAGAGATACACCATTATTTATACTTGGAAAATAATGGAAAAACTAGTCCCTAATCTTACTCTGAACCCTGTAACTCCCCAAACAACAGTGGAAAATAGAAAAGGAAGACTGTGTCATGTTCCCAAATTAAAGGCTAGAGAGGAAACATCATTAACCCACAAACAACAGTGGAAAGTAGAAAAGGAAGACTGTGTCGTGTTCCCAAATTAAAGGCTAGACAGGGAACATCCTTAACCCTGAAAGAAAATAGTTTTGTTGTGAGAGGACCAAGACTTTTTAATCAGCTGCCCAAAGAACTAAAGAACACGAGTGGTGTTGGGGTGGACATGGACATCTTCAAAAGAAGATTAGACGCTTGGCTCAGAACAATCCCAGATGAGCCGGGCGTACCTGGCTATGTAAGGTGGAGAGTACAAGAAACCAACTCTCTACATCACCAGGCCAACTCGGATATAGTATTCCATAGATTTTAGGTTCTCCCTTTTTCCGTAACTTAATAGTTGAAATTTCTGTGTTAACTGTCATATTGTTATCGTCCAACCATTTGTAGATTCTGTTCATGTCTGTTTGTAAAAATATTATATCCTCTGGGATTTTTATTTTTCTACTGATGTTTGTGTCATCGGCAAAAGATGTTACTGTGCTGTCTCTGGTAACGTCCTCATCTATGATATTTAGCATGATTATGAAGAGTAATGTAGCTAATACTGTTCCTTGTAGTACTGAGCTGAGGACCTCTGATTCTGACGAAAATATTCCTGGAACTGTAACGACTTGCCGCCGGTCACTAAAGAAATTATATATCCATTTCCCTACTTTTCCTGTTATTCCCATATATTTCAGTTTATGTATTATGATTCCATGGTCACACTTGTCGAACGCTTTGGCAAAGTCTGTGTATATTATATCATAGTTTTCATTACTAGGACTGTGTAGGACTGGATAGGATCCAGCTTTGGGACAGGATCCTGTCCCAAAGCTGGATCCTATCTGCTTTGCAGATAGCTGGTGAGGGAAGCTATATTTCTGGGGCCTCTTTGCGAGTGACCCGTTGCCCACGTCTGGCTAACATCATGAAAAAGAAAAAACTATAGTGTTTGTCATTTACCATTACTTATTGGGACTATAGTGGATTTAATTTTCCCAGAAGAGTTCTTTGTTCCATGCACGGTCTGTGTGTATCATATATATATATATATATATATATATATATATATATATATATATATATATATATATATATATATATATAATGCAAACCCACAAGGAAAAAGAAAAACGATTCCAAGGCCTTTCGTGTATTCAGCATTTTTCTTTCTCCTTGTGGGTTTGCATCATTCATTCATTTCACGTGTTTAATTGTGAAATTCATCCCATATTATATATATAATATATATATATATATAGGGTGGGGTAAAAGTCTGGCCCCATAGGAGGTTTATGTTCACATAGACTAAAATTTTTGTCTATAATTATTTTTATTTTTTCAGATTGTTATACCATGGCAGATAAGTTAACGATAACAGACAGAATCGAGCTTGTGCTCTTGTACGCAAAGGACGGTGCCACCTCACGTTCAGTCGCAGATCCTTTTAATGTTAAGCATCGCGACAGACCACCAATTCACTACAAAACCGTTAGCAAGACCTTCGCTCGTTTCAAGGAAACGGGAAGCGTCTGTGATCGAACACGTAGTGGACGAAGAAGAAGTTCTACTGATCCCGAAACATCCGCACGGGTATGCAGCCGTGTGGAAGAGAGCCCACGTAAGTCAATAAGGAAATTATCGCAGGAAACAGGTGTATCTGAGCGTTCGGTTCGTCGCATTCTCTCTACCAATCATTTTCATCCGTATAAAGTCCAATTAGTCCAGGAACTACACGGTGATGACCTAGATCGTCGTAGGGAGTATTGTCAGTGGTTTATGCAACATCGGCAGTTGGAAAAGCGTATCATGTTCAGTGACGAAGCAATTTTTTACCTAAACGGTTCAGTCAACAGACGTAATGCACGATATTGGGCTAAAGAAAATCCACATTGGATTGAGGACGGACGCTCGCAGTACAACCCAAGAGTTATGGTATAGGCTGCTATGTGGGGAGATACGATAATTGTCCCATACTTTTTCCCCGACACTGTAACTGGTGAATCATACCTTCATTTGTTAGCAAATTTCCTTACGCCTCGATTGTATGAACTACCATTACGGCATCGGAGAGCTATGTGGTTTCAGCACGATGGGGCTCCGCCGTATTTCGCAATGGCCGTTCGCGAATTTTTGCAAGAAACATTTCAAGGGAAATGGATTGGTCGACGTGGGCCAATTGAATGGCCGCCCAGATCTCCGGACCTGACTCCTTTGGATTACTTCTTATGGGAACACCTTAAATCAGTTGTGTACGTTAACAGGCCAAGAACAATACAGGCGCTAAAGGATACCATAACAGCAGAATTTGAAGCCATAAGAACGAATATTACCATCCTCAGGAATGTGCAAACGTCTCGCGTCAACCGGGTTACAAAGTGTTTAGAAGAAGGTGGACGTCAATTTGAACACCTATTGTAATTTCTGAATTAAAACATTAAGGTAGGCCGAAATTTTCTTTTCCATTATAAACTTCCTATGGGGCCAGACTTTTGCCCCACCCAGTTATTACTACGAATTCTCAGTCTTTTCTTTCAGTTGGTTCTGATCTGTGTACAAGACATTGTGTTGCGCTGATATCCATTTCATTTATGGATTTATGGATTCTATGATTATAACAGCAGAGCGGCAGTTGAGGAATATCGAAGACGTTTTCCGAACCGCTGAATACTGAACAGGCAAATGTTTAGTGACACACACCAGAGATTAAGGGAAACAGGGACAATTGTTCCACGTAATCAAGAACATGTAGCACGAGGGCCCGTTGCTGTGGAGGAGCGCATACTGGACCTAGTACAACGTAGCCCAACTACCAGTGTTCGAAGGATTTCTAGACGAATTGGCGAATCCGCATCGCGTGTATTGCGAACCATGCATGATGATGGTTTGTATCTCTATCATTTGTAACGTGTGCAAGCTCTTCAACCGGATGATTACGATAAACGTGTCAATTTTGCCAGTGGATGGTTATGCATCGCCAAATTCTTAGTCACATACTGTTTAGTGATGAAGCGCAATTCATTCGGGATGGAATTAACAATAGACGAAATTCCCACTTGTGGTTCGCCGATAATCCCCACGGTATCGTTGAAGGAAATTTTCAACATCGATTCTCGGTGAATGTTTAGTGCGGTGTAATTGGAGATCAACTGGTTGGACCGTTCGTTTTGGAACAACGATTAACTGCTAATATTTATCTGAACTTCCTGACGAACGAATTGCTGCCTCTGATGGAGGACGTGCCCTTGGAGACAAGGCGCAGGATGTTCTTTCAGCACGATGGGGCGCCACCACATTTTGGTCATGTTACGGATTATTTGAATCAGCGGTACGGGAATCGTTGGATTGGTCGGGCTGGTTCAATATCATGGCCCCCGAGATCTCCGGACCTAACCCCGTCAGATTTCTATTTATGGGGCCTTATGAAAGAGATGGTTTACAAGACCAAAGTACAAGCGAGAGAGGGACTTTTGCGAAGGATTATGGATGCCGCTGCTTACATACGAGAACATCCCGAAATGATTCAGTGGGCAGTGGACTCTTGTTTGGAACGAGCAAGGCTATGCATTGAAAACCGAGGCGGTCATTTTGAACATTTATAAGGTGTCTCATAAAATATAGCAATAAATACATCAGATTAATACTCTCGGTTTTTTTTTCCGTGCACCTTAAAACGTCAGTAGCTCCGCAACGGTTAGAAATGGCACCGATTTTGTATTAACTTTTTTACTCGATATCATCCCCCAAATCCCCCCCAAAGTATGGCAGACCGGTTGTGAAACACCTTGTATCCTGTACATGGAGGTCAAGTTAGTAGCCCCACCTCTAGTCCTGGCCTTGTGGAGGAGCGAGTTGCTCTCTTCCGATCTCTGTCGAACATAGACAGGCACACCCGGCTCATCCGGCACCGTCCTGAGCCAGGCGTCTCGTCTTCTTTTGAAGAATTCAACTTTGACACCAGTGATGTTCCTGATCTCCTTCGGAAGCCGGTTGAATAGTCTTAGCCCCCTGACAACCAAGCTATTTTCGTTCAAAGTTGATGGTGTCCTTTGTCTAACCTCTAGTTTGGGAGCACTACACATCCTACCTTTCCTATTTTACACTGTTGTTTGGGTGGTTACGGGGTCAGTTTGAGGTTTGGTACCAGCTTTTCTATGATTTTCCACTTGTAAATTACGGTGTATCTCTCCCTTCTTCTTCTCCCTAGTGAATACAGATTTAATTTGCGAAGTCTTTCACAGTATTTGAGTTATTTGCAGCCATCAATTTTGGCTGTGAAATTTCTTTGAATTTCTTCTAGTTTATTAATTTCTTCTTTTTGTATGGGGACGTCAAGACAACAATATTCAAGTTTTGGTAAGATTACCGTTTTCAGCAGGGAAATCATTACTTTCTTGTTTCTTCTTTTAAAGGCTCTCAGTAGCTGCCCCTTAACTCTTTTTGCTTTGTTTATCCTATCTAATGCTGTGTTTCAAATTTCGCATCATCGGTCATTACAACCGCTAAATATATTGTTTTCTCGCTTCTTTGAATTTCCAGTCGATCAGGGGCATAATATGCTGTGTGTTTTGGTTCCTCATTTCTCCCATATCATATGAGCTGAAATTTCTTGGTGTTAAATTTCATGTTGTATTCTGACCATCTGTATTTTCTGTTTATATATATATATATATATATATATATATATATATATATATATATAATATATGATAAAAACGAAGACGTAGAGCAAGTCATTATATTTGGCTGCAGCCGACGTTTTGGGTAACACTACCCATTTTCAAGGCCTAATAAATAAAAGCTAAAATTAATACATGACAAAAAATATATAAATGTCGAGAACTAAAACTAATCATAGAGTACAAAATTAAAACTGTTCAAGAATAAAAATTAAAATTACAAAGCAGAAACAGGCATAAGCCAAAATCAAATCGAAAGTAAAAATTATATAAATGACAAAAATATACGAGTAATAAAAACAAAACTTAAAACTAAAGATATTCAAACGTAAAATTGTTAAAAAAACTTTACTAATAAAAGGTTAAACGAAATAAAAAGTTAAACGAAAAATCACAAGAGTAAACCAAGATACCATGCTTACTTGACAGCCACAAAAAAACTGAAGCTAAAAGGAGACAGGGTCACAAGGGAAAATTTAGTATGTAGTTATTTTAATTAATATAAAGGGGGTAACAGCTAGAATCAATATTTAAACTAGAATTCAAAAATTTAATACACAAAGATTCGTAAATACGAAGGGAAGACGGGCATTTTAATGATTTAAGAATTTTTAAATTGTTAACAGAAATGTCGGTGCTACTGTAGTATGCGGTCTACCTACGATTCGGCGGTCTACCTTTTAATTATAGCTTCTTATCTTCTTATTATTTTATTATTAGGTTAATTGTACGCCCTTGACGATTGGTTAGGTTAAGTCGTGATATTTTCGTTAAAACTAACGAAAATATCACGACTTAACCTAACCAATCATCAAGGGCGTACTATAGTATGCGGTCTACCGTTAAGTATGCGGTAGTAGTATGTTTAACTTCTTTAATAATTCCTTAATTGTGTAAATTAAATTATAATTCCTTTCAACTCATTTTCAATTCCTTTTAAATATTTTGAACGGTAGACCGCATACTACAGTAGAAACTTAACGGTAGACCGCATACTACAGTAGAAACTTAACGGTAGACCGCATACTACAGTAGAAACTTAACGGTAGACCGCATACTACAGTAGAAACTTAACGGTAGACCGCATACTACAGTAGAAACTTAACGGTAGACCGCATACTACAGTAGAAACTTAACGGTAGACCGCATACTACAGTAGAAACTTAACGGTAGACCGCATACTACAGTAGAAACTTAACGGTAGACCGCATACTACAGTAGCACCGAAATGTCAACCTTACACTTGATTGAATGACTTCTAATAGCAGACTGTTCCTGTTTGGACAAAATTTTCCCTGTCCTATGACTAATACCCATATGGGAGCAAAATCTCGCTTGCAAAGAACGAACTGTACTGCCAACGTAGTTACCCTGGGAACACCCAGGGCAGGTAAATAAATAAACAACAGAACAGCTGATCGCAGGGGGGAACTTTGTCCTTACATCGGAAAAAACATTCAAGGGTATTATTATCTACAAAGGCAATCTTAAAATCAGTGTGAAAATAAAATTTCCTCACAACACTCAACAATTGCTTCTTCACAAAAGTGTTAAAATGGTAGATATCAGGTAAAACAAGATATTTACAATTCTTAGGAACATCATACGTTGGGACAAGGTTCGGGGAATATACATTATTAAGAAATTTACCAATAACACCTCCTACAAGATCCCGTGGAAAACCATTTTTAAAGAAAAAAATCAGTAAGGAATTCAAACTCATTATGAAGCAGAGCAAAGTTCGAGCAAATATTATAAGCTCTATGCACCACTGTGCGAATGGAACTTAATTTGTAATTAAAGTCGCAAAAACTATAAAAATTAAAACCCAAACCCGTAAACGTAGGCTTCCGGTATGTAGAAGTTAAAACGGTCGAGCCAGATTTGGAGACCAAAACATCAAGGAAAGGAATAGAACCTTCAACTTCCCAGAAAACTTAGAAACTGAACTGATTGATTATCCGTTTGGAACAGAGCAAACGTATCATCAACATAACGTCTGTACAATTTGGGCTTAAGGTGAGGGGGGCACTCACAGAAGACCCTTTCCTCAAGATGCGACATGAAAATATTTGCAAAAACGGGACCCAAGGGGCTCCCCATCCCCACTCCATCCAGCTGACGGTAAACTACCCCTTGAAAACTAAAAAGTTATCCTTGACTGCCAAATTCAAAAGCTGCTCAAACTGTGCTCTGCCAAACCCATGAAAAAGTGAGTCCGGTTGTGGAAAAGCTTTATTCAAAATAATTTTAATGTTTTTTTTTGGATCCTGATCAGGTCATAAGGAATTTGTCTGATTATACCCTGTCAAAGCGTGAAATTTTTCTCTTGTCTCTTGGCCTTAAGTTTAAGTTTCCCAACTTGCGTTTTAAACCGAATGATTTTTATTTTTACCTTGAAAGGAGAGCCCATGATCTGAAAGCTCTTCCAACCGTTGATGCTAATGATTTTGGTAAGGTTAGACAACATATTTCACAATTATCCCATGAATTGTTTTCTAAAATTAAAGCTTTTATGTAAGTTTTCACAATTTTTCTGCACAGGGAGGACCGAGAAATTTTAAAAAGTTTGGGTAAAAATGAATCTATTGTCATAACTAAACCAGATAAGGGCAGTGGTGTTGTGGTTATGAATAAAACGGATTATATTCCAAAAATGCTTGATATTCTTTCTGATTCATTAAAATTTGCTAAGGTAGATGAACAAGCTCCTAAAATTATTCAGCGATTGGAAGACAAGGTTAACCGTGTTTTGCTTAAGCTTAAACAGGAATGTGCCATTAACTCCTTCACTTATGATGAATTGTACGTATCAGGCTCTTATTTGGGATCAAGTAAAGATAAGCACCCCCAACCTTTTTTAGTTAGCTTTATAAGGCTAACTAACGAAAATATCACGACCTAACCTAACCAATCGTCAAGGGCGTACGATTGGTTAGGTTAATAAAGTGGGTGTTCCATTGCGCCCAATTTTAGCGTCTTATCCTTTGGCTAATTACAAACTTGCCAAATTTCTTGTCCCATTGTTATCTTCATTTACCGTGAACTCGTACAGTGTTAAGGATAGTTTTTCCTTTGCGTCGGAAATTAAGAAGTTTGATATGAATTCTTTGTTTATGACAAGTTTCGATGTATCTTTCCTCTTTACAAATGTTCCCTTGGATGAGACCATTAAAATTATTTTAAATAAAACTTTTCCACAGCTGGACTCACTTTTTCAAGGCTTTGGCAGAGCACAGTTTGAGCAGCTTCTGAATTTGGCAGTCAAGGATAACTTTTTTAGTGTTCAAGGGGTAGTTTACCGTCAGCTGGATGGAGTGGGGATGGGGAGCCCCTTGGGTCCCGTTTTTGCAAATATTTTCATGTCGCATCTTGAGGAAAGGGTCTTCTGTGAGTGCCCCCCTCACCTTAAGCCCAAATTGTACAGACGTTATGTTGATGATACGTTTCCTCTATTCCAAACGGATAATCAATCAGTTCAGTTTCTAAGTTTTCTGAACACACTGTATAAGAACATTGTATTTACACAGGAAAAGGAAGTTGAAGGTTTTATTCCTTTCCTTGATGTTTTGGTCTCCAAATCTGGCTCGACCGTTTTAACTTCTACATACCGGAAGCCTACGTTCATGGGTTTGGGTTTTAATTTTTATAGTTTTTGCGACTTTAATTACAAATTAAGTTCCATTCGCACATTGGTGCATAGAGCTTATAATACTGTATTTGCTTGAACTTTGCTCTGCTTCGTAATGAGTTTGAATTCCTTACTGATTTTTTCTTTAAAAATGGTTTTCCACGGGATCTTGTAGGTGTTATTGGTAAATTTCTTAATAATGTATATTCCCCAAAACTTGTCCCAACGTATGATGTTCCTAAGAATTGTAAATATCTTGTTTTACCTGATCTCTACCATTTTAACACTTTTGTGAAGAAGCAATTGTTGAGTGTTGTGAGGAAATTTTATTTTCACACTGATTTTAAGATTGCCTTTGTAGATAATAATACCCTTGAATGTTTTTTCCGATGTAAGGACAAAGTCCCCCCTGCGATCAGCTGTTCTGTTGTTTATTTATTTACCTGCCCTGGGTGTTCCCAGGGGAACTACGTTGGCAGTACAGTTCGTTCTTTGCAGGCGAGATTTTGGTCCTATATGGGTATTAGTCATAGGACAGGGAAATTTTTGTCCAAACAGGAACAGTCTGCTATTAGAAGTCATTCAATCAAGTGTAAGGTTGACATTTCTGTTAACAATTTAAAAATTCTTAAATCATTAAAATGCCTGTCTTCCCTTCGTATTTACGAATCTTTGTGTATTAAATTTTTGAATTCTAGTTTAAATATTGATTCTAGCTGTTACCCCCTTTATATTAATTAAAATAACTACATACTAAATTTTCCCTTGTGACCCTGTCTCCTTTTAGCTTCAGTTTTTTTGTGGCTGTCAAGTGAGCATGGTATCTTGGTCTACTCTTATGATTTTTCGTTTAACTTTTTATTTCGTTTAACCTTTTATTAGTAAAGTTTTTTTAACAATTTTACGTTTGAATATCTTTAGTTTTAAGTTTTATTTTTATTACTCGTATATTTTTGTCATTTATATAATTTTTACTTTCGATTTGATTTTGGCTTATGCCTGTTTCTGCTTTGTAATTTTAATTTTTATTCTTGAACAGTTTTAATTTTGTACTCTATGATTAGTTTTAGTTCTCGACATTTATATATTTTTTGTCATGTATTAATTTTAGCTTTTATTTATTAGGCCTTGAAAATGGGTAGAGTTGCCCGAAACGTCGGCTGCAGCCAAATATAATGAAATTTTGCTCTACGTCTTCGTTTTTATCCTAAATGTAAAACTACGACTCCTTAGGAGGGATCATATATATATATATATATATATATATACTGTATATATATATATATATAGAGCGAGGAATAGGAGGACGAAAAGATGGTACATGTTTATTAACAGACGTTTCGGAAAAATTCAATTTCCATCATCAGTGCTAAAAATTTTAAAACAAGTAAAAATAAATAAGTATAATAAATAGAAACGAACAACAAATTAAAATGGCGCAACAATTAGCGAGAATCAAAAGCAAGTTACAATGTGTATTAAATTAAAAGATTAAAAGTTAAATGATATAGAGTATAAAAGTATGGATAATAAGTAAAATATAAAATGGTTTAGGTGAAACAGAATTGTAAAGTTTCTTACAATTAGCGAAAATTAAAAGCAAGTTACAATGTGTATTAAATTAAAAGATTAAAAATTAAATGATATAAAGTATAAAAGTATGGATGATAAATATAAAATGGTTTAGGTGGAACAGAATTGTAAAATTTCTTACCAGATTGTAATGAGACTAATTATACAGAAGATTGGGAATGGTTGCCTGTTGAAAGAATTCCATTGGGACGATGGAGCCGGGCGGAGTGATGGTGGATTTCTTTTGAAAGTTTATTTGGCAATGTTTAAATTGAAAGCGGAACTGTAATCGTTGAGGGTTGGCTGGATACTGAGGATGTAAAGGGACTCAAGTATGCGGAGGTCGATTAGTTGGTTGGCAATAAGGGATCACTGCCACCTCCACAACCACCCGTTACTTTCCTCCAATTTCAAAATCATTAACTCAGCCAACCAACTAATCGACCTCCGCATACTTGAGTCCCTTTACATCCTCAGTATCCAGCCAACCCTCAACGATTACAGTTCCGCTTTCAATTTAAACATTGCCAAATAAACTTTCAAAAGAAATCCACCATCACTCCGCCCGGCTCCATCCTCCCAATGGAATTCTTTCAACAGGCAACCATTCCCAATCTTCTGTATAATTAGTCTCATTACAATCTGGTAAGAAATTTTACAATTCTGTTCCACCTAAACCATTTTATATTTATCATCCATACTTTTATACTTTATATCATTTAATTTTTAATCTTTTAATTTAATACACATTGTAACTTGCTTTTAATTTTCGCTAATTGTAAGAAACTTTACAATTCTGTTTCACCTAAACCATTTTATATTTTACTTATTATCCATACTTTTATACTCTATATCATTTAACTTTTAATCTTTTAATTTAATACACATTGTAACTTGCTTTTGATTCTCGCTAATTGTTGCGCCATTTTAATTTGTTGTTCGTTTCTATTTATTATACTTATTTATTTTTACTTGTTTTAAAATTTTTAGCACTGATGATGGAAATTGAATTTTTCCGAAACGTCTGTTAATAAACATGTACCATCTTTTCGTCCTCCTATTCCTCGCTAAGTTATGCTTCCCTAAGAACAAACCATTCAACCAAGTTATATATATATATATACAGGGTGTCCCATAAGTCCAGCATCAAAGGAGAAATTCACATTTCTCTATTTCTACAAACCATAATTCATATTTTTCTTATGCTCGGGATGCCAATTTCCCATCCAAAATTCTGTTCAGTGACGAAGCTGTTTTTTATGGAAATGGTGAGGTAAATCGACAGAACACCCGCTACTCGTCTCAAAACAACCCTCACTGGTATACCTCTTCAAAGGAACAAGGTGCATCTCGGGTGATGGTATGGTGTGGCATTTGGAAGGATCGCATCATAGGCCCCCTCTTTTTCGATGAACATGTCACTGGAGGCACCTACCTACGTATGCTCAAGGAAGAAGCATTTCTCAGTGTCTTGAACGAAGAAGGAAATTTCCCAACATGGTTCCAGCAAGACAGCGCTCCTGCACATTACAGCACCCAAGTAAGGGAATACCTGTACCAACAATTCCCTGGTCATTGGATAGGACGTCGAGGGCCTGTGGAATGACCAGCTAGAAGCCCGGATCTCACGCCACTAGATTTTTATCTCTGGGGCCACTTGAAAGCGCTGGTATACGCAGAGAAAATTAGGAGTGTTGAACATTTGCGGCAGCGCATTATTGGGGCATGTAACACCATTACTCCTGACATTATTCACCGTGTGCTTGCTGACTGGGTATCACGTCTGAATTTGTGTATTGAAAACAATGGTGGACATATTGAGCACGTTCTGTAAATAAAAGCTTTTGTTTTGCCTTTTTTTATTATTTTTCCTATGATGCCGGAAAGGAAAGGAAGAAAATTATTCAGTCCAAACCAACATGGTTTCAGGGCTGGAAGATCATGCCTATCACAGGTGTTAGACCACAAAGAGAAAATACTGGAAATATTGTGTTGAGGTCAAAATATAGATATAATATATACTGATTTTGCTAAAGCTTTCGCTAAATTTGATCATGGAATTATAGCGCACAAACTTAAGAATTCAGTAATTATCAGAAAGCTGAGCCGATGGATATTTAACTTTCTGATGAAAAAGCACAGAGTGATTGTAAATGAAGTCAAATCTGAAGTCTTAGAAGTCAGTCATTAGCCCGGTCCCACAAGGTACAGTATTAGTTCTCCTGCTGTTTATGATACTGATTACAGACAATGATGCAGGTATTAATGACAGTACCATATCGTGTTTCGCGGAAGTCACAAAAGTATGCAAGGAAATATCAAAAGAAGGTGAAATAGATAAATTACAAAACGACATTGAAACATTATTCAAGTTTCGAAGAGAACAGTACGAAGTTCAACAAAGAAAAATTCCAGCTTGTAAGATATAACAAGAAGGTGCTACAGAATAAAAGGTACAACACACTCCAAGCCCAACAGATAACACTGAACGCACAAGTCAAGGATGCTGGAGTAATAATGTAAACGGATGCACAATTCAGAGAACACTATAACATTAAAATCACAACGGCAAGAAAAGTAATGGAAATTATGTGAAGGTGCTTCCACACCATAAAATCATAACCATCACGCTAAAATTATGGGAGAGTCTCTAGTCCTACCAATAATTCAGTATTGCTCAGTACTCACAGGCCCATACAAAAAACGAGACATTGCAAACACAGAAGCCATACAAAGGACTTTTACGTCTAAGATAGAGGAAACGGAAAGTGAAGACTACTGGTCTCGACTACAATCCCTGAAACTCTACTCTCTGGACAGGAGACGTGAGCGGTACACAGTAATATACGTATGTAAAATACTCCAAGGTTGTGTCTCTAATCTTAGAAATAAAATAGAAATACACTAGAATGGAAGAAGAGGCAGATTCTGTACTGTCCCAACTGCGCTGGAACAGGGGCCATGAAAACGAGGATGGAAAATACCCTCAGAATGCGAGGTCCGAAACTTTTTAATGTCCTGCCCAAAGAACTGAGGAACCTCCAGCTCACCACTCTGAATAAATTCAAGAAGCGGTTGGACAGGATCTCGCGCAAAGTCCCTGACTAGCCACGTGTGGGTGGCTAAGAGGGCAGAAGGGGAGCAGAAACCGATTCTTTCCTCTGCCAAATCCCGCAAATGAGGCAGGATGCCGCGGAGGGGTCGACTGCGAGTCGATTCTGAACCGACGGTTCGAAACCATCTAGTGGTATCTAAAGTTAAATTACATTAAATTACTTGCCACTGTACACACGCAAAGATGCAAAGATAGAAATGAAAACCACCACCACCACCACTGCGAATAAAGTACCGCTACCCTAACCTTAGGTATCAAGTTTAACATTTCACGCGTGACAAGTTTGAGTTATACCTCTATTGGTAGGTCTGTGAAGTAAAACGACCCTCTTCATTCACACATTTCACAAAACACTTCCATTCCTCTCCGTTTCTCATTAACTTGTTTGCCGAAATATTAATGGACAACAAAATAAAAACATTTCAAGAATCGATTTTTCCCTCATTTTCTTTTCTACGATAAAGATATTTCATTTATAATTTCATTTGCGAAAGTCACTTTCTTTTTTAAGTTAGTCTCCCTTCTCCAACTTTACAGCAAAAATCTCACATGAAGCAAATAAACATAAAGTATGATATATATATATATAATATATATATATATATAATATATATATATATATATATATATTATATATTATATATTTTCGCCTTTCTGTCTGTCTGTCTGTCTGTCCTTTATGCAAGCGCAAACCGTTTGACCTAGAGCTACCAAATTTGGCACGGGAACCTCTTATAGGATGAGGAATGTCAACACAGAGTCGGTCAGCCTGTCTGTTTGTCTGTTTGTATTACGGGCGGCAATGTGAAGCTCGAGATTTTCATGACTGTGTTCTTTTCTATAGTTTTATTGACCAAATAATTGAACCGACAGTAATTGGGAGTTCAATTATTTAGTCAGGGGGGTTTTGGGGGATATCTGATCAGATTCAGAAATCTTGATACAATGTGAAGCTCAAAATTTTCACAGCTGCGTTCTTTTCTGTAGTTTAGCCTGTCTGTTTGTCTGTTTGTGAAATTTATCCCGGGCAGTAATGGTGGAAGGGTGGGGGTGGGGGTAAGTGGGGGAGAGGGGTGGGGGTAATGGGGGAGGGGTGGGGTAATGGGGAGGGGGGAGGGTAATGGGGAGGGATTAGCCCCTAAGTTGCATAAAGGGGGCAATGCATAAGAATTAAAATTAATATTAATGTTTTCATTATGATAAAAATAATAACTTTCTCAAGAGTTTCAGCCACAGAAAATTCAATGAAACAAGTTTCATTCAATTTTCTGTGTTACCAGCTATTTATATTTTGAGGTTTATATATTTGTTTGTTCATTAATAACTAATACTTTACATGAAATGTGCATGACTGGGCCTTATAAGCGACTTTATAAGCTAATTTAATTGTAAATTGCATAATTTACTAGAGGTAATATCCGCATAACATCCGCAGTCAGAAGTGCGGATGCGGATGTTAAAAATGATGCGGATATCTGGTCCACTACTAATATATATATATATATATATTATATAATATATATATATATATAAGCAAAGAACCACGGGGAAAAGGAAAAGGAAACACGAAGTCCAAGCGCTTTCATGATATATTCACATCTTCAGGGACAAGAAAGAAATAGAATTTACAAAGTAAATGAGTTAAATACACAAGCGAAGAAATTCCCAAATAGGCAACTCAATCTAAAAACAATAAAAACAACCTAAAACTTCCCAATAGATAACTTAATCTAAAGGCTACTAAATTATCGAATACATAAAAACTATGTAAAGGAAATTATACAATTAACATGTACACAAAAAATTATCACAGTTATTAGAAATAGTATTTAATTAAAACAGGCAATTAAGTGGCAAGAATGCAGTAGTCTAAGACTCTAAGGCAGGGGTTCCCAAATTGTGTTCTGCGGAACACTTCTCACGGTATACAAGTGTTCCGCGGAACACCAATTTGGGAACCCCTGCTCTAAGGAAACAAAGGACATGGCGCAATCGTCAGCACGTGCTACTTTCAGAATATTCCATTACCTATTGGGGAAGCGAAAAATTCTCCAATAGGCAACTCAATCTAAAAACAATCTAAAACTTCCCCAACAGATAACTTGCTCTAAAGTCTGCTAAACTATCGAGTACATAAAGACTATATGAAAATGAAAGTGAAAAGGAAAAGGTTTATTGGCAGACTATATAGTCCATATGACAAATATTATTAATACAATGACAGTTCATATACAAAGGCTAGAAGTATATACAATTGATTAGAGATAATACTGTAATGTCGAAGTTAAGTGGAGCTACAGACAGACGTTTTCGTACCAAGAAGTCCATAGCTTAGAGGATAAATGGCAGGACTCATGGATAGCTTGGATGATCGGGTTGGTTGGTTTTTTTAATTCTTTGCATTAGACTGTGTTGAGCACGTCTTGTTACCTCCGGGAAGCTCGGGACATTGCGGGTAGCAAACATTTGCGAAGCTTCACTTGTACAGAATCGAAAGTTCCTTATGGTCATATTCGCTTTAGCACACAGGCTTCGAGATTGTTTTCTTATATCCGAGTCATCACTCAAGGAGCTGGTAATAGTTTGACCAAAATACTTAAACTCTTGTACTTCCTCAGTTACTTCACCGTTCATTTTAAACCTTATATCAGCTGGCTGATTACAGCTTTTAGGATGAAATTGCATAACCTTAGTTTTTGTAACATTAAAAAGAATATCATGTTTCCGCGAATACACTTCGCAGACTTTTAGTAGCCGATCCAGAACATTAACAGAGGGACTTATTAACACCATATCATCGGCATAAACTAAGTTATTTATCCTTGTGTTATCTATACAACATCCCACTGTTGCCTCATTAAGTGAAGCAATTAATCCGTCGATATACACATTAAACAGCATAGGGGAGAGCAAGGAGCCTTGTCTCACCCCGCAAGAGGAGCCAAAACACTCGAATAGTACATTGCCCCACCTAACAGTGAAAGATTGGTGGGAATACCAAAATTTCAATAAATTTAATATGTACATGGGAACCTTCCTGTCTTCTAGTTTTGCAAATAAAATATTGTATAAATATAATTGTATAATATTGTTTAAATATAAAAGAAATAATACAATTAAAATGTTCACATAAAAGTTATAACAATTATTAAAATAATATTTATTTAATTAAAACAAGCAATTAACTGCCAAGAATGCGGTCAGAATAATCCACCACCTTTCTAACAATGTATGAGTCTAATTTGTAAAGCCCAGGGCTAATATTAAGAACAATTATTCTTGATCATACTCGATTCAGTTATATTTCTACTAACAATAGATTTACTAAAACTTAATTTGGAGGCATTTTTCCAGTCACTGGGATGATTAGTATCTCTTACGTGAATGAAAATGGCGTTACATTCCTGACCGGTTCTTATACTGTATTTATGCTGCGTAATACATAATTCTAGTGTCTTGCCAGTTTGACCAATGTAAAATTTATTACATATTGTGCATAGAATTTTATACACACAACCCTGTTCACTTAAAGGGGAGTTTTTAATCAATGAATTCTTAATTACATCTAAATTTATGAACGCAATATTTACATTAAAAGTTCTCAACAATTTCAGCAGATGAAGGAAATTTTCTTTAAATGGTAATGCTAAGATGTATTTTGTGGTATAAGGAGTCTTGTCTTTTACCTCGTAGAAGGTTTTCTTTGCCATTTTTAAAGATTTATCTATGCAGTTCTTTGGATATTTTAAATCAAACGCAATTCTATATACTGTACTTTACTAATTTCATCATCAATGAACTCTGGGCTACAAATTCATAAGCATCTTAGGAACAAAGTAGAAAAACAGTTCGTTTTACGTTAATGTGGTTAGCTGAATAATAATGTATATAGGAACCATTATTAGTGGGTTTTTCTGTAAAGATTACGTGTTGCTTTGTGATTTCTTTGTGTATATATATATATATATATATATATATATATGCGCCTCGGTGGTGTAGTGGTTAGCGTCGCTGACTACGAATCCATTGGCTCAGTATCGAGACCCGGTGACGGCAGACGGCGCTCAGCAAATTCAGCTGTTCATCCTTCCACACAGTAAAGAAAGTGGTTGGTAGATAAATGGGTACCATGGGTAGCCTACTGGTTAAGAAGTTGGGCTGCTACTGCTGTTGCTGGGGCGTAGTTCGGATTCCAAGTTAAACTGTAGGTCTAAAGTGGAGTGACAAGCTTGACCTTCGTCAGAATGAACAATTCGGGCGGAAGCAAAACCAAGGTTAACAAAGGTTATTATATATATATATATATATATATATATATATATATTGTGTCATGACCTTCTTAATTACTATTTTTTACTTTTTCAATTTTAGCTCTAAAACTTTACACATGCAAGGGCTTAGCGAGGGGGGTCTGGGGCTTCAGCCTTCCCCAGAACTTTTCTTTTAACTTATACATATTTTGTGCTTTAGGTACGCCAATAAAGATTATTTGACCCGTGATGATTTCCATTTATTTCTGGAAGGGGAACAAGGGGTAAGTTTTTATTCTAATTTCTATTATTAAATTTACAAGTTCACACACTTTGTAAACAAATGTTACAAAAATGTACAAACATTAGTCTTTTACCAACTTGTATATATTAATATATATATATATTATATATATATATATATATATAATATATATATTATATATATATATATTATATATATATATATATCGGGTGATTTTTTTTAGACATCTGAAACATTGAAAGGCTTTTACATTTTTTATTGATAGAAATAAAGGCATGAATTTTTTACTGTACTTTCTCTACATAGGAATATTGGTCTCTGAGTGCAAAACATGCTCTATATGATGTCGTCTCGGCTCACGATACTTTTTTTGTATGTATGTATAATGAAAAATAGGAAGAGAACTGTATGTGTTTGAGAGCATGCTGGACTGCTCATAGGGTAGATGAGACACGGAAAAAGAACAGCTAAGGAGGAAAGTGACAGGAGAAACGGGAGTTCCAGCACTCCCTGTCTTCTGTCTAACTTCTTCCCCACCCTCGGAGTACTTCCCTGGTCGATTGGTGTCTACAGTCTCCTCCTCCTCCTCCTAACTTATATGATACTTTCGAGGAAAAGTCCTAGCTAACAGATTTCCTACGGTTTATGATAAAGGAATATCATGGCCACCAACATCACCAGATCTAAGCCCCTGTGACTTTTATCTGTGGGGTTATTTAAAAGATAGAGTGTTTAAACAGAATCCACACACAATCGACGAATTGAGAGCATCAAATGAACAAGAAATTTTTCAGATTTCAACAGATACTCTGTTCAGAGGACTGCAAAATTTTGTTGTTCGTATGCAAACAGTTAATGAACTGAGAGGACATCACATAGAGCGTGTTTTGCTTTAGAGGACTAAAGGACTAATTCCCAATGTGTAGAGAAGGTACAGTAAAAGTTTTATGCTTTCGTTTCAGTTAATAAAAACAAATACAAACCTTTTAAAGTGTCAAATGTTTAAAACTCACCCGATATATATATATAACTGTTTTGTCAGATGGGAGACCTGTTAATCTCTAACTTTTTACTTTATTTCCGGCTAAGATGTCAGGATTAACAGAAGGAAAGGTTCTTGAACTGATTAACAAGTACGAGCCTGCACCGGAGGCGAGGAAATGCGGTCAGATTCTTGTGGACGGTAAGAATATGAAGGATTTTGAGTTTCCATTTTTATGTTTTCTTGTTTTCATATTTTTATATTTTTTATTTTCCTGTTTAAATTCCTTGTTTAAAAAAGTATTAATATATATATATAATATATATATATATATGAAAATGAAAATGAAAATGAAAAGGTTTATTGGCAGACTGTAGTCCATATGACAAATATTATTAATACAATGACAGTTCATACACTAAGGATAAAATATATACAATTGATTAGAAATAATACTGCACTGTCGAAGTTAAGTGGAGCTACAGACAGACGTTTTCGTACCAAAAGTCCATAGCTTAGAGGATAAATGGCAGGACTCATGGATAGCTTGGATGATCGGGTTGGTTGATTTTTTAATTCTTTGCATTAGACTGTGTTGAGCACGTCTTGTTACCTCCGGGAAGCTCGGAACATTGCGGGTTGCAAACATTTGCGAAGCTGAGCATCTCGGGGGTAATTTATGTAAGAGTCTAAAAGACCTGTTGTACAGCAAATTTAGGGTTCTGCCAGAACCTTTTTTATAATTCACCCAGAGTTGCTGACCGTATATATTACTGCAGAAAGTACGAAAGAGTGTGTCTTTAGCTTCACTTGTACAGAAACGAAAGTTCCTTATGGTCATATTCGCTTTAGCACACAGGCTTCGAGATTGTTTTCTTATATCCGAGTCATCACTCAAGGAGCTGGTAATAGTTTGACCCAAATACTTAAACTCTTGTACTTCCTCAATTACTTCACCATTCATTTTAAACCTTATATCAGCTGGCTGATTACAGCTTTTAGGATGAAATTGCATAACCTTAGTTTTTGTAACATTAAAAAGAATATCATGTTTCTGCGAATACACTTCGCAGACTTTAGTAGCCGATCCAGACCTTTAACAGAGGGACTTATTAACACCATATCATCGGCATAAACTAAGTTATTTATCCTTGTGTTATCTATACAACATCCTACTGTTGCCTCATTAAGTGAAGCAATTAATCCGTCAATATACACATTAAACAGCATAGGGGAGAGCAAGGAGCCTTGTCTCACCCCAAGAGGAGCCAAAACACTCGGATAGTACATTGCCCCACCTAACAGTGAAAGATTGGTGGGAATACCAAAATTTCAATAAATTTAATATGTACATGGGAACCTTCCTGTCTTCTAGTTTTGCAAATAAAATATTGTGGTTCACCCTATCATATGCCTTACTTATATCAAGGAAACAGCTATAAATGGTTGAATTACTGTCAATGTATTTAGATATTGTTTCTTTAAGTACATAGATACACAGGTCAGTTGAGTGGGACCTTTTAAAGCCAAACTGATTAGGAGATGTCCATAGGAAATCATTTAATCGGAGTAACAAGAGTTTTTCTAGTAGTTTCGAGAAGCAGGAAGCGACAGCAATAGGCCTGTAATTATTGCTGGACAGAATGTCTCCATACTTATTTTTGACCAGGGGCAAGATATATACCCTCATGAACTCTGCAGGATATAGCTATGAGCAAGCATGGCTGATAGGAGCAATGATATATGCAGACATACTACGTCATTTGCATATTTTAAGTGCTCATTCGATAAGTCATCTACCCCTGACGCAGAACCAGTCTTTAACTCTTTAATTAACCTCTTTACTTCAGAAAATGATATCAAAATATTTTCCCTTGTCCCTCCCACAATCGTTTCGCTGCAATCTATCTTAAGATTATCCCTACTCACACTATTAAGAATGTTAGAGTAGTGGTTTTTCCACAGCTTTGCAATTTCATCCTCCCCCGACACCCCATCGATTGTCGGAGGGAGGACATTTTTGACACCCGTTTGATTCTTAACAAATTTCCAAAATTTGTTATTATCGTTATTTATGCGAGCTTCACAGGCTTTTGATGCTCGAATAGACTCTTCTTCCTGTTTACATCGCCTTATGGCCGCCTTATACTGACCCGACTTCTACACATATTTATGTATACTGGTCCTAATCTGGGTCTACCATGAAAGCACCACAAATCGTAGGCGTCTTTCGATTCCCTCTTCAGGGGGGCAATAAAATCATTCCATCCAGGAATAACCTTAGTATGATAGTTGTAAGATTTAATCAAGGGGCTTCCTGCTTCTCTTAACAGGGATATTATCTTACTATAATACCTATCTATGAGTTTACAGTGAGAATCATTTGAGCAAGGATTATTACAGCCAAGGTGCAAAATTTCTAAATTATTAAAGAGGTGACATGTTCTGTCTTTGTATTCTATTCTCTGCTGCATATTAACATTGGACCAATCGACGCGATTATTCTTACCTATTGAGTTCTTGTTAAGTCGTGTTGCGCATAAATTGGTAACGTTAATTAATATTTAATGGTCTATGATCAGAAAGAAGGAAATCATGCAAAATATGAACTCTAACAATTCGATCCTTTAGATTATTACTAGTGAGACAATGATCAATCCACCTGGTGGTACCACTCATATCGCTAACGTATGTAAAATTACCACTGGCTACCCCTAATACATCTACATCACTTATACTTAAATTGGCCGACTCGCACATGTTACCCAATTCTCCAAAGAATTCCGAGTTCACATGTGCGTTAAAGTCCCCCATTATTATACAGTGAGAATATTTGGGGTTATCTGATAATGACTTAATTTTGTACAGCAAATCAATGTATTCATCTAGATTACTGCCGTTGTTGTATGGTAAATAGCAGTTTACAATTAATATGCAATCATTGTTCACTTGTAATTCAATGCCTAACAACCTTACGTTATCGCTTGTTAAAAATCTTATATGTTTTGACAAATTTTTCCTTAATAAGAAAGCAACACCACCAAAAGGCCTACCGTACATTAATTCATCTGACAAGTCTACTGCTGATGACGCATGGTACATAAAGTCATCATGGATGGTAGAGAGGAATTTTAGCTCTTGCTTAGGTAGCCAGTGCTCCTGCAGGAGTATCAAATCTGCACTGTCGCAGATTTTATGAACATCTACAGTTGAATTCCTCACTGACCTTACATTATATGAGACTATTTTCAACAAGTTATCCGCCATGACTGATAGAAAATTTATTATTAGTAAGATTATTATTATTATACACAGTACAACTTTCAGGCATTACCGTTAGGGCGCCTATTATTATAATTATTATTATTATTATTATTATTATTTTGCCTGTTATCAAATCTCCTGGAAAAGTGAATAAACTCCTTAACAATAATACCGTCGGCCATTGACTCATATTATACGGGTTGAAATGCATTTACACCTTTAATTATTACTTTAAAAGAGTTATAATATGGAGATTTCGTGTTTAGTTTATTAACTATCACTATACTGTGTTCACCAATGATTTCTTCTATCATGTGTCGAATATCGCTTGCCTCGTTCGAGAGCTGAATTCGCGACACAAATAGGGTGAGATTCTCCATCGGTGGCCTCGCCGCGGAGACCGGTTGAGGAGACCTTTGGGACTGGCGCCTATTAACAGTTACCACCCGTCCTGCTCCCTCGATCTCCCTGCGGCAGGGTTCGCCTGCCTGGGGGATGGGTGGCACAACCTTTGGGGGATAGGAGGCCCCTCCCTTACTCTGTGGCTTGGTGAGGGTCTGTTAGCGGTGTTTATACCCTGACGGCCGCGCGTGCCTCTCCTTCTTCGGTGGGAGGGGGGAGAACTGCGTACCGAGCGAGGCGTAATCGAACACCTCTCCTCTGCAGTGGGAGGCAGGGAGAGGGCAATATGCCTCGACTCTCGGCATTGACCGTCCCTGTTCCTCATTGTGAGATCGGGAGCAGGAGTCCTTTCCTGAACGGGAGGGGGGTTGACCGCTACCCCTGCATGCTGCGTTTCCACCCCATCTTCAGGGGGGAGTTGGAGGCGGGGATTTCGTTTCCCTCGCTGCCCGACACGCTTCTTGGAGATCTGGCTGCTGAACTACTTCCGAGTAACTAGGCTTTGGGAGGAGCGTTCTTTCAACGCATCTAACTCTGACCGGAACTGTTCTATCGAAATCGCGTTTTTCTGATTTGACACCACGTGTTGGTGTTTCAGTTCAACTATCGACTTTTGTACCTCATTATACTGTTTGAGGAGCACCGAGACGTTTACGTCACCCATAGAGATTACCGGTATTCTATGGAAGTTAGTAACGTAAAAGGTAATATTATTCTCATTATCCCGGAGGGTCGACACTTTATTTATAATGTCTTTCAGGGTATTCTCGTTTTTAGAATTACCTCTACGAGTTGGGAGGGAAGCACCGAACAGGGTGTTTACTTGTACCCTCGCATGTTCTATTTCTTCTGAATCATAAAAATCATGACAGACAGATACAAGAAGGTCTGACTTAATATGATCTACTTTGTCGAATATGAAACATAACAGAGGATTTTCTACAAGATTTACAGCAGACGACCCCATTGTATCTGTAACGGCTTGCGGGGGAGCGTAGCTGGTGGGGGCTGGTTGGGGGTGGCGATGGGGGGGAACGCCGAAAGGGGTCCCACTTTTTCGTCCCTTTAAATCATGCTCTGGATACCAACGGTTCGATGTTCAGGCATCTTTTCACATTAATTATGTAACTGTTTCTATGACACAAAAAGTATACACGCGGAGTCACTGTACGATTATACCGTAATGAAACATACATATATATATATATATATATATGCGTAAAGGAGGATGTGCTGTTTATACACTCGGAAAAACATATGGCAGAAATGGCTATATGTACTTCAAGCAACTACGTAGAATCAGTAGCAGCAAACGTTGAAAAATTAAATATGGTACTATTTATATGATAATATATGGAAAGTGACCTCCGAACACGCCAACTTCAAAATTCTCAGATACCATTACAGAGGTCTGGAACTGGGTGAAAGCTCTACACTCCCCAACCCCAAATATTTTTCTCTTTGGTGATTTTAATTTTCCATTTATGAAATATAGAAGACTAGGAAGAAATATATGTATACACCAAGACAAGGGGGCACACGGGAAGACTAGGAGCAGGCAAAAATGTTCCTAGCTCTAGCCCAGTGGCGGCACGTGATAAAATAAAATGGAGGGACTGTAAGCTTCACACAACAGTAGGGTACACAAATTTGACCTACCTCAGGTATGAGTTAATGTCCACGGATTTCCAGGGCATGGTAGTAGTGGTGGTGATAGAAGGGATGGTGGGGGTGGTAGTGGTGGCGGTAGGGATGGCTGAGGTGGTGATGGTAGTATTACTTGAAAATAAAATCGGTGCGTCGGCTCTTCGATGTAGCAAAATGGTTTATTACTTTTTCATTAAAATCCTTCATTTCTGTTATCATTTTATTTTCAATGGATATCATTGCTAAAGCAGACAGTCTGTCATTCACCATGGTACTGCGCAAAAAAGTTTTAATTCTCTTCAAAGTTGCATCTTTCATTTCATGCACAGCATTGACTGTTCTGCTCTTGAAATTCCAACGTGTTGCAGATGGCCTTGGAATTCGATGGCCAGCAACATTCTCCAATGCAGCCATTCTTTGTGGAGACTTAGAAAAAATGCTGGTATTCCTGACAAGCTATTGAAAAATACTCGAACATTAGTATTCTGTGATGTTGCCTTTTCCAAAATCAAGTTCAGTTGGTGTGCATAACAGTGGATAAAGTGGGCATTGCTATACACTTCTTTTATTCTGGTTTGCACGCCTTTATTGACTCCACTTAGAGCAGCTGCACCATCATAAGTTTGGGCAATGAGCTTGTGTGGACAATAACCAATTAAAGTCTGGAGCTCTTTAAGTAACACACTTGATAAGGCTTCTGCTGTCTGGTTGATAGGGTTAAAAAATCTCCAGAATCTCTCAACAGGCTTCCCTTGTAGCTCATACCTTAGAACAATTACCATCTGTGTTTTATCGTAAATATCCGTTGTCTCATCACACATAACTGCCAAATATTCTGCATTCTTTACTTCTTCCTTGATCTTATTTTTGCAGATTTCCAACATAGATTCTAAAAGTTCATTCTGTATTGATTTAGATGTTCCTTTAAAAACTGTAACGGTCTTTAAATGAGCGTCTAAACTAGAATCCAGTTCACAGGCAAAATCAACTAATCCACGAAATACTCCCGGATTCTTGGAGCTCGTAGTTTCATCATGTCCTCTAAGAGGGAGTTCAAATTTTCCACAAAATTTTACATAGTTTATGATTTTGGATAGCACATCTCTGTTTTTTCTCACCTGTTCATTGTGTTTTGCAACTGAGAGCTTGTATGCTGTGTCAATTTGAGCTGCAATGTTCACTTTACCCAGCAACGATAAATCAATCATGTTATTCATGTGTTCGGCTGACTGCTCATGTTTCATTATTTTCTGTGGCAAATGCCTCAAGTCAGTCACACCACTTTTCGTCCATGACAAGTCCCCACCAAACAACAAGCATGGAAAGCAGAATAAAGCATTTGCCTCGTCACAACCACAGAGTCATTCACATTTCTGATAAACACTGATGTTAAACTGGCGTGTATATTCTTTGTCCCTGCTTGTACTATTCTGTTGAATGGATAAAACTGGTGTAGGTCTTCTTCTTGCTTTGATTTCAGTCTTTTCACTTAATGTTAGCTGGGAAAAGTTGATGCCTTGCAAATACTTCACTCGATTTTCCATCGTCAAAGGGTAATTAAAGAAAGCACGACTTAACCGCACGGCCCGCACGCAATGTAAACACGAGACTGAGCTGCACCGACTGTAGCTCATTTGTTTCCAGATGTGGCGCCAATTAATAACGGACATGAATCGTACAGCAACTATGAAAGTAACTTAAATTTTGGTCTGGTTTTAATGAAAATTCACTTAGTAACGTATTGAAAATAACATATAATGACTTTTTAGTACGATATATTTGTTAGTTGTGTATTATTCTGCTGTGTGTCTGAAGGAATCATACGCCTGGTAGTGAGTGTCTGGGGGAACTGCAGCTCTGCAGCTCCTAGGCACGAGCCGCCACTGCTCTCGCCGATGAATTTATGTTAACACAAGAAATAACAGAAAACACAAGAAAAACAACTGCCTAGATTTGCTATTCACAAACAACAGTAACTTAATTGATAACAGAAATATCCCCAACGAAAATATCGGATCACAACATTATTGAAATAACAACCAATACAAAAGCAACGGAAAGAAAAGAAAACGCACTATAGAAAGAAGCAAATTCGAAAATTTGAATTTTCACACCAAACCTATAAACTGGGAATGTGTTGTATTCAGCATGGAATCAATAGATTGGAAAACCATCTTCAAGGCCAACACAACGGAAGAGATGCTATTGACCTTAGAGGAGAAGACACTGGAGATTGTGGAAAGACATGACAAAAAAATGCCACAAAAAGAAAAGTGAAGCAGGTTCAAGAAACAAAAAGGGTCAATGTTCCGCAAGAGTAAAAGAGTGACTGTCACATTAAGAAACTGCAAAGACAACAACATCAGAAAAATATTAAAAGATAAACTACAGAGTATAACTTGCGTCATACAGAGAAGCATACAAAGAAAGAAGATGGCGCTACAGAAGCGATAAAGGTTAACCCAGAGTACTTCTATAATTTTGCAAAGAGGAAGTCGAAAAATCACACGACTATCACACCTTTGAAAAATGAATGTTTTATTTGATGATCTAAAAGAGGCATCTAAAATATTAAGAGCGGAGTATGAATCATCTTTCAGTATCCCCAAAACTGATAAACTAATATGCGATAGAAACGCGTCCTTTGAAGAAGAACTACAAGGGAAAAGTATAACGGACTTCGACTTTACAACAGATGATGTTACACAAGCTCTTGGGAAACTAAAAGCACTCTCGGCGGCAGGACCAGTCAAATGGAATGCTACACTGATCAAAAACTGCAAGAATGAAATCGCTGAGCTCCTATATTGGATATGGAGACGATTACTAGACACTTGAGAAAAACCGAGCATCCTGAAGAAAGCGACCATAGTTCCAATATATAAAGGAAAAGATCGCTTCAAGGCCAAAAACTATACACCACTGTCGCTTACATCTCATCTCACCAAAATATTTGGACGAATAGTTAGAGAAAAAATCTGACTTTTTGGAAACTCGGAAAAAATTAAATGATAATCAACATGGATTCCTGTCAAGAAGACCATGCTTATCACAGCTAATGGAACATTATAACAATATTATTGATGCATTTGAACGTAATGAAAACTATGATGTAATATACACAGACTTTCACAAGGCATTCGACGAGTGTGACCCTGGAATCATAGCACATGAACTGAAATATATGGGAATAACAAGAAAAGTAGGAAAATAGATATATAATTTCCTTAGTGAGCGACAGCAAGTCGTGACAGTTCAGGGAATATCTTTACCAGAGTCAGAGGTTCTTAGCTCAGTACCACAAGGGACAGAATTAGCTCCATTATTGTTCATAATCATGCCAACTGATGTAGGTAAGGAAGTTACCAGTGACAGCACAGTAACATCCTTTGCCGATGACACAAAAAATAGTAGAAAAATAAGACATCCAGAGGATATAGGATTTTTACAAACAGACATGAACAGAATCTACAAATTGTCTGAAGGAACAATATGAAATTTAACACTGAAAATTTTCAACTATTAAAGTACGGAAGAAGGGAGGACCTAAAATTCATGGAATACGATACCCCACATAAACAGGAAATTCAGAGAAATTCTAAAGCAAAAGATTTAGGTGTTGTAATGACTGATGACGTGAAATTTGAAACACAAAGATAGCAGTAAATAGAGCAAAATGAATAACTGGACATATACTGAGAACCTTTAAATGAAGGGATAAGAATATAATGATTCCTCTGTTGAAACACCGATCATGCCCAAGTTGGAATACTGCTTAGTCTTAACATGCCCATATAAAAAAGAAGACATTAGTCAGCAAGAAGGGATTCAGAGAAGCTTCACAGCCAAGATCAATGGGTGCAAAGAACTAAATTATTGGGAAAGGTTACGTGAATTAAACTTATATTCACTGGAAAGAAGAAGAGAGAGGTACACCATTATTTACACTTGGAAAATAATGGAGGAACGAACCCCCAATCTTACTTTGAACCCTATAACCACTCAAACAACAGTGGAAAGTAGAAAAGGAAGAATGTGCCGTTCTCCCAAATTAAAGACTGGACAGGGAACATCCTCAACCCTGAAGGAAAATAGTTTTGTTGTGAGTGGACTAAGACTGTTCAACCAGCTACACAAGGAATTAAGGAACACGAGTAGTGTAGCAGTGTAATTCTTCAAAAGAAGAGTAGACTCCTGGCTCAGAACAATCCCAGATGAGCCGGGCGTACCTGGCTATGTGAGGCAAAGAGCACGAGAAACCAACTCCATACTTCGCCAGGCCAACTCAAGAGGAGGGGTAACAAGCTTGACCTTCGTGAAATGAGAAATCATCGCACGCACGAAACATTTGAAAGGTTTATATTATAGTATAAGTTGGAAGGTGTGTGTGTGTGTGTGACCAAATAATATATATATATATATATATATATATTATTTGGTCACGTCTTAATTTTTACATTGCAGTTCTGAATTCTATGAAATAATATTACTTATGAAGTACTATGTACTGAATGATGCTGTACAATGTTAAACGTTCAGATGTTTGATAAACATTATAAAAATGTTCAAACTGAACATACCATACTATTTTATTTTTATTTTTTTTATGTTTAAAGGTAAGCAAAATGTTATGACTGCAGTTGAGAGATTCAAAGATATGAATGATGGTTGAAATATTTAAACACACGAGATTAACCTAATCTAATGTCGTAACTTATCGTAATATAAACACTTAATACTCATTTCTTTGCTGAACGCGTTGCTATAGAAACGCCAATTCACTGAAAATTATAAGAAGTTTATTCATGTGATCTCATTTTATACGTGATGACGGCATCAAGTACGAGATAAGTTACCAGGAGAGAGGAAGAAGGGAATGGAAGATCACATTCAGCTTCCGAGGCTGTAACGATTTGAAAAGATCTAGTCGAGGTCATATTGTAATTCGTGACAAATGGGTAGTAGAAATTATGAGAAATAGGGGCAAGTAGTGGATCATTCAAAATTCAAGTATATATGTTACTCCTCATCAATAAATAAATCACAAAACAATATATATTACTATACGTAGTAATAGTACCGAAAGATCTAAAAAAATTCTAAGAATAATAGTGTCAAAATAAATAGATTCCTAGATTATCAAAATAAATGTGTTTGGACAAAACTCGTTTTGTAGTTTTGCTTTTAAGCGGGAGCATTTCTTGGTCAGACATGTGCTTCTGCAGTGACACCTACGGAAACCTCGACCTAAGTTAGGTTAAGTTAGGTTAGGTAAAATTCTCTTAGCATTTCTGTCCAGCCTCATCAGGCTTCGACACATTAATAACTCTTTGTTCATATTCAAATAACTACAAAGGAGGACAATTTGTGATATAGCCACTGAACTAGATAGAGAGGTTTTATAGCGCGATTTTAACGAAGCCTCTGAAAGAAATGATTTAGGACTTTTAGGTGCTATTGTTACAAGCGATTTTAAAGTTCTCAAAACAGTGTTCAGTCACGAGCAGTAGCTTATTCCAACGTTACGTGGTAAAACATATGAAGACAGATTCAAGGTGTTGAATTTGTATAGGCTTGAAACTCGGCGTTTGGGAGGTGAATTAATTCAGGTGTTTAAAATTTTAAGTCGTTTTGATAACGTAAATTATGAGACTATTTTTGTCCTGGACGATGGGAACATCACAAGAAATAATGATTTTAAAATAAGGAGCAAAAGATTTGAGACAAACGTTGCGAGGGACTTTTTCATCTATAAGATAATCGAGAGGTGGTATTGTCTTCTCGCGGGGATGTGGGGAGCACTTCGTTTAATATCTTGAAGAATAGGTTGGATAGGTATTTTAGTAGCATAAAATTGTATTAAAGGGCGGGTAAATTGTGAACGTTTTCTCTAGTTAGTATAGAGAGTAGCCTGATTTTACTTTGTTTTAAATGTAATAGGAGGTGCTGATCGGGTCTGGTTGCAGAACACTGGAAGTTCTCAGATGATATCACATTGGTAGAGACTGGAAACATGATGGGAATTCTCGGGAGTAAAAATCTCCGAATACCGTAGCTAATTAATTATGAAAGATTACTACTTTTTAGGTACGCAGTATTTATTGAAATAGAAGCAGTGATTTCCCTTTAGATCTAAATGTAGTCGGAGATGCTGGTCTGGTCTGGTTACAGAGCACTAGGTGGTGTCATTGTGAGAACGCTCGGCAATCAAAACCTCAGAATAAGCCTACAAAGGGGGGCATAAGTGGGGTTGGTTGGGGTAGAGTTGGCGATGGCGATGTTCTCTTTTGATGGTCAATGTAATACAAGACGCTGGTGAAGTTCTGTTCTAAGGTGGTAGCCTTTTTTTATTTTATTTTTTTTTATTTACGTGTTCAAATAGATGCGAATTCTTGGGAGTCAAAACCTCCGAATAGCTATATTAAATTAATTTGGGAAGACACTACTCTCCCACTTCTTCTTGTTTAGCCGATCAGCCCACCCTGATCGAGCAAGCCGGTTGTGGCACACAGGTAACGATCGCCCTCTCCTGAGTGGACCAGAGGTTCAGCGCACTAGTGATGTTGTGCTGTGTTCGTTGTTGTGCTAGAGTGGTACAGTCTGTCATAATGTGTTGAATTGTTTGTGGTGCGTACTGGCACAGGTGGCAGGTGTCGTCTGTGGAGTTGTCTAGTCTGTGTTTATATGTCTGTAAGTTGGGGTGATGTCCACATCGGAATCGTGCTAAGTTAACTCGATCCGATCTGCTCAGGCTGATCTCTGGCCTGTTAATGGGTGGCGGATTCGCACCTAGGACCGCATTCGGACCGAGTCGTGTCAGTGCTTTGTGGGTTAGGTGTGTGTGTATGTTTTCTGTACTGTGTGATGTCTGTGGGCGTGGTATGGAATGGAGTATTTGGTTATAATGTCTCTATGGTGTTACCTTAATGGTGCGAGGTGTCGGTGCATGATTGTACATGTAGTGGCAAGGGTGTTGTGGGTTAGTTGTCGCTGCTGCCATGAATTGTGTTCCCCTCATGTCTAAATGTTCCCTAACTTTCAGTATTTTTGTTTCTGTGTGCAGGTGTTCTATTGGTGTTGTTTGGGTACATCCTGTAATGATACGAAGTGCGTTGTTTTGTATTGTCTGTAAGGTGTTTATGTGTGTGTTTGAGATAATGGGTGCCCAGCATGGGCTAGCATAATCCATAACTGAGCGAATATATTGTTTGTATATGAGTGATGTTGTTTCCTGCTGGTGTCCAAAGTTTGTGCCTGTTAGTACCCTAAGCGTGTTAAGTCTTCGTACATTTGTTTTTAATGTCCTGAATGTGGTTTGCAAAAGATAATGATGTGTTGTAGGTGACCCCAAGTATTTTGGTCCTTTGAGTGTGTGGAATGTTGGTGTTGTTTAGTGTAAGCTGTGGAGTTATCTGGTGTTCTTTTGTGTTGCTTGTAAGCAAGGTGATAGTTGATTTTGTGGGCGCTACTTTGAGTCTATTATGTGTGAGCCAGTCTTGTATATTGCGTGAGCCAGTCTTGTATACTGTTTATGTATGTTTGCAGGTTATTTGTAACAGCCTTCCGCAGGAACTAGCATTTGGATGTGATAGAAGATTGAGGGAAGTCTTTGTTTTTTGTGAAACACAAGTTTATTTATGCAGAAACTTGAAATATATTTACAGTATTACGTCGATACAATATATGAGAAAGAGAAAACTTCAACTTGAGTAGTCTAAGCATTATCATCCTGTTTGCATATACGTTTTGTGTTTCGTATTTATCAATTTTACGAAAGAAATCTTTTATAACTTGAAGAGCCTAATCATTTTCATTAATCAATAAAGTAACATAAATATCATCAACTGTTGCCGCAAAATAGAAGTCAACATCTTCCTTCCTTGAATAATATCAATTTTAAAATTAGAAAGAGCTGTTTTGAGCAGAAAACAGATTTGTTTATAAAAAACCTCTGAACAGTTAGCTAGAACAACGTGAAAAAAGTGTTAGCAGCTGACGAGGAAGCTTCTAACAGTGGCTGTATCCTCCAGCGCGGGACACGTCAACGCAAAGAAGAGACGACGTCAAACGGAAACATCAACGCGCTGGTGGCCAAACTTCCTCAAATCTCCGTGCAGCGGGATGTCTACGGTTGGCCAGACTGAGTCAACGGCCTGTTGCGTGGCACGGTCAGAGTGCCGATCGGCTCCGGGGCCGGACCTATTCTCAGCGTGCTATTTTTTTCATTTACGGGGGAGCAAGCAATTGCGTGCTCCCCGGACTACTCTTACTTTCCGGGGACATTAAGACTAATCCAGGCCCCACTACAACTTACACATGTCACCATACACATACAGAAGTATAATATTAACATATTACAGTACAACGTAGATGGCCTCACAAACAAAATCATGCAGCTTAGGGAATTCGTACACAAACAAAACATTCACATACCACTTATATAAGAAACAAAACGCAAACGCACACACAAAACACCCACCATCCCTGACTTCACGGCGATCCGTCAAGATCGTACTGGGGGGTCACGGGGGTGGACTCATCACTTACATACGTAAAAGCATTAGCTACACTGATGACACCCAAAACATTACAAACACAATCCAAGCAGATAACACGATAGAAATTCAGACAGTTAACATTAAAACACGCGCAAAACACAACACCACACTAATCAACATTTACATCCTACCAGATAGTTCACCTCAGGTGCCAGCCAATTACAATCCACAGTTACACAAACTGGCCTCTCTCACTAATGTCATCTTAGGAGGAGACTTCAACACTAAAGACACTAGTTGGTACCTGCACAACCAAAGCAACACCAGAGGCGCCAACATAGCCACACAACTGAACAGCCTCTTCATTCTTAACAATACAGAACATACACACATACCACATCAAGCAGGATACTCAAACTCCTCCCCTGACATAACGTTCTGCTCCCCCTCACTAGCGACACATACACACTGGAGAACAGAAAAACAACTGTCATCAGACCACCTGCCCATCACCATTACAACACATTCTACACTCTGCCCCAACAGCCTTAGGCACACTTACAGAAATTACAAGAAAGCTGATTGGGAACAGTTCAAAATACAGACTGAGGAACAATTCACCACATTAAACAGCACACCCATCATAAACATCAATACAACACTCAAGACATTTAATCAGATCATCAATAATGCAAACAAATACATACCCAAGGGCAACATTAGGAAATATAACCCAAATTACACTAGAGAAATATCCCACCTCATAAAGCAACGTAACAACCTCAAACATAACACACAAACACCACACACAGAAGCCATAAAACAGCAGATACAACAGCTCAACACAGAAATAAACAACAAACTCAAAGAAAAACAAACGGAAAAATTTAGGGAATTCATAACAACACTAAACCACTCCACAGATACATCCAGGCTATACAAGACTATAAACAGTATTACCCACTCTAACAGCGACATTCACACCTCACACGCGGCTATCTGTCGCAGTCAAACTAATATCCCAACATATACACAACAAGCTAACATTCTAGTTAATCACTACGCAAAGATAAGTCACTTAAACAGAGACAACAACCAGAAACACGCAGACAGACAAACAGCCAGACACAAGAAAACCTACAGACTCGACACAACCATTACACCCTTCAATACAGACCAGACCACCAAGATCATTAAAAACATTAAGAATTCGAAGGCTACTGGACCAGACAACATATCTAACATACATCTTAAACACTTGGGCCCACAGGGAATACTAGCTCTCACAAATATCAGCACATATTCATACTAACACTGTATTATTCCTGACATATGGAAACAAGGTAAAATTATTACAATACTCAAACCAAACAAAAATCCAACAGAACCAGCTTCCTATAGACCCATTACTTTACTATGCACACCTTCCAAAGTAACAGAAAGACTAATCTTACAAATCACCAACCCACACATACCACTATCGACTACTCAACATGGATTCAGACCTCACCACTCAACCACGACATTATTCACTAACCTCACACAATACATCATAGATGGCATCAACTCCAGACGACCAGCTCAACGTACACTATTAGCAACAATAGACATTAGTAAAGCATTTGATGCTATCCCACGCTTCCCTCTCGTAAACAAAATACTCAACATAGACATGCACAATAACACCAAAAGGTGGCTGAGCAACTATCTTTCAGGAAGATACTCACATGTCACATTTAATGGCAAGTCATCCAAAAAAAGCTTTTTCCGAACGGGGTCCCTCAAGGCTCTGTTTTCTCACCAATACGCTTCAACTTATACATGCATGACATTCCAACACGGGTCTGTATCGAAGGAGTGACATTTCAAAGGAGTGACATAACAAAGGAGTGACATAAATACCGTAACGAAGGAGTGACATAACAAAGGAGTGACAAATCGGAGATAAAATTCAAAGGAGTATAATTATTAAAAGTTTATTTAAGAAAACAAAATTTGTTAGAATTGTTAAAATTAAGATTTTATTTCAAAAACTAGAAACCTAACCTAACCTAACCTAACCTAACAGTTGCAAGCCTCTCTTCCCTCTGGATTTGTTCTTTCTTCTTTGTTGGTATTTTCGTGTCACTCCTTTGAATTTTATCTCCGATTTGTCACTCCTTTGTTATGTCACTCCTTTGAATTTTATCTCCGATTTGTCACTCCTTTGTTATGTCACTCCTTCGTTATGTCACTCCTTTGAATAGGACCGTTCCAACACCCATAGATAACAAACTTACCTTATCATCATATGCAGATGACATCACTCTAACATCTCCCACTTCTTTCTCTCCTTTGCTCCATCTTTTTTTTTTGTTTATTATTAAAGAGGGCTTGAAGGAAGATATAGGGAGTTAATTAGGTCCCTGAAGGCGAGGTCAGATAGGTCTTTAGTTCTAGGTATTACCCATAGGCACGGGTTGGGTCTTAGGATTACGTCAAAAACAATATTTTTTAATAATAAATTAGAAGAGATTTGTGCTGAGGAAAATGTACTCTTCGTAAAGCTGTGGTCCGAATTCAGTGATCCTAGCCTTTTTATAAAAGATGGGGGTGCATTTTAATGAAAGAGGTAATGCTAGGCTAGGTAGGTTAATAGACGAAAACGTGCGAAAGCTGTATAGGTCGAAGCCTTCTTTAAACGTTGTGGGTCCGGGGAACGCGGGCCCGACGTGAAAAATAGTTTAAAACGCGGGCCCGTGGTAAAAAATAACTTAAACGCCTTTTATTGTAACGCGCGTACTATTAGAAATAAATTAAATGAATTCAAGGCGATAATTTATTCCGGCAACTACGATATAGTTGCTATCACTGAAACTTGGTTAAATACCGTGACTCGGGACTTGTTGGGGGAACTTGATATATCGGGTTTTAAACTCTTTAGTAATGATAGGTTACATAGGTTTGGTGGCGGCGTTTTGCTGTACATTCGTAATTCCCTTAGGGCTATCGAGGTTAAATTAGATTTTCCGGCAGCAATTAATGCAATATGTGTTGAAGTTAGGGCGCGTAGTATTAGTTTTAATTTTGTTGTTGTTTATAGACCTCCCGTTCAACCCCTCGATACAGATACTAGATTTTACTCACTTCTTGGTAACTTTATTGACAATCGGAATAGTATAATTGTCGGAGACTTTAACTGCCCTAATGTTAATTATGAGACTTTTACTGGTAATGATGAGGGTTTGAGATTGATTGAGTTTATGGAAGATAACTTTTTACGACAAATGGTTACCGAACCAACGCGCGGTGATAATATTTTAGATTTGGTGATGACGAACGGCGAGAATGTAGTCGAAGGTTTAGAAGTAGGCGAGAGTTTAGGATGTAGTGATCATCAAATTCTTAGGTTTAAGTTATTGATAGAAAACACTAAGGATAGTAACGTAATAGAAGTCCCTGATTTTTGTAGGGCTAATTTTGATAGTTTTGCGGATAGGATGAGAGTAGTGGACTGGGATAACTTATTTATGGGTAATGACACAAATTTGCATTGGGAGGCGTTTAAAGAAAGTTTTATGAATATTGAAAGGGAGTTTATTCCTCGTAGGCCCAAGCGCGCTAGAAATTATGGTAGGCCGAAGTGGTGGACTAGGGAAATAGGCGAGTTCATAAACGAGTGTAATAGAGTGTATAGACTTAATAAGCGCAATGGCACGGCAGCTAACTTTAATAGATATATCGAGCGTAGACGTCAGTTAAAAGATCAGTTAGGAATGCCAAGCGTAATTTAGAGATACTTATAGCTGAGGATAGTAAACATAATCCAAAAAAGTTTTTTGAATACATTAATAATCGTAAGCCGATAAAAGATAACATAGGCGCTCTAGTGGATGTTAATGGCGCTTTGGCTTCTGACGCTCAGGCGATGGCGGGTATTTTCAATAACTTTTTTGCGACAGTTTTTACCGTAGAAGACGTAAATAATGTCCCCGACGTGGACGATATCGTTCCATTTAGTAGCGAGACTATTTTGGATGAAATAACTGTTTACGAGGCTGAGATTGCGCATTATATCGATAGGCTAAAAGTTAGCAAGGCTCCAGGCCCTGACGCTTTTTATCCCAGACATTTGAAAGAAGTTATCGTAGGCCCCTTAACGAAGATTTTTAATCAGTCACTCGAAACGTGGATTATTCCTGCAGACTTCAAATTAGCTAACGTCACACCTATTTTTAAAAAAGGCCACCGCGCAGTAGCTAGCAATTATAGGCCCATTAGCTTAACGTCAATTATCGGTAAACTTTTGGAATCTGTAGTTAGGGATCGTATCATCGATCAGTTAGAAAGTAGAGATTTGATTAATAGTAGTCAGCATGGGTTTCGACGCCATAGGTCTTGTTTAACTAATTTGTTAGAATTTTATAACGAAATAGTGCGCGAATACGATAGGCATAGAGTAGCTGACGTTATTTATTTAGATTTTAAAAAGGCGTTCGGTACAGTTCCGCAGAGGAGACTAACTGCGAAGGTCAAAGCGCACGGTATACGCGGTCAGGTAGCTAACTGGTTAGAAGAATGGCTTCGTGCTAGGAGACAGAGGGTCGTAGTTAATGGTAGTGAATCGGGGTGGTTAGATGTAGGTAGCGGTGTCCCACAGGGTTCAGTGTTAGGCCCATTGCTATTCGTAATTTACATTAACGACATAGATGTAGGATTGACTAGTAACGTGTCAAAATTCGTGGACGATACTAAAATAGGCGGTAAGGTTGTTAACGAGGACGATAGTAATAGGCTCCAAGACGATGTAAACAGGATTATGGAGTGGACAGATAAGTGGCAGATGCAATTTAACGTAGATAAATGTAAAGTTTTGCATATAGGTTCTCGCAACAATAATTACACATACACGATGGGTGATAGGGAGTTAGCGAGCGTTGAGGAGGAAGTAGATTTAGGCGTACGCGTATCTAAGGATTTAAAGGTTAGGAACCAGTGCCTGGAGTCTTGCGCAAAAGCTAATAGGATGTTAGGCTTCATAGCGCGTAATTTCGAATTTAAATCTATGGATGTTATATTGCCCCTTTACAAGTCCCTAGTCAGGCCTCATTTAGAATATGCCGTTCAGTTTTGGTGCCCGTATTTACGAGAGGATGTTGATAGGTTAGAAAGGGTTCAACGTCGTGCCACGAAACTAATTCCGTCATAGCGCAACAAGCCTTATGAAGATAGGATTAAAGAGTTAGACCTGTGTTCATTCGATACTAGGAGATTAAGGGGGGAGCTTATTGAAGTTTTCAAAATCGTTAATAACATCGATAACGTAAATTTTGACAAATTGTTCACTTTCGATAATAGTAATACTCGCAATAACGGATTTAAGTTGCGTGGCAGACGTTTCATTACTAATATCGCTAAAAACTTCTTTACGTTTAAAGTAATTGATAAATGGAATAATTCTCGCGTCAGTCGTTCATTCTACCAGCGTTAATGTGTTTAAGAACCGTTCCCTCACTATTTCAAATAAATCCGAACTTACAAATCTCTAACGTCATGAAATTTTAATTCCCACCCCTAGAAGAAATATGAGAGAGAATCATTAACTGCTTCATTTCTTTTAGCTTCGACTGAGGCAATGCTAGCCTATAAAGATCTGGTGAAACAGTCACCACGGCGTACCAGTTGTTAACTTTTTTTTAGTTAATCATTCCAGTTGTTAGCTATTTTTATTGATCGTACTGGATGTCGTATATCTAATGACACTGGAAATACTGCATCTTCAACCTTGGAATATATCCTAATATCCAGTGCATATGACCTCAAAATATCCCTGAAATTGGTCAGATTTCAAAAGATTTCCAGGGGGGCTTACAGTGCCCCCGGACCCCCAGCTGTATGGGCTCGCCCGCGCTCGCCATTGTCCCCCCCCGCATCTGAGTAACACTTTCAAAATGCGTTCCCTCACTTCTTTATTTAGCACTACACCACTGGTTATAGTTACTGGAGTTAGATAATGATAATAATATTGCCACACTATTATATTACAACTAATAAAACAGTTAATAGTTATAGTTACCTCAAATTAGATAATAATAACAATAATAATACTAGATCTGGTATTAACGAATAACACGAACTTGATTCCTGATATAAAAATAACCCCAACTATTATCTCAGACCACGACATAATCGATATATCAAAAAATATGGCGACAACATTAAAAGACAATACACATACTGAAGAAAGAAGCAAATTTGAGACTTTTAACTTAAACTCCAAGACTACAAATTGGGAAGCAATCAGATGACACATTTTTTTATGCAGGAAGGACGGGCCAAGGGCGAATGCCCGCAAAACACGAGCGAAAAATGAATTGAGGAAGATTGTTCCAAAGTTCACCTGTTGAGTAGATGAAATATTGAAAGTACTGATTAACCCTTGCGTTAGAGAGTTGGACAGAAAAGGAATGAGAAAGTGTCGAAAGTCTGGTGCTGCGTGCTCTCTTTATAGGAGGAGGCATGCAGTTAGAGAGTTCAGAAGAGCAATGTCCCTTACAATAGCGATAGTAAAGAGAGAGTGAGGCAACATTATGGCGAGGAGAGAGGGATTAGAGAGTGAGGCAACATTATGGCGAGGAGAGAGGGCTTGAAGACAGTGAGTAAGAGGTGGGGAATTGATGAGACAAAAGCCTTTGATTCCACCCAGTCAAGTACGGCTGTGCGGGTTGAGCCACCCAACATAAGAGAAGCATACTCGATACAGGGGCGAACAAGACCCCTGTACTGAGACAGCAACTGAGTGTGAATGAAGAAACAGCAAAGGCGGTACAGCACACCTAATCTCTTTGAAGCTGTTTTAGAAAGAGAGTATATGTGATCTTTCCGGGAAAGATCACGAGAAAAGGAACTGCCAAGAATGTTAAAAGAAGAAAAAGGATTGAGTTGTGTGTTGTTGAAGGTAAGGGATAGTCGTGTGGAAGATTGTGACGAGTAGACAGATGGAGGAACTGAGTTTTTGAGGTATTAAAAGCCACAAGGTTTTCTCTGCCCCAATCAGATATAGCAGAAAGATCAGAGGTCAGGTGTCCCACAGCCGCCTCACGCGAATCAGTTAGTGACTGTTGAGAGGGACGCTTTGTGAAGTGGGTGGAGAAGTGAAGAGTGGAATTATTGGCATAGGATTGAAAAGGACGAAAAGCGAATTAAAAGATCATTAATAAATAAAATAAAAAGAGTGGGTAACCAGACAGAAACCTGACGAACACCACTATTAATAGCTTTAGAAGAACAGTGGCCATCTACAACCGCAGCTATAGATCGGTCAGAAAGTAAATTAGAGATGAAGGCACATACAGAAGGATAGAAACCGAAGGAGGGCAGTTTCGAAATTAAAGATTTGTGCTAAACTCTATCAAAAGCTTTCGATATGTCTAGCGCAATAGCAAAAGTTCCACCGAAATCCCGAAAGGAGGATGACCAAGAGTCAGAGAGATATGCAAGAAGATCGCCAGTGGAGCGTCACTTGCGAAACACATACTGACGATCTGAAAGAAGATTGTGAGAAAAGTGGTGTTTAAGAATCTTCCTATTAAGGATAGATTCAAAAACTTTAGAAAGACAAGCAATTAAAGCAACAGGATGATAGTGGGAGGGTTGAGAGCGGTCACCCTTCTTTTTGACAGGCAGCAGGAAGGAAAAGTACCAAATGAAACACAAAGACGAAAGAGTTTGCATCGGCAGGGTGTCAGCACTGAAGCACAGTTCTTAATAACAACAGGAGGAACACCATCAGGACTGTACGCCTTCCTACAGTTGAGCCCAGTTAGGGCAGAAAAAAACGTCTTTAGAAGCTATTCTAATTTCAGACATAATAAAGTCAGAGGGGGGAGGAGATGGAGGAACAGCATCAAAATCGTCAATGGTTGAGTTGGAAGTGAAAGTTCGAGCGAAGGGTTCAGCTTTATCTGGAGAAGAGACGGCAACTGATCCATCGGAATGGAAAAGCGGAGGGAAAGAAGAGGAAGTAAAGTGTTTGAAGAGGTTTATACCTAGATGCCAAAAAGAACGAGAAGAATTGGAATTGGATAGGTTTTCACAGTTTTGTCTGATGAACGAATTTTTGGCGGGTCGAAGAACAGATTTTGCACGATTTCTGGCAGAAATATAAGCTGAGTGAGAGTCAGGAGTTGGATAGTGACGGTACTTTCTGTAAACCTCCTCTCTGTTGCGGATAGTATTAGAACAAGTAAAGTTAAACAGGATTTTTTTGCATTAGTTGTAGGAATAGAATATGGAATGTACGTCTCCATGCCCGAGAGAATCACCTCCGTGATGCGCTCAGCACACTCGGAAAGTCCCCGCCCACGGATGCAGTAATCATTCCATGAGAAATCACAGAAGTACTGACAAAGAGCCTCCCAATCAGCGGCGCCAAAGTGCCAAAGGCGTCTCCTCTTGAATGGATCCAAAGGCCGGATTTGAGTGATAGGACAGGAAACAGATATAAGACTGTAGTCGGAGGAGCCCAACGGAGAAAAAAGTTTCACAGAGTAAGAAGAAGGATGAGAGGTAAGAAATAAATCCAGAATGTTGGGCCTATCTCCAAGGCGATCGAGGACACGAGTAGGGTACTGTACAATCTGCTCCATGTCATTTAGGATAGAAAAGTTGTAAGCTAGTTCACCAGGGATGTTAGTGAAGTGGGAGAAAAGGCAAAGGTGGTGGTGAACATCGAAACATCTTAAAATGGAGATTTCAGCAAAGGGAGAGCGGGATAGAATGTATTCCACTTTGGAAATGAGTTAGTCAAAGAATTTTGGATAGTCAGTAGAATTAGGAAAAAGGTAAACAGCGCAGAGGTATTTAGTTTGAGATTGGCATGTTAGCCGTAGCCAGAGGGTATAGAATTCGAAAGACTAGAGTTCGGGAATATATACTCACAGAATGTTGAATACATATACGCAGCATACACCTTTAGAGTGAAATTGAGTACAGAGAAAGTAAGAGGGTCCAGAAAAGGGGTTGCTGTTAGTCGTCCCAGACGCATGATTTTCAGTGAGGAAAAGAAGATGAAGTTTACAGGAGGAGAGGTGGTGCTCAACAGATTCAAAATTTTTGAAAAAGTCACGAATGTTGCAGAAATTAATGAAAAGTGAATCAAGCAGAGGTTCAGTACATCTCGAATGGGCGGTAGCAGATCCAGCCCCGCTACCTAGGTCTGCGTTCCCAATGTCGGCAGCGGGAGAGCCAGAAGTAGGGACATTTATGGTCCCCAGTAGTATGGTGGCATTTGGTCCGACAGAGTGGATCAATTTTAAAATTTCCTTCTCACCGTCCTTCATGAGGATCCCCTACCTTCATTTATGAGGTTTCTCTTATGAGAGATATTTAAAAATAAAAACAAACAAAAACAAACAAAAGCAGACAAAAAAATGCATCAATTTGAGAATTTCTTCCTGGGGTTCCTTTAGAGGACTTTACGGTCTTTCATGAGAGAAATTAAAAAAAAAAAAAGGAAAAACTTACAAACATTCCCTGACGATATGTTGATTTGAGTAGGAAAAACAATTCATGGTTCATTTTACGCAGCGTTCCGGTGCGTTCGGTTTCGCTGTCCCCGTTAGTTTTAGCTTTCTAGAAGTGTTCCTGCAGAAGATGCATTTCTGGAGCCTCATGTTTCTGCTGATATTATATATATATATATATATATATTAGGGTGGTCCAAAAAATAAATTTTTTTAATTTTTTACCTCTACATGGCTGCTCTTGTTCCTATATTTATCAAAAATCTCCATGCCAAATTTCAGCCAAATTGAATAATATTTACTGGTCGCTATGAATTTCATTTTACTATTCATTTTCTAGTAGATTGATCTTCTGGGTTAAAAATGAAAAAACAAGGGCAAATACTAGTTTATTTGTTTGAAAACAGATTAGATCTCAAAGAAAACAGCTTATTTTTTTAGAAAACAGAATAACTTTTAAAGAAAAGAGATTAATTTTTAAAGAACAAAATGATATGTTTGATAGAAAATTACATTTATCATTCGTTTATAATATACATCATTACTTAGATTAACGCTTCATCACTGACTCCTTCAAGACGATGAGTAGTCTTGGCGATGTTTTGCTACTAATCGGAGGATGAATTGTTTTTGTTCTTCATCCTTCGTCAAAGATGTATTATATGCCTTGATAACAGAGCTGGGCACTTCCGCAAACACTTCCGCAAACCGCAAATTCCGCAATTGCGGAAGTATGTTTTTCGTTTGCGGATTTGCATTTGCGGCAAAGTCATCGCAAATTAGTGAATTTGCGTTGCGGAACTAAGACCGCAAACGCAAATCTTTCCGCAAATTTCCCACGTGCAGGAGGTGTTTTTGTTCAATATAATATATCAATATATGTAGTATTTTTATTTCTTCTACAATAGTGATTTATTGTAATAAATTATTTAGCCTTGTTTTTAATAAAAACAAGGCTAAAACATTAAACATTAAAAAGATATAAAAACTTTTTATACCTCTTTAATGTTTTGGATACTTTTTATAGTTAAAATTGCGATTGCGGAATTTGCGGTTTGCGGAAGTGTTTGCGGAAGTGCCCAGCACTGCTTGATAAGGGCGATACCCCTCTCCGCCGAATCATTGACAACTTTTAGGTTGATCGCTATGCGTCGAAACTCTTGAAAGCAATCATCCTCCGTCCAGGAATTGGGATCGGTCCTCAGGAAGGTATCCTCCGCTGCCTTCCTTCCTTCTTTCTTTAACAGATTGAAGATTCCCAGGGTCCTTTTGGTGAGCATTTCATACAAATTCAAATCTTCGATGTTTCCTTCAAGCTTCAATCGACGAGTAACAGTGGTATTTTCATTACGTTGGAGGTTTACGACCATCTTCTGTTTGGTCTCGGCATCGACTCTTGGATCGAAGAATGCAAGGCCGATGAGATGCTCTCCAAGATACCACAGGTGCCGTTGAAGAGCTGTGGATGCTGCTTTGGAAATGGTTTGATTTGGGTACTTTTGCAAGATTTTAAGAAGCAGAATATCGTTGAAAGGAGCGTTGATTCCGACGGGGGCCACGTTCCATAAACGTGCGTAGACCAAGGCGATAAACAGAGAGAGCTCGGTGATATTCTCCGTCTCACGTGCTGTCAGCTGTAGTTGATGTTTGAACAGATAAATTTTGAGGGCGTAGATGGCCTTGGCCATCCAGCGTGCATGGTGAGTTAGTCCTGGAGCGCGGACCTTGACTTCTTTCTCATCATGGCACCCAATGAAGGTGAGGCAGAGTCGTAGCAATTCCTCGTAGTCATCACGCGATTGTTTAGACTCCAGTGCTTTTGTGAAGTACTGGATCATTTCCTCTCAAAGCTCGAACATCTTTGGATCTCTGAATAGGTTGTTTGAAGCCTTCAGAAAGGAATCCTTCTGAAGTGATGGCCATTTTTTCTGAAAACGTTTAAAGAGAGTCATTTCCGGGCCACCTGTGGGTCCAAGAAGTGCGTTGCAGGTGTTTGACAAGACGACTTCAAGGATATGATGTCGACAAGCGATCCAGACAAGTTCCCTCCCTACTGCTTTTCAATCATGGCTCCCCTGTGAAGGCTAGTATTAGACGCAGTTGTGTCAAATACGAGACCTTGGATCTCACCGCGAAGATTCCAGTCATCAATCGTCGAAATGCAAGCCTTGGTCTGTTCTTCTCCGGTTGCTCGTTGTATTTTTGGCACGGCTAGGAGTTTTTCCATCCCATTTCCCGTAACGATTACCGCGGTTCTTTCGGCTGTTTCCTTTGCGCCGCCGATGTCGGGAAGTAGTTTCCCATCCCAGTGAAGAAGAAGGGGTCCTTCGACAGAAAACGAAGCTTGATCCTCTTTGGCTGCTGCCTGCCTTGCTTGCCTTCTTGAATGGAGCTGCGTGAAAGAGTCATTGTAGAAATATCATAGCCCAGGGTTTGAGCGACTGATCCAGCAACGAAGACTGCTCCTCGATCGGGAAGGTTGACGCGATCAAGAGCAGCAACCACATATGGTGATGTGAAGATACTGTTTGATTTCGGAGGATGAGAGAGTACATCTGCTCTTCCGATCGAAGTCGACGGACGATAATCATTGTTTTCAGCGTTGATTTCTTCAGAGGATGAAGTGGAGGTGCTGGATGATGGAAGAGCAGCAGCTCCAGCCTGGAATGCAGCCTCTCTTTCTTTGTACCTTAGAGCTTTGTCAGCATCTTTCTCCTGTCGACATCTCTTGCGGTATTCCTTGGCAAAATTAATCTTGTCAGGACCTGCCATACTGCAGGAAAAGACGTCTTCTCGTTGCATGCAAAAACCAAACCCTGTATTCTTTCACTGCTATAGGCCCATAGTTAAAATGTTATAACGTTATAATGTTTCAGACCAACAAAGACCCTAGGATCCACTCATGGCTGGTCAACCTAACTGTGTTCGTAATTGTGTATTGTGCATGTCCTCCGTGGTGGCGGAGGGGACCTACAATTTTACGTGGGTTCCGAACCACAAAGCCTTAAGTTTACTACCTTAAACTATACCCAATCTATCAACATATGCGTCTAATCGATTTTTAAACATGTTTATAGACGTGCTACTAATTACTTCTACTGGCAAACTATTCCAGCTATTTACTATTCTATGCGTAAAAAAGGTTTTGGCAGCTGCTTTCTCGAACCTTCTACTTGTCAACTTACACCCGTTATTTCTAGTCCTATTATAGTGAGATATTTCGAAAAAGCTATCTCTATCTACGCTATCGAACCCATTCATAATTTTGAAAACCTGGATTAGATCACCCCTTAGCCTTCTAGTCTCGAGTGTAGTCAATTTAGTCAAGTGACTAAAATTGTATTAACAGTTATTCAAGGCTATATTATGTCTGTAAATTAAAACTTAATATATGCTAGCAGCAAACTTATGTATCAGCTCATTACTTACACCAAATTCTATGCAATGTAACTTTAAATTAGCTACATTAGATTTTAAAATACCATGCGTCATTACTTTTTTAAATGATGAAAGATATCAATACAGCATGCTGCAAAATTCGTGGTAATAACGCATAAGAAAAAGTAATTTTTAATAAATAACCTTCTTCAAAATTAAAAAGGGGCGAAACGCGCTAGTTGCATCAATTAATACGAGATAGTTCATTGATAATAATAATATTGGCTCCCATTTTACAGTCAATTTTGAATTCATACCGTCACCCCTTAAATCGGTATACACCTTCTTCGTTATATATTGCTGCAAAGAAAACGGAACATTGTATTTTAACGCTTACCTCTAAAAATTTTATTCAGAAGTTTATATAGTGGTGGACCATTTTACCCTTTAGTTATCCTATTAAAGCATGTATTCTATAAAATACACCCGCGTTTTTAGTACCTTTAATAAGGTGTTTTTTCATTCCTTCACATCGATGTGTTAGTTTTCATATTTCTGTCATAATTGTTCCCCCCCCCCCAAAAAAAAATATATATGTCCTTTTTTAAATATTGGCCACAACTATAAAGTGCTTTGAAAGGCTGTACGCAATATTCAGATTAATATATATATATTTACCTTACCTTACCTTAAATTTACCTTAAAGCGCTTCTGCCTCAAGGGTGCGCTGCTCCCTCGAAGTCCGCTCAGCGCCTCCTGAGGCGGGGCCACGACGGGGTCGCCACCCCTCTTTTCTCTCGCTCCTGCCATACGATTTGGTCCCCTATTGAATTTGTGGGGGCTGGTCTGGCAGAGGAATACCCTGATACTGTGGGTTGGTCGGGTATGTTGGCTAAAAACATGTCCAAGTGTTTTTTAAAAGTATCTACTGGGACTGCACTTATATCTCTAAGGTACTGAGGCAAGGAGTTAAACAGGCGAGAACCCTGCCTAGAGATATTATTATATTGAAGGGTTTGAATCCTTCTCAGACTGTTTGGTGGGAGGTGATATTTTTTACACATTCTGCCAGTTCTTGTTAAGGTGGGCACAATTGGTTCAGTATTGGGGGCAACTAAAAGCCCTTCTAGAATTTTCCAGGTGTAGATTAGGATGTATCTCTCAAACCTTCTCTCTATGGAATAAAGGTTGAGGCCTCTAGCCTATCCCAGTAGTTTAATTTGTTTTTACTCACCTGTTGCCCATCAGGTTGTTTAATATACGAGGTAAAGGTTCTTTGTAGGCCCTCAATTTTTTGCAATTCATTCTGTTTGTGGGGAAACCATAATTGAGAGCAGTAGTCAATGCGTGGAAGGACAAGTGATTTCCACAGGGTAAGCATGGTCATACTGTCCCTAGTTCTGAATGTCCTCAGTATATATCCTATTAGTTGTTTGCATGATGAGGTTACTTTGTCAATGTGCCTGTTGAATGTTGCATCTTCAGATAATATAATCCCTAGATCCCTGACATGATCAGTTTGTAATATCTTTTCCTGTGGGTCCAGTGTAGTTGAATTGTTCTTTCAGGTATTTATTTGGTCCATACTTAATTAGTTCAAATTTGTCTTCATTGAAGGCCATATTGTTTGCATCTGCCCATGCATATATAGTTTGTAGATCTTTTTGTAGCTCTACACAGTCTTCTTTTTCTGTAATTGGTCTTAGTATTCTGGTATCATCTGCGAATGACAGGAGAGAGCTTCCTAGGTTACAGTTTATATTGTTTAGCATTATAATGAATAGAATTGGTCCTAGTACTGTGCCTTGCGGCACTCCACTAATCACTTCTTTTTCTATAGATCTTGCTCCATTTACAGTTGTTATTTGTTTTCTGTCAGAGAGAAAGGCATGGATCCATTTTCCTATTTTCCACAAATACCAAGTTCTTTTAGTTTATGGAATAATATACCATGGTCAACCTTGTCAAAAGCTTTTGCAAAGTCTAGATAGATGACATCAACATTGTGGTTTTCTCCCAAATATTGTAGGATTGTATTGCAATGGTCTATAAGTTCAGTAAGGCAGGATCTCTTGTGTCTGAAGCCATGTTGAAAGTCTTCTAAGAGATGTTCATTTTCTATAAAACTGACAATGTGCCTTTTCAGGACTTTCTCAAATATTTTAATAATATGGGAAGTCAAAGATATGGGTCTATAGTTCTTGGCTTCCTTTCTTTTGCCTCCTTTGTAGATTGGGGTAATATTTGCTTGTTTCATGATTGGTGGTATTCTACTGGTGTCTAGTGAGGATCTCCACAGGATTTTCAAAGGCAGAGATAAAGTATGTTTGCATTCCTTAAGAATCTTGGCTCCAATTCCATCTGGACCAGGGGCTGAACTCCCCGGTAGCTCTGTTATTGCCTGTTGTATATCTCTAGTGGTTATTTGTATATCTTCCAATAATGGTCTGTCTTGGTCATTTTCTTCTCTATCAAAAAATGCTGTAGTTTTTATTTTCTTTGCTACTACAGGGGTACTCCAGCTTAAAGCATATTGAGATTGTAAATGTTTGCCATTTCCTGTGTATTAGATGTGAGAGTTAGTCCATCTTTAGCAAGCAATGGGCCAATGCTCGTTTTGATAACTGCTTTGCGTTTAGCATAGCTAAAGAAGAATTTGCTATTTTCCTTTATAGTGCCAATAGCTTTGTGTTCATTATCAATATTCTCTCTTATGGTTGACTCCTTTATTTTAAGTTCTAACATCAGTATCTGATTCCGGATGTTACTATGTCTTGTATCACTTAATTGCTTTGTCAGTTGTTTAGATAGCTTTGTTCTCTTTCTCATAAGTGTCCTTCTGTATCTGTGCTCTTTTGTCCGGTGCTTCTGTGCACTATCGTTTTTCTTTGGTGTGTGTTTGTATAATGCTGATGACAGCAGGTATTGTATTCTACTCCAGCATTCTTCTGGCTTTAGGTTTTCTAATTCATCTTCCCAGTTTATTTCTCCCAGACAGTTATTTATTGATGTCCAGTCTGACTTGTGCAGGTTTAGGTCAGAGTATGGCAAGTTCGTTTGGCATGGGTCTTGCTTACATTTGTGGAGGGACAAGTTTGTGAATATGTGCATGACATTGTGGTCGGAGTGTATAGTTGGTGTTATAACAATGTGGTCAATTGTAGTTGCATTATTTGTCAGCACTAAATCTAGGATATTATTTTTTCTAGTTGGGCAGTGGACATGTTGTACTAGGAGCAGTTTTTCCATAAACTCATTCAGGTGTTTTGATTTGGACCTTTTTGTCCCTGATTTCATACCACCATATTGGTTCCAGGTGCAATTTGGGAGATTAAAGTCTCCTGTAATGATTAAGTCTCTTGTTGAGTCTACAATAGCTGGGCATTGCCTGATTTTTTCCAGAACTTCAGTGAGCTCTAGATGGGAGCTATCTGGGGGGCTATAGATATTCACTAGTATTATGTCTTCTTTATTTATGCTGAGCATGATGATTAGGAGTTCACAGGCTCCATTTGAGTATGCCATGAGCAGTTCACTTTGAATGTTTTCAGGGATGTACATCAGGACACCACCATTTAGACGGTCTTCTCTGTCACATCTATGGGTGGTGTACCCTTTGATTGCAATTTCACTACTCATGATCATGGGGTTCAGGTGTGTTTCTGTGAGGGCTATAACTGTGCTAGTAGTGTTTTCCACTAGGCTCTTTAGGTAAGGTACTTTGGTATGGTTTGAGTTTGGGTAAAGGCCCTGGATGTTTAAGTAAATTATTGATACATTTGTGGAGCCATTTGTTTCATCTCCCACATATAGGGCATTTGAGGGTTCCTGCTGGGGTTCTCGTTTGCTTTTGTATGAGGAGCCCAAGTGAGCTTTGAATGTCTTGTATTTGTTTTATGAGGTGGTAAAACCCCAATGGGGTTTCATGGTTGCTTGCTGTACTATTTTCACCAGTGGGCTTACCTGGACCCGCTACATCAGCATAAGATCTGGGTGCAGGAATGGTATTTGGTCTTGGGTTTTCTTGCACCCCTTGGGCCAAATAGTGCTGAGGGATAGTAGGCTCACTATCCTGGTATTCTCTCCGTTGAGTTTGATGTGGTTGGAATCGGATTGTTCCCTTCAGGTGGGCCAGATTGCAGTTCTCTTTAAAACAACTTCTTTCCCACCATGAGCTCTGGCAAATTTGGGGATGAAAATAGGGACATCTTGCATTGGATCTACATCCAGAAATGCCATTCCCATCGTGTATAAATTTTTTGCAGAGTGGTGGGTGAGCAAATGGGCATTCTCTTCCCTTAAGTCCATATTTACACAAGCCCCTCCTGTAATACTTGCATACTGGCTCTTGTTTCACTTTTGGCTTTTTGGTGACTGTGTACAGTGGGGTTGTTCACTTTGTTGAAGGTCTTAGTGTCCATTTCCTGTTCTTGTTTTCTCTCTTTTGTTTTGGTGCCCTTTTTGCTTGCAGTTTCCCTCTCTCTAGGGTCTCATCCTGAGGGTTTCACTTTTTCAGCAAGCTCTGCATTTGCAATGCTAATTTCCTCCTCCTGTAACTCACCTGCCAGTTCTACTTCAAGCTCTTCAAATTGCCTGTCATAGTCATCGCAAATTTGACGAGCACATCTAAAGCATGAGAATTTTCTTTTTGAATCTTGAAGGATGAGTAGGAAATAAATAGGTAGTGCACTGCAACTGTAGTGTATCCATAGTCTGCATTCATCACATTTTAATGCATGTAGGCTGCATATATATATATATATATATATATATACTGCCGAACATGGACTGTTTTAATTTGAACTCTCACTATTTTTCAACAGAACAACACTTCATACGTCAGATTTATAATGCTGAAGAGGACTAGCACTCGCCGATTAATATAATTTTTCATAGTTTACTAAGCTACATTTTTCAACAACAGGATTTCGTAGGAAATGTAAATGAAATTTGACAGATTTTCTTACTTTTTGGGCATATTTAATCGTACAAAGAGGACGAGTATCTTGCCTAATTTGTTTTGCAGCTGATTTTTGCTTATAACTATTACTAGGGGTTTCTCTTATAAGTATTCAGTCGGCCATCATACTGGAGGCTATATTTTCCTTGGTACCGCTTTTCCATGGCTGATATATGCTGATGAAATCTTTCACTATGCCCATCGCTGACAGCGCCCAGGTTTGATGCGAAGAAGCCCAAGTGGGAGTGCAGGAACAGCATTTTTCAAAGACACGTTACACCCCAGGGCTTGGTAAACAATAAGCATTTGCTCCATCAAGGAAACAGTTTTCTGATTAGTCGCTGCGAGGAAATTCGTAGTCACCTCTTTAAAAGCTTTCCACGCAGTTCTTTCAGCTTCATTCAAAACTCATCAATTGCAGTCTTTCATCACTTCTCTGATCTATGGGCGGGGCCCCTCAAAAATACATTGTTTGATTTAGATATAAAAACCCAGTTTCGTATTTAATCATGGCTTTACAAAATTTTTCATCAAACCAAGTTTGATATGGAGAGGTGATGAGAACACTTTTGCTGGATCTACTAGGGTTTGATGGGCCACAGTTTTCTGTCATGGAACCAAATTTTGTCGAAGTGGCCACTCTTTCTGTGCATAATGACTCTCTTTAGCTCTTCTGACCCACTCGCAGAAGAAACAAGAGAACTTTGTGTATCCAAACTGTAAGCCAAAGAGAAGTGCAATCACTTTCAGATCACTACAGATACGTCAGGAGTGTTTATCATAGTCAATAGGTTTCAAAACTATCTGCATATTGTTACATAATTCCTTTATATGAATTTTATGTGCAACCGGAGCCGAAGGATAGATATTATCGTTGTGAGATAGTACAACTTTCAAACTCAACTTTGATGAATCGATAAAAAAACTCCATTCCTTAGGATTGTGCTTTTCCTCCATGTCTTGCTGGTTTTGGTACAGGTAAATCGTCACTATGTGAAAGAGGTCGCACGGCTGACAGTAAATTAGGATATTGAATCGCTTGTTTAGATTTAAGGAATGTCCACTTATCTTCGTTAAACAGAAGTATTAATCAGTCGAGTGAGCTCTTTGTTCTCTCCATACCATTAGAACCTGCTTATATATATATATATATATATATACAGGGCGTCCCAAAAAAATGTGTATACACACTTTAAATAATTATAAAGGCAGTGTTTATTAAAATACATTTCATTACACACTTTAAATAATTATAAAGGCAGTGTTTATTAAAATACATTTCATTTTTAAAATGTAATAGAATCTACAGACATTATTTAATTGTTTTGTCAACGCCTGTTTTCAAACTGACGTCCGTTCTGGTCCAGGCACTGCTGATAACGCGAAGCAATGGAATCGCAAACATCACGAAACATTTCGTTTGGTATTTGTGTGCATTCTCGTTCAATGGCTGCTCTCAATTCAGCGACTGTTGCAGGTTTTATAGCGTAGACTTTGTCTTTTAAGTATCCCCATAAAAAAAAGTCTAGTGGTGTGAGGTCTGGTGAACGCGGAGGGTATTCTACGAAACCCCTTCGTCCAATCCACATCCACATCGTGCCAAGTACCACTCGCAATACTCCACTCTTCGGTCCGGATCATCATCTTCATTAATAGCATGGACTAATCTTGGAATGTAACTTTTCCATTGACAGCGCTTCAAAATGCGTTGGACAGACGATTCTGAAATTCCTACCTCACGATTCGCTTGCCGCACAGATTTTCTTGGACTTTGGTGATACGTTTCCAGTACTCTTTCTTGCTTTGTGTGGCTTGTCGATGTCCGTGTCTTCCGGAACGCTTCTTGTGGACATTCTGAACAGTTCCATCGGCTTCAAACTTATCTCTAATTCGAGTGATGGTAAGTCGCGTTGGTGGATCTGTTTGAAACTCCCTCCTAAACTGTCTTTGCACTTCAACTGCGTTTTCACACTTCCAGTAGCATTTTAGAATGAATTTCCTTTGTTCAAAGCTTAGTTTGACTGCCATTATTAATTCTAATGGGTTTAACTTGGAAAGAAAGAAACATCAATTGAGCTATCAGCTGTTAAAGTGTGTATACATTTTTTTGGGACGCCCTGTATATATATATATGTTATATGTTATGGTGTATATATACAGTATACTTATATATATATATATATATATATATATATATGTATGTATTAGGGACCGTCCGAAGTTTGGTTTCGGTTTCGGCTCGAAAGTAGACTTTTGGTTTAGAGCCCGGAACCGAAAGTAAACTTGAATGAACTGCCCTTCGGGTTCACTGGAATCGGAGCGACTCTTTTCTACTGCAGGCAATGTCATCAACACGAAACGGGAGAATTTGACCACATTAAACGCTGAAGATGTCATCCTCCTTTCAAAAAACTTGAATATTTGAACTTTGAATAGTGAATGAATCGAAATGTCTTAGTTTTGTTATCAGTTCGCATTTATGAACATTAATATTTTTGGAATGTTTTTTGAATTTTCTTTAATTATGTGCTTCTTTTTGCATGAAAAGGAATAATAAAGCGATTGAATTACATAATACAGGGTGTTTCAAAAGTCCCTCATTATTTTTAAAATTTTATTAAAATAGCAATTACAAGAGGAACCAAATGACAATTTGGTTGCTGAGTCTACGATTCATGAGAATTTTGGTGGCATCAAACTTGGCTTCATAAGTCTACTGGAAAGTCACTGGTACACCTCAACGTGGGCACCGTCTTTTTCGAAACAAGCGAGCCACCGTTTTACGCATTCTTGGCCGACATTGGACAACATTTCGGGAGTAACAAAAGCACACGCATTCCTGATCCGTTCTTCTAGTGTGGGGAGGACTCGCGGCTTGGTGGCGTACACTTTTCTCTTAATGTAGCCCAACAAAAAGAAGTCGCATGGGGTAAGATCAGGCGAGCGAGCAGCCCATTCGATGGGACCACGGCGACCAATCCACCGATCCGGGAACTGCTTATTCAGAAATGAGCGAACCTCACGCGAGTAATGATCAGGGGCACCGTCTTGCTGGAAAATGACTTCTTGCATGTCAGCTACAGCTAACAGTTGGGGGATGCAGAACTCCTGAAGCATACGAAGGTAATTGTCTCCGTTGACGTTCACGGAATTTCCATCTTGATCCCGGAAGAAGAACGGACCAATCAGCCCAGCTGAGGAGATGGCACACCAGACGACCAATTTCGGCGTGTCCCTTTCATGTTCACAGATCTCCGCAGGATTGTGAGTTCCCCAGATGCGGGTGTTGTGCCGATTGACGCGACCAGAAAGGTGGAAGAGAGCTTCGTCGCTGAACCACATGTGTTCCAGGATCGATGGGTCTCTTTCGTAGTGATGCAGCAGTGTCTCACACATCTCCACCCGGCAATCGTAGTCTTGAGGTTTCAGCTTCTGAACCACCTGGATCTTGTACGGATACAGCTTGAGACCACGCCGCAAAATCCGTTGGATAGATGTCGCGCTGATGTTCAGTTCCGCAGCAGCTCGCCCAATGGACTTTCCTTGACTCTGAGTAAACGCCTCACGGACAGTTTCGACATTCTCCTCACTCCGCCCACTTCGAGGTCTTCCTGATCGTGGTTTGTCCTTTACGGATCCGGTCTCCATAAACTTCCGGTGGGTGGCGACGATGGTGTTCCTATCCGGTGCATAATGCTGTCCGTAGACTGCCCGGAATCGTCGCTGCACTTCGACCACAGATTGAAAAACCTCCTGCCATGCAGCGATTTTACACCTCTGCTCTAGAGTCAGCATGGTAGCAGAAGAAAACGGAGCAAAACTTCAAATGTAGACTCAAAAACATTCTCAACTACTGAGTAAGAGTTTACCACAAGATGAACGTCGTTGGTCGATTAGCTGCAAAGAAAATTGAAAATCAAATTAGTGAGGGACTTTTGAAACACTCGGTACATATATAAAGTATTTGTATTCAACTTTATATTCCAATACTTTCATATAAAGTACTCTACTTTCGGTTTCGGTTTCGGCCGAAAGTTGTCAAATTTCGGTTTCGGTTCCGAAAGTGCAGAAGTACTTTCGGTCGGTCCCTAATATATATATATATATATATATATATATATATATATATATATATATATATATATATATATATATCGGGTGGGCATAAAAAAGGGAGACCTCGAACTTTGGCTGTGAAATCCAAAGTTATGGTCAGATTTCAACATTTTTTTCGCATCCCACAACTAAATAAATTTCCTATAGGGTGAGCGGATTTCAAAGAAAACTAATGAAAATTACAGATTTATTGAACATTTCTTTATGCCGTTGGAAATCCTCCATTTACACTACTACTGCATTGTATGTGCAGATAAAAAGTTATAAAGTACTCACATATGGTGCTACCTTGATGTTAAAAACTGCTCGATATGTTTCCCACGAACTTCTACAACCTTTTTCAGTGTAGGACGGAACTCATCTATGGCTTTATTGATTTGTTCTTGTGATAGCTCATCTCATTTTACCAGAAGAAGCTGTCGGAAATGAGCGACATTTCTCACTTTGAACCGATAAATTCTCTGTGACAATTTTCCCAAAGGCCGTAATCGACAATATTAAAATCAGGACTGTTTGGTGTCCAAATTTAATACCGCTACCTGGTATTCTTTTGATATCTCCAGTTTTATCGATTTTCTTGAGAAGCTTGTCCAAACTTCCTGCAGTTAGCTTACGTTAATTAAAATCGCTTTAATTATCAACTTGAACCTATGATTAGCAAGATTTATCTGGAATATTCGCCATAAATCCAATTTCTCAGCTAAAATGCTAAAAGATGGCAAACAAACCATAAAATTACCTAGTAATAACATACTAAAATTTCATGGTTCTATGTACCATATTTGCCGAGATATGAAGGATTTAAAAGGTCTTCCTTGTTTTTTGCCGACCCGACAATGCAGTAGTAGTGTAAATGGAGAATTTCCAGTGGCATAAAAAAATGTTCAATAAATCCGTAATTTTCATTAGATTTCTTTGAAATCAGCTCACCTTATAGGAAATTTACTTAGTTGTGGGGTGTGAAAAAAATATTGAAATCTGAAAATAACTAGATTTCACAGCCAAAGTTCAAGGTCTCCCTTTTTTTATGCCCACCCGAAATATATATACACAGGGTGATCGAAAAGTCTCTCCGCAGTAGTAATAAGATATTTACTTTATTGAAATTTTACATAAGGAGATATAAGAATTCTATAAATGTAATGACATATCATTGTTACCTGTTTAGAGTAAGTGCTGGAAGTGTATGATAGCGTACAATTTTCATTAAAATATCTAACTTCTTGTATGATTGCATTTTTGTCTTATAGAGTCATAGTTGCGGAGTGACTTTTCGATCACCCTATATATATATATATATATATATATATATATATATATATATATATATATATACACACTGTATATAGTACAGTGTACCCAAATTAAAGGAGAGGCAATGGATCTATTCATCACTGAAGGAAAATAGCTTGGTTGTCAGGGAGCCAAGACATTTTAAACAGCTTCTAAAGAATCCTCGGAGCGTCACAGCGGGAAAAGTTAGTCTTCAAAAGAAGACTAGATGTTTGGCCCAGTACGGTACCAGATCAACCAGTGTACCTGGCTGTGCGTGGCAGAGAGTGGAAGAGAACAAATCACTCATTCACCAGGCCTAAAAGATAGCGCCCCCCTAGCATTGTCTGTCTGGGAAGACAAACCAACGCACGAAGCTGCTACGAGGTTGCGAGGTATATATATATATATATATATATATATATATATATATATATATACGTATATGTTACTTATGCGTGTTCGAACGACGGTTCAGGGTCGACCTGTGGACGACCCCTCGGCAGCACCCCGCCTCATTTATATATATATATATATATATATATATATATATTATATATATATACACACACCAAAGAAAGGACTTAGCAAAGTAAAGAAAATAGAAATAGTAATACTTTATTAATGAAATTTTCGCACAGAGTAACCCGTTCTTCACAAGCCGTCAGCGGCGTCTTTTCAGAGGAGGCATGGGAGGTCGGCCCTTTGTTTTTATCACTATAAACTATGAAAGAGGTAAGATCAAGGAAAGATCACGAGAAAAGGAAACGCCAAGAATGTTAAGAGAAGAGGAAGGATTGAGTTGTGTGTTGTTGAAGGTAAGGAGATAGACGTGTGAAAGATTGTGACGAGTAGACAGATGGAGGTACTGAGTTTTTAAGGCAATGAAAGTCACAAGGTTTTCTTTGCCCCCAACCAGAGATAGCAGAAAGATCATAGGTCAGGTGCTCCATAGCCGTACTACGCGAATCATGGAATGAGTGTTGAGAAGGACGCTTTGGAATACGGATGGTGAAGTGAAGAGTGGAATCATCAGCATGGGAGTGAATAGGAGAGGAAGAACGAATTAAAAGATCATTAATAAATAAAAGGAAAAGAGTAGGTGACAGGACAGAACCCTGAGGAACACCACTGTTAATAGCTTTAGGAGAAGAACAGTGGCCATCTACAACCGCAGCTATAGATCGGCCAGAAGGAAATTAGAGATGAAGGAACAGATAGAAGGATAGAAACCGAAGGAGAGCAGTTTCAAAATTAAAGATCTGTGCCTGACTCTATCAAGAGCTTTTGATATGTCTAGTGCAATAGTAAAAGTTTCACCGAAACACCAAATGGAGGATGATCAAGAGTCAGAGACATATGGAAGAAGATCGCCAGTAGAGCATCCCTTCCGGAACCCATACTGATGATCTGAAAGAAGACTGTGAGAAGAAAGATGTTTAAGAATCTTCCTATTAAGGATAGATTCATAAACTTTTGAAAGGCAAGGAATCAGCGCAGTTGGACGATAGTTGGAGAGTTGAGAGCGGTCTTTCTTCTTTGGGGCAGGCTGAATGAAAGCGAACTTCCAACAGGAAAGAAAAGTACCAGATAAGAGGCAAAGACGAAAGAATTTGCCTAGGCAGGGCGTCAGCACAGAAGTATAGTTCTTAAGAACAACAGGAGGAACACCATCAGGACCATACGCCTTCCTAGGGTTGAGCCCAGATAGGGCAGAAAAATATCTTTAGAAGAGATTCTAATTTCAGCCATAATAAAGTCAGAGGGGTGAAGATGGAGGAGCACCAGCGGAATCGTCCAAGGGTGAATTCTAAGCGAAAGTTTGAGCGAAGAGTCCAGCTTTGTCAGGAGAAGAGACGGCAACTGGCCGTCGGAATTGAAAGGAGGAGGGAAAGAAGAAGCAGCAAAGTTGCTGAAGATGTTCTTAGCTAGAAGACCGAAAGAGCGAGAAGAATTGGAATTGGATAGATTTGTACATGGACATGCTGGGATCGAACAGTATCCCAACTTGGATATGATCGGCGTTTTCAATAGAGTAGTCGCTATATTCCTATCCCTTCGTTTAAAGGCTCTCAGTATCTGCACATTTATTCTTCTTGCTCTGTTTACTGCTATCTTATTTTGTGTTTCAAATTTAATGTGTGTGTATATATATACTATATATATATATATATATATTATATATCGTAAAGAACGACGCTTGTATAGGAGATATTCCGCGCAAAACGAGAGAGAGAGAACGAAACAAATGAAAAAATGAGGAAACCACCCGGGAATCGAACCCGGGATCTTCCGATTGCCGGTCAGATGCGATACCATTACACCATGGGCCTCACTCTTCCAAATGCCGTAATTCTTCTACATACTCGCAGAAACATTTTCATTTTGTTTCGTTCTCTCTCTCTCGTCTTGCGCGGAATATCTCCTATACAAGCGTCGTTCTTTACTTTATTTATACTGCGTGTTCTTTGCAGTTGAATGTGTATATATATATATATATATATATTATATGTTCACCACCACCTTTGGTTTTACTCCCATTTCACTGACTCCCTGGTGAACTAGCTTACAGCTTTTCTATCCTAAATGACCTAGAGCAGATTGTACAGTACCCTACTCGTATCCCCGGTCGCATTGGAGATAGGCCCAAGATTCTGGATTTATTTCTTATCTCTCAGCCTTCTTACTCTGTGAAACTTTTCTCTCCGTTGGGCACCTCCGATCACAATCTTATATGTGTTTCCTGTCTTATCGCTCCAATACGGCTTTTGGATCCCCACACTGATTGGGCTGCCCTCCTGCAGTACTTCTGTGATTTCACATGGAATGATTATTTATGCATCCGTGGCCGGAGCCCTTCTGAATATGCTGAACGCATCAGAGAGATGATTCTCTCGGGC
>JAJOZX010000223.1:867500-920000 GCA_023014485.1 Bathynomus jamesi
TGCACGTGCCTGCTTACCAAGCCCTGGGGTGTAACGTGTCTTTGAAAAATGCTGTTCCTGCACTCCCACCTGGGCTTCTTCGCATCAAACCTGGGCGCTGTCAGCACTGGGCATAGTGAAAGATTTCATCAGCATATATCAGCCATGGAAAAGCGGTACCAAGGAAAATATAGCCCCCAGTATGATGGCCGACTGAATATTTATAAGAGAAACCCCTAGTAATAGTTATAAGCAAAAATCAGCTGCAAAACAAATTAGGCAAGATACTCGTCCTTTTTGTACGATTAAATATGCCCAAAAAGTAAGAAAATCTGTCAAATTTCATTTACACTTCCTACGAAATCCTGTTGTTGAAAAATATAGCTTAGTAAACTAATGAAAAATTATATTAATCGGCGAGTGCTAGTCCTCTTCAGCATTATAAATGTGACGTACAGTATTAAGTGTTGTTCTGTTGAAAAATAGTGAGAGTTCAAATTAAAACATGCATGTTCGGCAGTGTATATATATATATATGAAAATTATTTCACGAAAGTAACACGTGTTCCTGAGGATGTCATTAGACGAAAGCGCTTGAGCACCATTCTGTGTTTCCTTTCCTTCGTGGTTTTATTCATCATATATATATATATATATATATATATGAATAGAAACGACGTAAATAAGGAGCGTCTCTGCACACGGGGAAGAGAAATAACGAATAAATGAAAAATGAGGCCAACCGCCCGGGAATTGAACCAGGGCAATTGGAAGGCCCTGGGTTCAATTCCCTGGCGGTTCGCCTCATTTTTCATTTATTCGTTATTTCTCTTCCCGTGTGCAGAGACGTCCTTATTTACGTCGTTTCTATTCATTTATATACTGCGTGGTCATTGCAATTAAATGCACATATTCACGATTTGCAAGGGTGCCCTCTCAGGGCATTGGTTTCTGCCCTATGTAGGAGAATTTCGATTTATGATTGATGAGGTCCGTTGTGTAATGGTAGCGCATCCAACCGGCAATTGGAAGGCCCTGGGTTCAATTCCCGGGCGGTTCGCCTCATTTTCATTTATTCGTTATTTCTCTTCCCCGTGTGCAGAGACGCTCCTATTACGTCGTTTCTATTCATTTATATACTGCGTGGTCATTGCAGTTAAATGCATATATATATATATATATATATATGGTAATTATTCGTTTTTTGACCCAGTCTCTTTTTATAATCAGAGCAAACTTTTCTGGTCAATTTTGAGGTGTTCTGCACGAATCTGCCATCCGTTTCCTGTGCAAATGCGTACTTTTCGAGATATCGTCATCTTGAAAACTACGCATTTGCACAGGAAACGGATGGCAGTTTCGTACAAAACACCTCAAAATTAACCAGAAAAGTTTGCACTCGTCATTTTCGTTTAAACTAACGAATTTAAACGAAAATATCATGACTTAACCTAACCAATCATCAAGGGCGTACAGTTGACCTAACCGGTGTCACGTACTGAACTGTCCGCAAAACATTAGGACCGATCAATTTCTGATGCGTGATGTTTACGGGGGCTCCGCCCCCGTACCCCCGAGACCTAAATTATACAAATGATAATGTAATAACATGTGCCAACCTTGCATGGGTAGTCCGCTAAATTTCGCCTGCCCTTAAACTGAAACGACACACATTTATTTTTAGGATTTTTTTTACGGCGCCTAAAGACCTTCTGGTCTTTTCTTAAAATACAAGCACTATTGCATTTAGGGCAGGTCACGGATGTCTTAATTATTCCGTGATTTAAAAAAAGGTCTAAACTCTTGTCTTCATCGAGGGCAATATGGCGGATCACGTCTTCAAAATCAAATATGCATAACTGACACGTCATACTTCTAGTCACAAAAAAATTGAACTGAACTGACGACCAATTGCTAAAAATTATTTATTTGTAAAACAGGACAAATTGAATTACGCAGAAGTAGCCAGAATCACCAAAAATAAGAAATATTCACCAAATAGTCGATATATATATATATATATTGAAAAAACACCAAAAATAGAAAATATATTTTAATAAAAAAACACATTTTATACAAATTTGCACAAGATAATATATATATTTTCTTATTCAGTTTTGATTGGTTATTCAATATATATTGCTGTTATAGCTGGGTGTGACTGGGTCAAAAAACAAATAATAACCGTATAGGTATATATATATTTTAATTAATCTGAATATTGTGTACAACCTTTCAAAGTACTTTGTAGTTGTGGCCAATATTTAAAAAAGGACACACACATATATTTTTTTTGGGGGGGGGGGGGGAGGGCACAATTATGAGAGAAATATGAACACTAACACATCAATGTGAATGAATGAAAAAACACCTTATTAAAGGTACTAAAAACGCGGGTGTATTTTATAGAATACATGCTTTAATAGGATAACTAAAGGGTAAAATGGTCCACCACTTCTGAATAAAATTTTTAGAGGTAAGCGTTAAAATAAATATTCCGTTTTCTTTGCACCAATATGGAACGAAGAAGATGTATACTGATTTAAGGGGTGACGGTATGAATTCAAAATTGACTGTAAAATGGGAGCCAATATTATTATTATCATTGAACTATCTCGTATTAATTGATGCAACTAGCGCGTTTCGCCCCTTTTTAATTTTGAAGGTTATTTATTAAAAATTACGGTTCTTTTGCATTATCCTCCCAACACTAATTTTTTTATATAATGTTGGTTTGGTTTTGGTTATGGTACTTTATTTTCCTTCCATTATAAAAAAAATTAGTGTTGGTATTAGGTTAGGTTAGGTTACGGTAAAAACAGCCCGCCGCCATTATAAAAAAAAATTAGTGTTGGGAGGATAATGCAAAAGTACCAAAATTACTTTTTCTTATGCGTTATTACCACAAATTTTGCAGCATGCTGTATTGATATCTTTCATCATTTAAAAAAGTAATGACGCATGGTATTTTAAAATCTAATGCAGCTAATTTAAAGTTATATTGCATAGAATTTGGTGTAAGTAATGAGCTGATACATAAGTTTGCTGCTAGTATATATTAAGTTTTATTTTAGACATGATATAACCTTGAATAACTGTTAATACAGTTTAGTCATTTGAACTATGGGCCTATAGCAGTGAAAGAATACAGAGTTTGGTTTTTGCACTTCTGAAATATGAAAGCCTGCCTTGCATTACTGACTAATAATAATAATAATAATAATAATAATAACAATTATTATTATTATTATTATTATTAGTCATTGTTAGAGAAAATAAAACTTATTTACTAGTCTGAAATCTGCTAATGTGGCAGAAATGCCATTATTAGTCTGAAAACAAATACTGCAACAGATGCGTGTCAAGCATGTAGGTTGAGTTCGCAGATGTTGTATTCAATGTGAAGGGCGAGGAATTACAGATTTATTTTGAATAAATTAAATTTCTTTAAATTATCTTACAGATGTAGAGCTTAGAACAACAATTCAATTTGTTTGGCTGAGCATTATGACATGGAAGCAAGACGAATAGCTATTTGGATTGATGAAATATAAATTACAAGTATGCGCTTTATCACCATGGCCTTTTTTAAAATGTCTGATATATATATATATATACATATATACAGGGTGTCCCATAAGATAAGTCCGACATCAAAGGAAAAATAATAAAAAAGGCAAAACAAAAGCTTTTATTTACAGAACGTGCTCACTATGTCCAACATTGTTTTCAATACACAAATTCAGACGTGATACCCAGTCAGCAAGCACACGGTGAATGATGTCAGCAGTATTGGTGTTACATGCCCCAATAATGCGCTGCCGCAAATGTTCAACACTTCTAATTTTCTCTGCGTATACCAGCGCTTTCAAGTGGCCCCAGAGATAAAAATCTAGTGGCGTGAGATCCGGGCTTCTAGCTGGCCATTCCATAGGCCCTCGACGTCCTATCCAATGACCAGGGAATTGTTGGTGCAGGTATTCCCTTACTTGGGTGCTGCAATGTTCAGGAGCGCCGTCTTGCTGGAACCATGTTGGGAAATTTCCTTCTTCGTTCAAGACACTGGGAAATGCTTCTTCCTTGAGCATACGTAGGTAGGTGCCTCCAGTGATATGTTCATCGCAAAAGAGGGGGCCTATGATGCGATCCCTCCAAATGCCACACCATACCATCACCCGAGATGCACCTTGTTCCTTTGAAGAGGTATACCAGTGAGGGTTGTTTTGAGACCAGTAGCGGGTGTTCTGTCGATTTACCACACCATTTCTATAAAAAACAGCCTCGTCACTGAACAGAATGGTGGACGGGAAATTGGCATCCAGAGCATATGAATTGTGGTTTGTAGAAATAGAAAAATATGAATTTCTCCTATGATACCGGACTTATGGGACACCCTGTATATATATATATATATATACACAGGGTGTTTGAAAACTTTCTGTACAAATTGTAATGGGGGATAGGCAACACCAAGACAAACCCTTTTCGTCAATAAGTGTATGTCCGCTGACGTCACCATTCGGCGCGAGAGGGCGCCGCTGCAATTGGCTAAAAGGTGAAGTGGGCTAGACTCGCGCTTGCCGCGGCCGGGCATTCTTAAATCGGACGTAGTACGCGTAACATGTTTATTTAAAGAAGGCATGTTTATTTAAAGAAGGCATGTTTATTTAAAGAAGGTGCTGAAAGTTGCGACCGGTAGCATCAATGCATGCCCGACAGCGTCGAAGCATTGACCGACGTACACGTCGAAAGATTCCCGGCATTTCGGGAACAGTTCCAGCGGCGACAGCGATTCTTGCTACGAGGTCTTCTTCTGAGTAAATGGGAGTCTCGTACACGAGGTTCTTCATGTGTCCCCACAGGAAGAAATCGAGGCATGTTAAATCGGGCGATCTCGGTGGCCAGGCTACGGGCCCACCCCGGCCTATCCATCGGTCCCCAAAAGTGGTGTTCAGATAATCCCGCACATCGTTGCTGGAGTGTGCTGGGGCCCCGTCGTGTTGAAACCACATTCGTCTACGAATAGCAACGGGAACATCTTCCAGCAGTTCCGGCAACGTTTCTTCAAGAAATATCCGATAAACCCGCCCGTCGAGTCGGGCAGGCAGCAGGTACGGCCCAATCAACTTGCCATGGACGATACCCGCCCAAACATTGACGGCGAACCGTTCTTGATGAGCATGCACCCGTGTAGCATGTGGATTTGCGTGCGCCCACACGTGAGAATTGTGCATGTTAAACACACCCTCACGTGTGAAACAGGCCTCATCTGAGAACAGCACATAAGCCGGAAAATTAGGCTGCACCGCTGTCTGCTGCAGAAACCAGCGTGCGAATTCCACACGAAGAGGGTAATCCCGAGGTTGTAATGCCTGGACTCTCTGACGATGAAACGGATGTAACTGCTGCTCGTGCAACACTCTCCAGACCAGGTCGTGGTTCACACCGAGGATACGTGCAACACCTCGCGTGCTTGCGCTTGGATTGTCCTCAAATCGCCGTAGGATTTCTTCTTCCATGTCAGGAGTGCGCACGTTTCTCTCCCGACCAGTGTCATGCATGTTTGCATGGAATGTTCCAGTTTCTCGCAGTCGCCGATGCAAATGCGCAAACGTTTGGTGGTTTGGCACACGTCTGTTTGGGAAGCGCTGTCGGTACAACCTCACAGCAGCTCTTCCGTTTCCATTGGCAGCCCCATACACCATATGCATGTCAGCCATCTCAGCAGTCGTGAAGCGCTCCATGTTACGCGTACTACGTCCGATTTAAGAATGCCCGCGGCAAGCGCGATTCTAGCCCACTTCACCTTTTAGCCAATTGCAGCGGCGCCCTCTCGCGCCGAATGGTGACGTCAGCGGACATACACTTATAGACGAAAAGGGTTTGTCTTGGTGTTGCCTATCCCCCATTACAATTTGTACAGAAAGTTTTCAAACACCCTGTGTATATATATATGTTAACCTCTCCGTCTATGGCCTGGGTTGGTTCGAAGTCGACGGGGATTCTGGTTAGGTGGCAGCAACGGATTTGTTACTTGCAGTAGTTTCTTCTATACTACTCTTCGAGTTCTTCTATAGTCGTTCGGAGGATTCTGTGAGGCTTACTAAATTCTCTGAAGGTTCCCTGATTCTTCTTATAAAGTATTGGGAAATTTTTTTTCTCTATTTACAACTAAGTTCTCTGAAGGTTCCCTGATTCTTCTTGTAACGGATCGGGAGACCTTAATGACTAAGTTCTCTGAAGAGAGCAAGGCTCGAAGGAGAAGATAAAGACTGTTTCTTACTGTAATTTACTGCTAAAATGTACAGGTAGTGCTCAGCCTCGAAGTCTAATTCTGAATGAACATGGAAGAATTTTTGTGGGTTTATATACCCATAATTTACTAACATCATTATTATTAAATGTTGAAAAGGCTGCATTATTTTTGCACAATATTTGAAAATAAAGTAAATCTTTTAGCTGTGGTAATGTTTAAACGGATAAACAAGATATTTGAAGATGAAGCCATATTTTTATCTTAAACCGCGTATTTTCAGATCCGATGTTATCATGATCTGCGAGTTAGCTAAAAGTGAAAATTGAACTATGCATCTTTACACTAAAATATGCCTATGAGCAAAAACTAAAAGTTTAAGATTTACAATTAAATGCTTAGGCAAGACATGACTTCATCTTTTATAACGAAGAGAGAATGTATGCAAAACATGAACATTACAAAACTTTATCAGGATTCATTAAGCTAAATCTAAAAAAATGATTAAGAAATTTTAGAAAGAACAAGTCACCAATTATTTGGCAAAGTAGAAAGCAAATCAAAAATTTTATCCAAACTCGCGTTAGGCGATTTTGGTCCTTATGTAAAAATGAATACATACACGTACATACATATGAATATAGGTATTATATGAAGTTAAACATATACGAATATATAGAATTATATAAGTACATGAACCATATAAGCAGATGAATTCTACAAATGGATACAAGAACTATATAAATGAATACAGGCATACCTCGCTTTACGACGCCTCGTTTTACGAATCCCCGGGTTTACGAATTTTATTTTACACTAAATAACAAATTAAATAAACAAATTTAAAAAGTAAAAATAATTATCTCACGCAAGCATATACAATGCGTAATGTGGTAATCGCTTCAGAAGCATCGTGAGTGCGTTTGTTCGCTCTGGCGCGTTCATGCACCTTGGTGTCCGGGAATGCATCAGTTTATATGTCTGCTTTGACGAAAGAGGTTGTGCTTGATTCACTCTCTCGCTAAGTGTGTTTCACTGTTATATTGCTTACAATTACCCGTTTCTTTGCTTTCTTTTTTATTTTAAAGGATTATTTTTTATTTAAAATGATGCATTCTATGAACAAACCATTGTTCGCTGCATAAGCTATTGTTTTATTACCTTTTCTTGCGATTTTTATATAATTTTGTATGTAAAATTTTGTTCTGAAAACGTAACCCTTGATTATAACATTAAGTCTATGAGAAATAATGCTCTGCTTTACGAAGTTTCGCTTTACGGACGCTCTCTAGGAACGAATTAATTCGTAAACCGAGGTATGCCTGTATAAGAATTACATGAATGAATAAGAGAGTATAGGAATATAGGAATTATTCATGGTTCATTTTTACAGGGCTCTTCCCTCTAGAATGATATTAATACAATAATATAACATCCTAACTAATGCTAACTAGGTGATAACTATGGGTTTTATAATACAGATTTATATACACGACATAAGTCGGGTGGTTAAGTCTAGTTCACCTGGTCTGGTTACGCACCCTTGGTCGTGCATAAATAGTTTCACGTTGTTCGATGTCTCTTGTTTTCCTTTGTTCCAAGAACGATCTTTTCATCACAAATATACCGAGGATAATAGCACGTACAATAATAATACTAACGGCAGATGTTGAAAAAATTGTTACAGGTTGTAGTATTTGTAAGAGATTATTTTGGTTATCATCCGAAATTTTAAACCGACTTAATTGATCATTCCATTCAGGGGCATGTAGCTCGGGTAGGATGGTTACAGGTTTCATGGAGAGATTTAAGATCTCTATGACGGGTTTAAATTTAATTTGCGACGGGAAGGGGTATGAGTCATTAATAGTAACCTTGTAAATGTTGTATATTTGGAAGGTTTTTGAACGCAATGGGCAACCAATTCGTAGCCGAATAACCATAGGTATTGTGATGAGGGAATAATTTGACGGACACTCGAAAGTAGCGGTAGTCCTTTCCGCGAAAGAAACCCAGATGTCTGGTCCAATTCGAAGTTGGACGGTTTTAGAGGAATGAAATTTTGTAAACGAACATACCGAGGCATGACGGTCACGAATTAAGTCGATAAAGCAAGACCTAGTAGTTGGAAGAATGACTGGTGTGAGTGGAGGGTAAACGAGTTGTTATTTGTTTGCGGGAATCTGCAATGCCGGACGTCGCTATCTGACATCATAGGATATGCTGACAGGTCTTTGGTGAGGAAAAGGTAAGGTTGTACTGTGGGTAGACACAACCGATAGACATTAGAATTGTTTTGGTAGGGTGTTGGGAAAGGGTGAAATTTATATATGTCATAAGTGAGTACATCGAAAAATGGTACAATTATGAGGTACGTGTAGGGGCGTGGTCCATGTACAGTCCATGTGTATTCTAGAAATTGGGGGTAATTAGTATGGTTGAGTGGGAATATGGGTGATAATTTTAATTGTGTCTGGGCGGTGTAAACCAAAGACTGAAGTGTTTCCCATGGTATTAGTGTGGAAAGAGTTTTTTCTATGGGCTAGCTGGGTTGCACGCAAAACCTTGGAATGAATCGTAATTATTTACTGTAAATATTTATCGATTAGGGTTACTTGTAGGTTAATTATTTCTATTAATTCTAGATATCTTTTGTGTTCTTTGTATTAGGCTAACAGGGATTCAAGGTATGTGAATCTGTCAGAAAGGGCGTGGAGGAAGTGATTGTTTTCGTGTAGTGACCTAATAGTTTGTTTTAACATGTGTCCACTATATTGCCGATTTCGCGCGAAGAGATTCAATTTGAATTCAATTCTTTTAATATTTTCTTCGGTTGCTAATCCGAATAAACCCTTCAATATTTTTCCTCCTATATCTATCAGTCCCCTTTTATTTCTTTGATTAAATTTTTCAGAGTTTTGAGTTCCAGTTTGTATCCATGATAATGCTAATATTTCTGATAGGGTGCATACTGTAGTTTGAATATTTTCGAATGTATTTTCTAACAGAACGCGACTAATTTGGTCTGTTCCCGAGATATTTTTAACAGAACCATGAACTTTACTTTTAAACGTTTTTAATTGGGTTTTTATCTGAAGGAGATTGATTTTAATTCTAGCAGGTGAATGCAAATTGATAAAAAGGTCCGCGTGTCCTTTCAAAAATTTACCTTCTGCAAGCTTTTCTATAACAACTCCGGTAGAAATTTTAATGCTAGGGCTACAAGAGTAAATAATTTCGAAAATTATAAGGGGGACAATTTTATTCATTTCTACGTCTTAGATTATACGGAGATGGGGGTGGCCGTGTTGATACGTGTGTTTGTGGGCGAAGTGGTCGGCCCCATTTTGGTGGCAATGGGGGTCGACCGTTAAGCTCGTATTCTGAGCGGGTTCGTTTCTTATGTGAAGGTTCTGGAGCCTCATCTTGTTCAGAGACTGGCTCGAGTACTGGTGGTATTACGAGGTACCAATCTTCGTCATGGGTAGTGGTTCCCGCGGTGACCACTTCAGTTTTTTATCCCTGCTGGATTTGTTAAGACCTTTATCCTTCGAAGGATAGGCGGCTCGAAACCCTGGCAGATGTTTTTCGGGAAGGTGTTGTTCGGCAGCTATCTTCAAATTATCAGCGTGAATGATCTTTAGTTTGGAATGATCCCGGAGGTCGAGGATTTCATAACGGTTCTTTCAGAGGTTTTTCATGATCCTATATGGGACAGCCCATTTTGGGTATAATTTGCGATGAGCACTAGACGGTTTCACGCTCTTTAGGTAACATCGCATACCGACGATTATAGTCCGTTGACGTGGATGACGCCTATGTTACTCTTGCTCCATCTGTTGGTTTCTTTGGTCTAGGGCATAGCGGATTATGTCAAAAATTTTGAAGGATCGTTCAGCGAGTTGCTGATTTGCTTCTGCCATCTCGGAAGATGTTAGAACTGCCGTGTCGATTTGGTCGGGCAAATCAAAAAGTAGCCGCTTGTCGTATTGATATAGGACGAAATGAGGGGTGTCCCCGATAGACACGTTATAACCATTGTTGATGGCTCTTTGTACCATGGGAAGGGAATCATCACATGTAAGGGAGGATGCATCGAGAACGTGGCGAAGGGCTTCTAAGATCTTCCGATTTGCCTTTCCACTAAGCGGTTTGCCTGCGGATGGTATGCCACAATGTGTTTTTAATTTTACACATGTTACAGAGTGACTCGAACAGTTTGGAAGTGAAACTAAGGGCGTTATCCGAAATTAGGATGGAAGGAGTAGTATAATTTTGGATGACGCGTTCCACTAGGGCTCTTGCCACAGTTTCCAAGGTCTGGTTTGGAATGGCAACTACTTGGCTGTAACGCGAGAAGTGGTCCGTAAACACAATGATGTACTGGTTTCCCTTTGGTGTTTTGCGGAATGGTCCCAGTATGTCCATTCCAGTTCTTTACCAGGGACTTTGGCATACTAGATATTTATGCATGGGAGCTGTGGACGGTACGTTGCCTTTGTGTTTTAAACAAGACAGGCATTCAGCGATGTATTCATGTATCTTTCTGTTCATTTCGGGAAAATGGTATCGCTTCAAAAGACTCTTGATGGTGCGATCCGGCCCCATGTGGTCATACAAAGGTGAGTCGTGACAAAGTCCAATGGCTATATCTACGAGATCCTTTGGTATTTCCACGAGGTCGTTTCCATCTTCGTTCCTAAAACGTACGAGCCCATCCTTTAGGTTGTACTGTTCTTTTACCTTCGATGGTTCCTTTTGTTTCAGGCGCGTCCGAAGGTCCTGGATGTGTTGGTCCTGTTGTTGGGAGTATTACAGATATTCGTATTCGAACACAGGAAGAATTTCTATCTTATTCACTTGGGTGTCGGACTTGAATCTCGACAATCCGTCTGGAATAACTTGAAGTTTTCTCGGTTTGTATACGATTTTTACCGCAAAATCCTGAATCAACAGAGCCCATCTACTCAACTGTCCTTCAAGTAGCTTGTCCTTGAAGAGATACGTGAGTGGCTTATGGTCAATTTCGATGGTTACATCGTAGCCATAGACGATATTTCGAAATTTTTTCAAAGCCCAATATACCGCTAGGGCCTCTCGGTCCGTAGTGGAATAATTCCGTTGAGGTGGAGAGAGAAGCTGACTGGCATAAGCAATGGGTAATTCCACACCATCTACGTCCTGTAATAGGACGGCTCCTAGTCCATAGGAGGAAGCATCTGTGGCTCTGACAAAGGGTTTGGTGTAATCGGGATATTGGAGGATGGGATGACAGGTTAGTTTACCAATTAAAGTTTCAAAGGCATGTTGGTGATCAGATTCCCAGTTAAATTTAGCATTTTTCTGGAACAAATTAGTAATGGGTTTAGCAATATTTGAAAATTGGGGGATAAAATTCTGATAGAATTCAACAAATCCAATAAATGAACGAGCATCGTCGATGGTTTTGGGTATAGGGTACCTTTCCAGTGCTTCGAGTTCGGCTGGATCAGGTTTAATTCCTGTGGATGATAGTAGAAATCCTAGGTATACCAGGGATTCCTGTAAAAAGTTGCACTTTGCAAGTTTCAGTTTAAGGTGTGCTTTTCTCAAGCGTGATAGCACATTCTGAAGACGTTGAAAGTGTGTTTTTATATCCGAACTATAAACGATAATATCGTCAAGATAGACGAGAGCTTCAACACCTAATAGGTCGGAAAGGACTATATTCATCAACCTAGAGAAATTAGCAGGCCCATTTCGGACTCCGAAAGGTAAAACCTGGAATTCGTAATGGCCTCGGTTAGTGGAAAAAGCAGTCAATGCCCGAGATTCGGGACTGACCTCCATTTGCCAATAACCAGATGCTAAATCAAGGGATGAAAAGAAGTTAGCTTTCCCTACGTTCAGAATTGTTTCCTGCATGTTTGGAATAGGGAAACGGTCTGGGATGGTAATGTGGTTTAGGCGTCTAAAATCTATACAAGGGCGAGATGTTCCGTCCTTTTTGGAGACAAGAATCATATGAGCGGACCAGGGACTAGCTGAAGGCTGAATAACATCCTGCTCCAACATGTCCGTGATGTGTTCCTCAATAGTGACTAATTGGGAATGTGGAATGAAGATGGGTTTGGAATTGGGTTCCAGCTTGATTCTGAAAGGGACCAAATTAGTTCAGCCTAGATGATCTCCTTTTCTTATAAGGAAATCGAGAAGTGATTCCAGTAGTTTGGGATCCTGTAAGGCTGGTGACTCCTGAAGGGAGTGCTCCAGACATTTCTTATATTCTACTTTCAATACTGAAGGGTTTAACTCCAAGGAACTGGAAGCGCGATTTATTGTACTGGTGGGGAAATCTGAATTTATTTCTACTGTGGAAACAGTTCCTATTTTCTGATTTGAAGTTAATTCGATAGGGCTTTTTCCTTTGTTTAAACAAACAACAGGGATAGCTGAATTCTGACTCTGACTAAGGACTTGGGTTTTCTCTGTAATCAGAGTACGATCTGACTCTAATAGTTTTCCTTGACTGTTGACTACTCTTGCAAGGAAACAAACCTTCTCATAAGGTGCTACTGTTATATGCTCGGTAGGGCATATGAAAAATTGTGAATCTGACTGGTTCGGCGACTAAAATTTGCCATATTGGCTGAACTGAAGCTGGCTGAACTGAAACTGGCTGACTAGAAACTGGCTGACTGGAAACTGACTGACTGGAAATTGACTAGCTGGAAACTGACTGACTGAAAACTGACTGTGTTGATCCTACTGGATTCAACAACTGGAACTGATTACTCTGGGGGCTGATTTCAGGAGCGGTTGTCCCTCTGGATGCAACCGACTGACTTGAACTGCTATCAAGTGGAGTGGGTTTCCTATTTCTTTTGGAAATTCGAACTGAACTAATTCTGTTAGCATTAAGCTGTCTATTATTCTTATGGAGAGGGTGTGTCCCATTTCGACACCTCACTAACTTTCCGGCTGGGTAAATTTCCCATTGATTCCGGTTGAAAAAATCCATACCTAGTAGGATATCTGTCTGAAAGGTGGCGACTGTGTCCACTATACAACATTTTGCGGGGTATACCGCGTTTCCAACCTCTAAATATAATTCAATTTCTTCGTATGTAGGTATGGGTGTGCCTGTAACTCCTCTGAGTTGGCAGGAAGGTGCTTAATTTCATATTTGTAATCTGTACTCTCTAGTAACTCATCTACACATTGTTTCTTAATTAACGTCGCGTGTGCTCCTGTATCTAGGAGAGCGGTTAAATCTTGGTTATGTGCTGCAATTTATTATTAAATCTAGGAGGGAGGTTCGCACCTATTATCCTGATGGGGAGTTTGTGTGTGTATTTTGGTTCATTACTGTTATTTAGGAGGGAGGAGGCTGAACTGCTGCCTCCAAAGTAGGGTCTAAAAATGGGCTCGAATTGTCTTCTATGGGAGGACCTGGGTCATATTCTACTGGATCACCATACGCTGGAGGGTTTTCTTGAAAACTGTACTCTGGGGAAATTGATTCCTCCGCTGGTACTTCTACGTACCGAACTATCCGACCTTGCTGATTGTATTGGGGTTTGTATATTGGGTAATAGTGTGACTGACCCTGTGGTCGTAATCTATTTGGTTGGTGGTTCGGTTGAGGCTTGGAATTGACTGGTTTCTGGGGATTGGAGGGCTTTTGGGAACGTTGGTGATTCGATTTCTGGAAGTGGGGCCTATACACTGCAGGGGCTTTATCAGCACATTTTTGTCGATCGCCATGGCGATGATCATGTTCATGAGAGTGGGAGCAATAAGGGGGATAATTGCACTGACTTATCATGTGCCCAAAGCTATCGCAGTTAAAACACTGTGGAGGAGGGCGTGCATTCTGGGTTTGGGGGGCTTGATTCTGGGGTGGTGTTCCCTGCATCGGCCTCGATTTATAGGGTTGTTGTTGTTGCTGTTGGTGTTGTGGTTGCTGCTGCTGAATGTACAGTAGTGTATGGGGGTTTCTCTACTCTTTCGGTCGTTCTGGTTTTCTAAATGTGGGTAATGTTCCCGTGTTTTATTTATGGCTACACTTACTGGTTTGTCAATATTTAGAAACTCTTGAAACTTTTTTTTAGGTGCTCCGGGTAGGTTTTGGTAAATGGTCGCTGCTACTATTAGGTTTCTTTGTTTTGAAGTGAAAGTAATGCCACACGCATTTTCTGCGGCTCGGACGGCTTCTCCTACGAGTTTATGTGTTCGTGTAATAAAATTATTTAAATCTTCATGTTCCTCTTTCTCCCATGTAGCTTAGAAAACAGCTTATAACGTGGCTAAGGGTTGTGCAAGTGTTATTTCTTTAAAAAATTCTAATAAGTTTTGTTTAAAATTGTTCCATGTTGTAGCTTCGCTAGTGGATGGGAGGTAGGTGACTGTATCATGGGCATTCCCTTCTTTAGGGTCGATAAACCTTTTTGCTTCGTTCAACAAAGTGATTATCTGTGGCCCCCTTAAAAATTAAGACAGTATGGGGAAGGTTTACCAGTCTACCTAAGTTAATGTATGCTTGGGCGGTGGTTTGAGACATACTTGATCTGAAGTTTGTGTTTGGGAACGTTTGAAGGGCCGGGGTAGGTGGAAAAATGGGTGTAGGGAGATTTTCGATGTCAGAAAGCACACCGTCTGAATCGCTCATATGTGAAGGTACTATTAATGTGCCCTAATTTGGTCTGCTTGATCGATCTCAATCTATGGAATGATCACTTGAGTGGTTTTCCTAACTACTCTGTCTAAGAAATACACATTAAATAAATGTACAACAATTTGCCTAACTACGGGAAAATTTGAAAAGATTGTAAACAAAATAATAAAAAAAAATGTAAACAAAATTTCACTCGAATGTACATGAAGGTACGGTAATATTATGATTGGTACATTAAATAAAAATTATTATATACTAACTCTAATAGTGAAAATAACTAGGTTTCAATAAAAAGAAATGTATCACTGGTCTATGGAATATTCACTGTGTTTTTTGTTAATTCTGGCTTGATACTAATTATTAACTGTTAATAATACTGATACTCAAATGTTTAGAGATTACTTTAAAAAATGAGATATGTACTTAACAGGATTCCTACGGCGAAGTCCTTGGAGACGCGTCCTGAAGACGTGTCTTTCTGGCCATTTGTTCTTCGATGAAAACTAGGCGTGGAGAACTTGGAGTCGTGACACACTGGTTCAAGGGTGGATGTGACGAACTGGAAGTCGTGACACGCCGGTCAACTGGATGTTGGTTAAGGTTCCAGGGACTGGAAGACTGGAAGAAACCTGGGTGCAGAGGGCGCCAGTTGTTAACCCCTCTGTCTCTGGCCTGGGTTGGTTCGAAGTTAGGGTTGCCAACCGTCCTTTTTTGAAAAGGACAGTCCTTTTTTGTAGATTTTTGTCCTTGTCCTTTCTTGAGTTCGGAAAGGACGCCATTTGTCCTTTTCTGATAACAATCTTGTTCCAAACAACAGTTTTGTAACAAAACTTTTGTTTAAAAGGAAATAATTATAAAGTCTTAAGTCCAGTAACATTTTATAAGTTTATCTATTTCTGGAACATCTGCATATTGCGAAAGAATTTTCAGTGTGATGAACGCTAAATGGCGTGATGATAGAAACCGATGTTCGGTTGAACTAGTAAAAAGTGAGCTTTTTGTTTATTTCAATTTAAAGGATAATTGTTTGGGTTTTGCGGGAAAAATAAAAAAATGATACTCTTTTACTGAAGTCTGCAAAAATTCAAGAAAAGTATAAATTTAAAAATAAATAAATATCAAGTTACCATAAATTTTGTTAATGCATGACTCAATGGGTCAATATCTGTATATCAATAAAAATATTTCCTTTAAAAAAATATGCAATAAAAAAGCATGCAGTATAAATTGTAATAAATTATAAATAAAATTTTACTTCTTTCCCTGACCCTGTAGACAGTATATTGGAATTGATGTTCTTGTCCTTTATTCAAACTTCATGGAGTTGGCAACCCTATTCGAAGTCGACTGTGGTTCTGGTTAGGTGGCAGCAACGGATTTGTTACTTGCAGTAGTTTCTTCTATACTACTCTCCGAGTTTTTCTATAGTGGTTCGGAGGATTCTGGGAGGCTTACTAAATTCTCTGAAGGTTCCCTGATTCTTATAACGTATCGGGAAATTATTTTTCTCTATTTAAGACTAAGTTCTCTGAAGGTTCCCTGATTCTTCTTGTAACGTATCGGGAGATTTTAATGACTAAGTTCTCTGAAGAGAGCAAGGCTCGAAGGAGAAGATAAAGACTGTTTCTTACTGTAATTTACTGCTAAAATGTACAGGTAGTGCTCAGCCTCGAAGTCTAATTCTGAATGAACATGGAAGAATTTTTGTGGGTTTATATACCCATAATTTGCTAACATCATTATTATTAAATGTTGAAAAGGCTGCATTATTTTTGCACAATATTTGAAAAAAAAGTAAATCTTTTAGCTGTGGTAATGTTTAAACGGATAAACAAGATATATGAAGATGAAGCCATATTTTTATCTTAAACCGCGTATTTTCAGATCCGATGTTATCATGATCTGCAGAGTTAACTAAAAGTGGAAATTGAACTATGCATCTTTACACTAAAATATGCATATGAGCAAAAATTAAAAGTTTAAGATTTACAATTAAATGCTTAGGCAAGACATGACTTCATCTTTTAAACGAAGAGAGAATGTATACAAAACATGAACATTGCAAAACTTAATCAGGATTCATTATTAAGCTAAATCTAAAAAAATGATTAAGAAATTTTAAAAAGAACAGGTCACCAATTATTTGGCAAAGTAGAAAGCAAATCAAAATTTTTATCCAAACTCGCGTTAGGCGATTTTGGTCCTTATGTAAAAATGAATACATACACGTACATACATATGAATATAGGTATTATATGAAGTTAAATATATAGGATTATATAAATACATGAACCATATAAGATGAATTCTACAAATGGATACAAGAACTATATAAATGAATATAAGAATTACACGAATGAATAAGAGAGTATAGGAATATAGGAATTATTCATGGTTCAATTTTACTACACACACACACACACACACATATATATATATATATATATATATATATATATATACATTTAACTGCAATGACCGCGCAGTATATTAACGTATAGAAACGACGTAAGTATAGAGGAGTGTTCTGCACACGAGGAAGAGAAATAACAAACAAATGAAAAATAAGGCACCCGCCCGGGAATCGAACCCAGGATCTTCCAATTGCCGGTCAGACGTGCTAACCACTACACCACGGAGCCATGATAGTCAGAAGTTGTAATACTCCTACATAGGGCAGAAACCAATGCCTTGAGAGGGCACCCTCGCAAATCGTGAATATGTACATTTAACTGCAATGACCGCGCAGTATATTAACGTATAGAAACGACGTAAGTATAGAGGAGTGTTCTGCACACGAGGAAGAGAAATAACAAACAAATGAAAAATAAGGCACCCGCCCGGGAATCGAACCCAGGATCTTCCAATTGCCGGTCAGACGTGCTAACCACTACACCACGGAGCCACGATAGTCAGAAGTTGTAATTCTCCTACATAGGGCAGAAACCAATGCCTTGAGAGGGCACCCTCGCAAATCGTGAATATGTACATTTAACTGCAATGACCGCGCAGTATATTAACGTATAGAAACGACGTAAGTATAGAGGAGTGTTCTGCACACGAGGAAGAGAAATAACAAACAAATGAAAAATAAGCACCCGCCCGGGAATCGAACCCAGGATCTTCCAATTCTGACTATCGTGGCTCCGTGGTGTAGTGGTTAGTACGTCTGACCGGCAATTGGAAGATCCTGGGTTCGATTCCCGGGCGGGTGCCTTATTTTTCATGTTTGTTATTTCTCTTCCTCGTGTGCAGAACACTCCTCTATACTTACGTCGTTTCTATACGTTAATATACTGCGCGGTCATTGCAGTTAAATGTACATATTCACGATTTGCGAGGGTGCCCTCTCAAGGCATTGGTTTCTGCCCTATGTAGGAGAATTACAACTTCTGACTATCGTGGCTCCGTGGTGTAGTGGTTAGCAGGTCTGACCGGCAATTGGAAGATCCTGGGTTCGATTCCCGGGCGGGTGCCTTATTTTTCATTTGTTTGTTATTTCTCTTCTTCGTGTGCAGAACACTCCTCTATACTTACGTCGTTTCTATACATATATATATATATATATATATATATATAAATAAATATGAATATAATTAGCTATGATAATAATGATATTATTTGCTGTTTATGATAATTCTTATGACGTTACTATACGAATGGAGTGAAATATATTAGCTTCTCCTTAGATTAGATAAATGAAATTTAAATGAATTTAGTTAATATTTTCTGGATCTATTTCGTAATACAAATATTAGAACGAAACAAAATTTGTTTATGAGTTATCTGTATTTATTCTAATTTTATTTTGTGTGGTATCGTTATTAATACATTAAACCGAAACAATAAACCTGCACATAGTAGACCAAAAATTATTTTTAAGGTTTTTTGCTGTATTTTTTGAACTCTTGCATATCTTCGAATAGGCAAACTAGATGGGTTTTTTACTATTTAAGCCAAAATAATCTTTCAGATTGCGAGGCTCGTTTGTCAAGATCATGTGGCGATAAGGCCACGGTCGGCGTTAAAGAAATCTTTGCTAATTGTCAGACACTATAGTTCTTATATACATAATATACACGTTGTTTTCATTTAGTAGTATATATATATATATATATATATATATATATATATATATATATATATATATACTGTGTATATATATATATCAGCAGAAACCTGATGCTTCAGAAATGCATCTTCTGCACGAATGCTTCCAGAAAGCTAAAACTAACGGGGACCGCGAGACAGAACGCGCCGGAACGCTGCGTAAAATGAGCCATGAATTTTTTTTCCTACTCAAATCAATATCTCGTCAGGTAATGCGTGTATGTTTGTTCCTTTTTTAAATTTCTCTCATGAAAGACCGTGAAGTCTTCTAAAGGAACCCCAGGAGGAAATTCTCAAATTGATCCATTTTCTTTGTCTGGTTTTGTTTGTTGTGGTTTATTTTTGTTTATAAATATCTCTTATGAAAGAACCCTCATAAAGGAAGTTAGGGGACCCTCATGAAGGACGGTGAGGAGGAAATTTTAAAAATGATCCACTCTGTCGGACCAAATGCCATCATACTACTTCCCCTTCCCAGGGGACTCCAAGACTTTTGAAGTTGATGTAATTTTTATTCCAAATTTTGAAAAGATTATGCAGTGTGTAAGAAGCATGTATATGTAGTGAGGAAAAGGGAGAGAAGTGGGTGTTTGAGAGCATGCTGGGCTACTCACAGGGGAGATGAGACACGGAAAGAGATCAACTCAGGAGGACAGTGACACCAGAAGTGGGAGTTGCAACACTCCCTACCTTCTGTCTAATGCCCTCCCCCCCCAGAGTACTTCCCTGGTCGATTGGTGTCTGCATTCTCCCCAAATAGAGTGGACAACAGTTTTAAAGAATAAAACAACTGAAGAAATACTAACAACATTGGAAGAAAAGACGCTGAGAATTTTAGAAAAAATATGTTCCGAAAGTACAGCCAAAACGAAAGAAGAACTGGTTAGAGCGGCAAAAACGAAGAATATTCCGCAAAAGAAAGAGAGTACAGTGGAGGCGAAGTTTGCTAATTGCGGAGACAACAGTGCCAGGAAAATAATACAATAAAAACTGTATAGCATCGATAGGGAAATACCAATCCTGATTAATGGCCATACAGAGAGGGAAGAGGAAAAGGCGGTAGAAGCAATAAAGGAAAATCCAAAATACTTCTATAACTATGCGAAAAGGAAAACAAAAACGCGCGCCAATATCGGGTCGTTAAGGAAAGTAAATAATGAACTAACGGACGATCTAAAACAAATATCTGAAACATTGAAAGCCCAATATGAATCAGTCTTCACTCCCCCAAAAAGTGACAAAGCGATACCGGACATAGATGCAGTGTTTGAAGAGAAATTGCAAGGAGATTGTATAACAGACTTTGATTTTACCCCAGAAGATGTAGCGAGAGTATAGGACAAGTGAAATCACATTCAGCTGCAGGTCCGGACAAATGTAACGCGTTATTGATTCAAAACTGTAAAAATAAAATACGAGGGTGCTTCAATAAGTATCCGCACTTTTTATTTTAGTGATAATATAGTATATATAATATATACTCGTAATAACGAGCCAAACTGAGATCTATAGGCTTATTTACGCTAGAAACATTATAGACTTAGGCTAGCAACAGTATGGCTTATTTAGGCTACTCGTAGCTGTCACATATCGTACGAGTGGTGAGCATGGCTGCGCCGCTTTCAATTTGTACTCTGGAAGAACAGAGATCCGTGGTTTGTTTTTTGTGGGCAGAAGGTGTGAAAGGAGCCGAAATTCACACGCGTTTATGTGCTCAGTATGGGAATAATGCATTACCACCGCAAAGTGTGTACGAGTGGATTCAAATGTTCAAGGAAGGTCGGACATGTGTGACAGATGCTCACCGCTCAGGACGACCGTCAACATCAACCAGTGGTGACAAGCAGGAAGAAGCCAGAGCCATGATTTTCGATGACAGAAGATTAACAATAAAAGAAATTGCATCTTCATTAGACATCAGTCAAGGGTCAGCCTATTCGATAGTTCATGACATTCTTGGCTTTCACAAGGTTTGTGCAAGATGGGTGCCCAAACAGTTGACAGAAGAGCACAAGCGTAGTCGTATAGACGTCTGCTCTTGTCTTTTGGCGCAGTATCATAATTAAGGTGAAAACTTTTTTGGAGCGCATTATCACTGGAGTTGAAACCTGGATCCATCACTATGAACCAGAAAGCAAACGACAGAGCATGCAATGGAAGCATCCAACATCTCCCGTCAGCAGGTAAAGTTATGCTAACACTGTTTTGGGATGCACGAGGCCCTATCCTTGAACATTATCTACAACGTGGAACTACAGTAACAAGTGCATCGTTTTCTGACCAGCTTCGGAATGAGTTAAAGCAAGCAATTCGCACAAAACGGAGAGAGAGATTGTCGGAAGGTGTTATTCTGTTACACGACAATGCGCGCCCTCATACCGCTGCAACTAGAAAATGCCTTCAAGAACTTAAACTTGAAGTTCTCGACCATCCAGCCTACAGTCCAGACCTGGCGCCTTCGGGTATTTACCTGTTTGGACCACTAAAAGACGCTCTGAAAGGTCAGCGATTCCAAGGCGATGATGATCTGAAGGAGGCGGTGCATGACTGACTACGCACTATAGTGAACGCCTTTTATTAATTACTTTCTTCTTTATTTTTTTACTCTACTATCGGCTCTTTATTTCATTTATCACTGCTTTCTCTACTCATTTCAACACTACTTTACAATTATATTCATGGTAGCCACGCCGAGACCTATGAAAGTCGTTACAAAACAAAGGGGGAGTTTATTAACACTCTTTTAACACTTTTTATTATTTATTTAACTCCGAAAATGGTTTAAGTAATTTAGAGGGGTGCGAGTACGGAATTTTACGATAACATTTTACGTCGGAGAGGAACACAAACAATTAATTAAACTTTACGTTACATGACGCCAACCTTACGCGTAACGCGTTGCCTAGAAGACTCCCTCCCTTGGGCTAGCCCGCTCTGTCGGCCTCCGTTCAGGACTGCCAACTCTACCCATTTTAAACAATTTCACAATTATTAGTAAATGATTTATATTAAACATTATAATCTTAATTAAACAGAAATTAATATTCTTAACTAAGCATTACTACACTCGCATCACCCCCTTGAAAATAAGTTTTTCATTAGGAAAACTTATTAATATCGTTTAACAAATTTAATAAATTTATTCACATTTAATATTTTTTTTTTTTTTTTTTTTTTTTTTTTTCTTTAACAATTCAAAGTTGATAGACAAGAAATAATTAGAATGACAAATTCCACACATATATTTTGTCTCATATTATAAAAATCGAAACTATAATTTTCACATTTGCATAAAATAACATTTCACACTAATAATTAAATTACAACCTGTAACTAATCTACACATGCCAAAAAAAAATAACGGAAAATTTTCTTACAGTGGCTACACAAATCTCAAGTTCACAATCTATTCCCGATTCCTCATCAACGATCGCTTTACATTTGAAACAGTTATTTGTATAGTTATACAGTTACTATCAGGGCGACATAGAAAAAAATAAGAAAGTTTACATAAAATACTGACCAAGAGCGCACATACTATTTCACGAAAAACACAACAACTATGGGCAATAATCGCACCCTTTCACTTATAATTTCATTACATAATAATCAGTACATTAATTTGCTGGACGTTGTTTAGATAATTTTCAATCGCAGCTCTCCTGCTCACTTCGCTAGAATGCAAGGGATTGCATCAATCAACATGCAACAGGGCAGCACGCTATAATGGTTCCGCTCTCTCTCCAATGGCGAAAAAAAAAACAAGAGACGTCCAATTCTAAAAGGATCAGGGGGGAGATATACTGAAAGCGGGACCACGCGCTGGAATTGGACGGAATTTGCAATTCTAGAAGTCGATGAAGAAACTCGCCTTGTCTCATCTCCACTTTTGTCGGTGAACGCTGCTCTTCCTACGTCCAGCTGAAAGACTCTTCCACTGGCAACAATCAAACGATCACTCCGCCGTAGGCCGTTTCCCAACGAACCTACTGTATGTCTGTATGGACAGTACAGTCGTAAACACCCGTTCAAGCTCACGTGGCTTGCCTACCGCGTGCTACAAACATATTTAGCGAAGCATTCGAGCAGCGTGACCAGCTACTGCCCGAAAAATACCAGTAGACCATCTTCGATCGAAACTTTCGTGTGCCAAGACCCTGCACACGTAAATTTCTCTTCTCTTCTCTTCCGAAACTGTCCTGCGCCAAGTCTGCGCATTCGGTTCCTCTCTTCTATCTCTTCTCTTCCGAAACCATCCTGCGCCAAGTCCCTGCGCAGTCTGGGTTTCCTCTTCTCTCTCTCTCATTGGTGATCGATCACCTATCCGGTCGACTAAACTCAATGGATGGAACTCGGATTCAACTTGGTTGCTCCAAACCGAGCCTCGAAATTTTGAAAAAAAAGTTTATTCGAAACGTTTCTGTACTGCTTATCATTTATTTATATTCAATTTACGAATTTTCTCGACAGTTCACTTCGAAACAATAACTACACATTTGCTCTGGCCAAATTCACGGAAAAAAAAAAATGACAATCTAAAAATTTCGCAAAAATTTAATCACATCTAGCTACCAATAAGGTCACTTATGGCAGTTACAGCGGAGAAGATAAAAGGTCATAAAACGCACGAAACAAAATTGTACAGTATAAATATAAAAGCGCCCATATAGTAACTGTTAGTATAATTTAAGAAATTTATTGTTCAAACTACGTCAGAAATCACATCAATACTTTTAAATACAAAAGACAAAAATGAACCCCAGAAACTTCATGTCATCCATTCTCTGACAATCATGAACCCTCTTGCCCTTTGAGGAGGAGCACACAAAGACGCCACAAAAACGTTACTGGCTATCTAGAAGGCTCCATTTCCGAGTGTACACTTGAGCCAATGTTTCAAATGCATTAGTTAACTCCGACTGAAGGTTTAAACAATAATAATTTTCCAAAACAGTTATTAAAAAGTAAAAAAAATTTAAATATTACTACCAAAAATTATTTCAATACAGTAATTCCAACTTGAAACGTCAAATTTCATATGAATTGAACTCGCAACTCGCAAATTACATCTGAGATACAACTCTCTCCTTCAACAGAAACCCCAGTATGGTTTGCAGATCACAAAAATCCCAGTAATTTATCGTTTCCAAGTGAAACTAAAAATTTGCATAGTTATACTAAATAAGAATAGATAATATGCACTCAAAAATACACGTAACCTACTGTAAACAAACAAAACATTGCCTAATTGAGAGCGGTCGCTTTGTTTGTAAGCGAACCTCTATACAAATATCCCTACGTAACCGAATGAAACTGCATTATATCCTGACATAATTTGTAATTTTTTTCTATGCAAACGCTCGAACTAAAAAAAAGGACATTTTTCATTTCTAATACCCAAATTAAAATATCAAATCAAAACATCTTTTAATACAATAAATTCCCAATAAAAATTTTACCATTGTCATTGAACTGGAAAGAAAAAATAAAAATCGGCCTACCTATAAAAATAACATTGAATGCATTTATAAAACGTAAATATAGGCTATGAAAAGAATTTTCTGCACAAATTTTTGTAATTCTTAAAAAATTATAATATCCAAATTTCGTAATGCATAACATTTGTGCTTATAAAAAAAAATCCTATGATTATTTATGTTAAACCAATTAAAATTTTGTTAAATAACTAAGAATTTACTACTCAATAGACATATACCGTAGTAACGGTTAATCTCCGAACAATATTTAACGATAGGCCTACAAGAAATCCTTCAGTACAATACAATAGCCATTTTACCAAATATGTCGGAATTGTCATGAAATGAACGAAAGAATGGAGAGAAAAAAAATAGATAATCAGCCTACCTACCAAATTTTATGAGTATATAAATATATAATTATATATATAATATATACGTATAAGTTAATAAGTAAGTTATATTAAGTTATATTAATGAGTATATAAAAAAATATTAAAAAAAACAGAAAATTTCACAACACAATTTCTCTATTTCAGTTAAACGAATTCTGCTTATTTTGAAATTTAACACAATCCTATACGGCCAAATCTGACAAATTTAATATGTTTAAGATTATTTTTCGATTGTCCCTTAAAATGTAACGTAATCCTATTTTAGCGCGAAGCAAAAAGCCCGTAAACCTATATAAACAATAATTTAAAATAAGCCTATCATTATAATTTATGTACAACCAATCGAAATATAATCAAAAATCTGCTAATGAAACCCAGAAAATTTTTCATGTTCATGAAATGTTTTACAATCGGTACAAATTTTCGCTGAAACATTTTGACAGGACCGTATAAAATTTATTTATTAATCATTATTCTGATCACAATTATCACTAATTTCAAAAGTTTAAACACAAAAAGTAAACAAAGGTAAGCTGAACAGGCATAACAGTGGAAGAGACGAAAAAAAGAAAAATTGAGTCCTCAGGCAGCACGATAATTTTCAAAACTATGTCCTCTCCGACCTAATGAACGAAATTTAACGTAATAATGACTCGCAATATTGAGTCGGACAAGTTTTTCTACCGACTCTGTAACGACTAAAATAAGTTTTGAGTCTAGACTCGATCTCAAACAACAAATTTTGACGCGCAAAAATTTTGAAGCGACGTGACTCAGAATAATTTGGAAAACAATGGGCGCCATTTTGAAATTACATTTATAATGAATTTTAAGGAATGAAAATCGAAATTTGCCTGCAAACGGGATAAACTTTGCATTTAGATATTTTAATAATCGAAATAAAATATTCATTAACGCTACTGGCTATTTTACCTGGTCGGCAGAATTTTAATCGAAATAATAGCACGTGGGTAAGCCTCATACAAAATATGATGTAAGACCGCCGCTAGCCACCAAATATAGTGAACCGCTGCTACCAAATATAGTGTTCACTCATTTATTTTACTTTATTTACTTATTTACTCTACTATCGGCTCTTTATTTCATTTATCACTGCTTTCTCTACTCATTTCAACACTACTTTACAATTATATTCATGGTAGCCACGCCGAGCCAAGACTATGAAAGTCCGTTACAAAACAAAGGGGGAGTTTATTAACACTCTTTTAACACTTTTTATTATTTATTTAACTCCGAAAATGGTTTAAGTAATTTAGGGGGGTGCGAGTACGGAATTTTACGATAACATTTTACGTCGGAGAGGAACACAAACAATTAATTAAACTTTACGTTACATGACGCCAACCTTACGCGTAACGCGTTGCCTAGAAGACTCCCTCCCTTGGGCTAGCCCGCTCTGTCGGCCTCCGTTCAGGACTGCCAACTCTACCCATTTTAAACTATTTCACAATTATTAGTAAATGATTTATATTAAACATTATAATCTTAATTAAACAGAAATTAATATTCTTAACTAAGCATTACTACAGCACACAGCCAAAAACATTCTTTTGTGGTGGCATGAGGAAGTTTGTAGATCGCTGAACTAAGTGTATTGAGAAACAGGGAGATTATGTTGAGAAGTGATGTGTTTATAATCTATCAGATGTGAAAATAAAATTGTGAAAATAAAGTGCGGATACTTATTGCATTACCCTCGTAGCTACACCCTCATACTGGATATGGAGAAGAACCCTAGACACTGGGGAAATACCGAGCATCTTGAAAAGAGCAAACATTGTCCTTGTATACAAAGGAGAGAATAGATCTCAAGCAAAGAACTATAGATCAGTGTCACTGACGTTCCACCTCACCAAAGTATTTGAAACAATGGTTAGAGAGAAAATCTGTGGCTTCTTGGAAACACTGGAAAGATTCAACGAAAATCAGCACGGATTCCGATCGGGAAGATCATGCCTATCACAACTTATAGAGTACTATAACAATATCCTAGATATACTGAAAGCCAATGAAAACTACGATGTCATATATACAGATTTTGCTAAAGCTTTCGACAAATATGATCATGGTATAATAGCACATAAAATGAGATATGTGGGAATAACAGGCAAAGTGGGAAAATGGATCTACAACTTCCACAGAGACCGTCTACAGGTCCTCAAAATTCAAGGTATAGTATTATCAGAATCCGAAGTACGCAGCTCAGTACCACAGGGTACAGTACTGATCCCACTCCTGTTCATTATCATGCTAACAGACATAGACAGTAAAGTAAACAGCAACAGTATAGTAACATCCTTTGCAGAGGGACACGAACAAAATATACAAATGGTCAGAAGACAACAACATGAAATTTAACACCGAGAAATTTCAGCTCTTGAGATATGGTAGAAATGAAGAACTTAAACAGACTACATATTATGCTCCAGATAGACAGAAAATTCGGAGAAGCACGAAAGCGATCAATTCGGGGTTATAATGACTGATGATGTGAAATTCGAGACACAAAATCAGATAGCGATAAACAAAGAAAAAAGAGTGGCGGAACAGGTACTAAGAACGTTCAAAAGAAGGAACAAGACAGTAATGATTCCCCTGCTGAAAACACTGATCATACTAAAACTTGAATACTGCTCAGTCTTGACGTCTCCATATAAAAAGGAAGAAACTAATAAACTAGAAGAAACTCAGAGACATCTCACAGCCAAAATTGATGGCTGCAAAGAACTCAACTACTGAGAAAAACTAAATCTGTACTCCCTGGAAAGAAGAGAGAGGTACACCATAATCTACATATCGAAAATGATCGAAAAACTGGAACCAAACCTCAAACTAAACACATTTACCATTCAAACAACGCTGGAAAATAGGAAAGGCAGGATGTGTAGTGTTCCCAAATTAAAGGCCCGACAAGGGACCTCCTCAACACTAAAGGAAAATGGCTTGGTTGTGAGGGGTCCAAGACTTTTTAACCAGCTTCCAAAGGACCTCAGAAACGTTCTTCAAAAGAAGAATAGATGCTTGGCTCAGGACGTTACCAGATGAGCCAGGTGCACCTGGCTATGTGCGGTGGAGAGCGCAAGAGAGCAACTCGCTCCTACACCAAGCCAGGCCAAGAGGCGGGGCCACCAGCTTGACCTTCGTGTGAAGAGAGACCAACGCACGGAACTTCAATGAAGTTAATAATAATAGTTAATGTTTATAGTGGGTTTGTTTTTGTGGATTACGAAGAAAGAATTATCTAAGTTGACACTAGTAATAATAATAATAATATAATAATAATTAATTAATGTTTACATATATAATTGGTTATTCATAGATATAGTTGTATAACTATGGTGATTTGTATGATATAAGGGGGATTAGTTTTATTGGATTTCGAGGTAAGAATTACTCGAGTTAGATAAAGAGTTGATCCGAAACCTCGCGAAAATAGTTGTTTATGTCTTTTTCGCTATTAATCTGTCTTTCATGACTGCTTTGCGATTTTTTCACATAAATAATTCCATTATGCGCATAACATGAGTGGATACGCATATAACTTGAGAGGATATAATTTGGGTGATGTTTTTGTAATGTTAGAACTTTTTTATTATATCTTCCTTAAATTTTGTAAGTTATTCGTTCACGTAAACACTTTGTATACAGAGACAATATTTCATTTTTTTATGTCGTCACTTTTTATGTGGAACTTGATCAGCCTTCTCGCGGTTTGATTTGGTTTCCCTACACCAGGGGTGGGGAAACCCTGCCCGCGGGCGAAATTTCGCCCACGAGCTAATTTCAATTCGCCCGCTTAGGTATTTATTATTTACTAAAAATTATTTATTTACAGCCCAGCAAATAGCTTTTTAAAATACATCTTATATACAGCGTGTCTCAAAGAAATGTACACCCACTTTGTTCGATAATACCAGCTATGAGGATAATAAATATATTACTTTTTATATGTTTTTTAATAAAGAATTTTCTCCTGAATCTAAATATGTAATTATGTTTATTAAAAATTGAAAAACAAAAAAGTTACAGATGTTTAAATTATAATTATTATTTTCGAAAATATCGCGACTTAACCTTACATGAAATCGCTGAACATTTTAAGGATTTTATAAAATCCCTAGTTACACAGATTCCCTGTAACATTTATATATATATATATATAATATATATATATATATATATATATATATATATATATCCTTGAAGTACTTTATATTTTACATATTACAGTATATTTAGCCCTTTTTTCCAGCTCGGATCTAAAGTACTTCAAGGATATATATATATATATATATATATATATATATATATATATATCCTTGAAGTACTTTATATTTTACATAGTACAGTATATTTAGCCCTTTTTTCCAGCTCGGATCTAAGGTACGCGCAGCGGACAGTTTTTAGAGTGTAACCTGGTTCCTTCCGTGATGACATTTTGGTTAAGGGAGTAGTTGAGTTGGAAGTGAAGAGTCCCACTTAATATCCTTTTGCAATCTTGGCCTTCTGCTGGGAGAACGGGACCATTAATATCCATCGTCTTTAGTGTTTATCTTGAAGGAGATGAATAAGTGAATAAATGGTAAATGAATAAATAGATAAATAAATAAAAATAATAAATAATTTAATTTAAATTTGTTTTTAAATAGTTTTCTTCATTAATTTAAGAAATATTTTTTAGTCTTTGATCATAATGATCGATGAAATATTTAATAATGTAATTAAAAACTGTTTATTCGTCTTGTTTCAGAACCATGTTTGGAACGATCACTGAACTCTTATCAAAAATTTGATTAAATATGAGGAAAATTTTAAAACTGTATTCTCTCTCTCTCTCTCTCTCTCTCTCTCTCTCTCTCGCAATGCAGTATTCATGACTCAATTTCAAACTCAAGTGTTCTTAATCCATTATGAATGAAATCAACTCAAATTGATTTAGTTTCGCCTGTAATTAGTAACGATAAGAATGGGTAAAGAATTCATTACAGACCACATTAACTTAAAGTAGAAAGCCAAACACACTACGTGGACGTTTAGGGATGATGCGAATAAATATTTCTAATAAAATCCATTGTCTTGTCTCCGCCCCGTCAGGGTTTACCAAGTACCTCCTGAGTGAAGAGTGCGACATCTTCGACAGTGCGCAGAAAAGGGTGTGTCAGGATATGAATCAACCTCTCACTCATTACTTCATTTCTACTAGTCATAACACGTATCTCTTGGAAGATCAACTTAAAGGTCCTTCAAGCATCGACGGATACATCAGAGTTCTTACTTGCGGCTGCAGATGTGTCAAAGGTAGAAAAAGAAGCGCATTTATTCTCATTAATTGAATGGTTTAACCTCCGCACTAACAGCTACGATCATATGACGGCTTAACAGCTTAACGGCTTAACGTGGAATCTGAACGCAGAAGGCGGTCACCCATTCGAGTACTACCCAACCCCAACTTCGCTGTTTACTTTGTAATACAGAAAGAAAATTTTGTACGTGGGTTTCATCATACAAGTGGATAAGGAATGGCATTTCAATAACTTAGTAACCTAGTGGTAGAGCGCTGAGTTATTATATGAAAATTTCGAGTTCAAGTTTGATTCGGAGTTCAGATTTCAACGATTAAGATGCTCCTCTGGATTTTCCTTGGTAGGGTAATGGTTCGGACCTGAAGTAAATATGTAGGTCCCATCTAACATGATCTTAGATCTTACGAACGAGGTTAAATAACCCCAAACATTATTATCTCAGTAGTTTTTCTACAATACTTCAGATTCTGAAATGAGCTTTTTCTTCCTACAGTGGATGTTTATGACGGTTCAGGTGAACCTGTTGTCTATCACGGCAATACACTAACAACCAAAATTTTATTCCGAGAAGTCATCGACGCAATTGCTAGCTATTCCTTCGACTATTCAGTGTAATTATTTATAGTTTTATAAATTGCTTGTAAGAATATACATTGTATGTATATATATATATATATATATATATATATATATATATATATATATATATATATACACACACACACGATTGTGGTATATATATATATATATATATATCAGTGGTGGGCACCGTTAACCAAAAAGTTAATTTCGATAACGATAATCCGTTAACCCCAATTTTTAACTCCGATAACGATAATCCGATAATTTTACTACAAAGTTAACGGAAGTTAACGATAATCCGTAACGATAACTATTTCTTTACTAACATTTAAAAAAATCAAGGAAAAAAGCTTTAAAACCCATAGAAAATGTTTATTTATGCAAAATCCAACAATAAATAGGTATTTAACTGTATTTTTATCAAGTTTTGCAACTTTTTTGCTTAATAACTTTTTTTTTTATATTTAATAAAAAATGTACTGATTACATGTTTTGAAACCCTTGTAACCACTAACCATTAACTAAATTTTAATTTACCAGAGAATTATTATGGCGGGAACTGAAAGGTAAAATTAAATTTTAGGCACATTTATTAAAGACTATGACACAATGTGCTGGTTGCCCTTCAGAAAGACCAACTTCTCAAAGTTAGGCCCAACTGCCAGTCTTGACCTCTTGGGCCTCCCCAACCTCCCCTTGCGAGATCTGGAAGCAGACTGAAGTTATGGCGGTTTGAATTCATTCGCGGAGCGGTGATCTTCCGTGAATGACTCCTCGCAGTTAACGTGCTAACGGACTTTAACAGAATAAATATCGAGTTATCGGAAGTTAACTGGTCCGATAACGATAAATGGAAATTAACTTCCGTTAAGAGTCCGTTAAAAAAAGTTAACTTCGTTAATTAACTGTTATCGGATTAACGCTTTAGTGCCCAACACTGATATATATATATATATATATATATATATGTGTGTGTGTGTGTGTGTGTGTGTGTGTGTGTGTGTGTCACACACTTGCCAGGTAACAAGGCCTACTAGACTACTACACTTAAAATATCCTACCTCTTTAAATTTTCAGAGTGCATTCGTCAGCCTGTATAGTTAAGTCACCACTAGCGAGCAGGCCAGTCATATATATATATATATATATATATATATATACACACACACACAGTGCTTAATTTGTGACGGAAGGCTGCGGAACGCCGTTCCGTTACTTTTATTTTAAAACCTAATTAAAAAAAAAGGTTTTTATTTTAATAAAAAGGTCAGCAACGTAATTTCGCAATTTAAAATCCAACAAAATACAAACAGTAGAAAGCGAAAACTAGTCGATCAAGCAGAAAGAAGTTTGGAGTGTGTGTGGAAATTAATGTGATTATTCTATCAACTTGCTATATATAGCAATAGCATGTAAGTAAAGCAATTTTATTTTGTTTCAAATACATATAATATTTTGTTTCACTTAGATGAAATAACATTTCACTTAGATGTTGCAATCACAGTCTAACTTTTTCTTTAAAATAATACTGTATTCGAAGAACTTTCATTTGCATGTTGCGCAGTTTTCGCAGAAAAAGCGCTTAAAATGCGTTGGTTTCCGGGGCGCCACCCCGGACCCCGCCGGGGGAGCTTACAGCGCTCCCCCAGACCCCCTAACTGTGAGGGCTTCACCTGCGTTCCACTTCTTTTTCATTTACAAATTAAGCACTGTGTGTATATATATATATATAAAGTCAGATTTAAGACGCTTTAGTTGTTGAAATTATTTCACATTGGCCAGAGTTTGTGGATGAGAAATTGTCGATGCATTCTTAAAATTTCATTTTTTTTAAATATTTTCCAAATATAAAAAATTCTTATTTTTTAACTAAAACTTTAAATATGTTATATGAACAATAATAAAGACAGTTGTGATAATCAAATGATACAATTAAGTAACATTATACAGGACCTGATTTCTTGCTGTTAACGATACTTCCCAGTTACCCTGTGTTTGTGCATCTGGAGAACCATTGCGGTGTCCAACAGCAAAAAATAATGGCAGAGTTGATTAAGGCCCTCTTTGGAAAACACTTGTACGTGCATCCCCAAAACTCAACAAAGAGGCTTTCTGACCTCAGCCCTGAAGACCTCAAGCTCAAGATCATTTTAATGGTTCGTTCACCGTGTGAAAGTACTCGTATAATAATAATAATAATAATAATAATAATAATTAATGAGGAGGGACAAAAAATGGCACAATGCTTTGGCCAACTAATGCGGTCCATTGCTCTAACTCCTGTATTATCATTACCAGCGTCATTGGGAGTCGAACCCCCGACCTTAATGCTTTTACTTCGCTTATAAGGAAACGATGTTATCCACTGAGCTACGGATGCTGGAGAAGTGGACATACATACTTGGTTCATATATATATATATATATATATATATATATATGATGAATAAAACCACGAAGGAAAGGAAACACAGAATGGTGCTCAAGCGCTTTCGTCTAATGACATCCTCAGGAATACTGAAGTACATAAAGAGTTACAGCCTATATATAGGTTACAAAAAAAAAAATATATATATACAATAAACGGAGAAATAAAAAAAACATTAAAGGATTGTGGGAGGAGCATACAAATTTGTAAGGAAAAACTACCGATTTTAGCACTTTGCCCGAATCCAACACAATATCAAATGAATTGTTTCCAACCAATGCTATAGTTAATTAAAAAAAATAATAAATTGAAAAATAAAAATAAATTTGTAAGAAGAGCATACAAATTTTTACTGGAAATCTGCCCAAGTTTTAGCACTCTGCCCTTCTTGTCTAAGTCCGATATTGTATATATTTTTATCCTTAGTGTATGAACTGTCATTGTATTAATAATATTTGTCATATGGACTATAGTCTGCCAATAAACCTTTTCATTTTCATTTCATTTTCATTTTCATTTTCATTTTCATATAAAGATAAATTGAAAAATAAAAGTTATTAGAGAAGCATACAAGTTTACCAAAGGTTTAGCACTCTACCCTTCTTGTCTAAATCCGTTCTGAACGAATTCAAAACAACGAGATCGAGTTGAAAAAGACCTTTGCTTATGTTGAAGTTATTTGTAAGTTGGATAATGGCAGACTCAAGAATATTTCTATTAACAATGTTGCTAGAGTGAAACAAAACTGAAGCATTATTCCAATCAATACAGTGGGATAACTCTGACAAATGGACAAAAAGGGCACTGGACGACTGTCCCGTTCTAACGGAATATTGATGCTGTTTTACACGTCGTCCAGTGCCCTTTTTGTCCATTTGTCAGAGTTATCCCACTGTATTGATTGGAATAATGCTTCAGTTTTGTTTCACTCTAGCAACATTGTTAATAGAAATATTCTTGAGTCTGCCATTATCCAACTTACAAATAACTTCAACATAAGCAAAGGTCTTTTTCAACTCGATCCCGTTGTTTTGAATTCGTTCAGAACGGATTTAGACAAGAAGGGTAGAGTGCTAAACCTTTGGTAAACTTGTATGCTTCTCTAATAACTTTTATTTTTTCAATTTATTTTTATATATATCGGACTTAGACAAGAAAGGCAGAGTGCTAAAACCTGGGCAGAGTTCCACTATAAATTTGTATGCTCTTCTTGCAAGTTTTATTTTATTTTTGAATTTATTATTATTTTTTAATTAACTATAACAGTGGTTGGAAACAATTCATTTGATCTTGTGTTGGATTCGGGCAAAGTGTTAAAATCGGTAAGTGTTTCCTTACAAATTTGTATGCTCTTCCACACAATCCTTTAATGTTTTTTTATTTCTCCGTTTATTGTATACACACACACACACACACACACACACACACATATATATATATATATTTTTTTTTGTAACCTATATATAGGCTGTAACTCTTCATGTACTTCAGTGTTCCTGAGGATGTCATTAGACGAAAGCGCTTGAGCACCATTCTGTTTCCTTTCCTTCGTGGTTTTATTCATCATAAATATTTTTCACGTGTTACTTTCGTGAAATAATTTCTTTATATATATATATATATTAATATATATATATATATCGGGCTACGTCGTGGCCGATGTCGTAACACCGCTTCCTGAAGATCAGCGAAGTTAACTGACATTGGGTCTGGGTAGTAGTTGGATGGGAGACCGTCCTCTGAGCCCAGATTATGTAGCGACCCATGGTTCGGATCCCACGTAAAGCTGTAGGTCCCCTCCGTCATATGACCTTAGATGTTGCGAAGGAGGTTAAACAACCCTAATAAAAAAAAAAAATATATATATATATATATAATATCGTAAAGAAACGACGCTTGTATAGGAGATATTCCGCGCAAGACGAGAGAGAGAGAACGGAACAAATGAAAAAATGAGGTAACCACCTGGGAATCGAACCCGCGGATCTTCCGATTGCCGGTCAGACGCGATACCATTACACCATGGCCCTCACTCTTCCAAATGCCGTAATTCTTCTACATACTCGCAGAAACCAATGCCCCAAGGGGGCACCTCCCGCATGCCGTAACATTATATACCTTCAACTGCAAAGAACACGCAGTATAAATAACGTAAAGAAACGACGCTTGTATAGGAGATATTCCGCGCAAGACGAGAGAGAGAGAACGGAACAAATGAAAAAATGAGGTAACCACCTGGGAATCGAACCCGGGATCTTCCGATTGCCGGTCAGACGCGATACCATTACACCATGGCCCTCACTCTTCCAAATGCCGTAATTCTTCTACATACTCGCAGAAACCAATGCCCCAAGGGGGCACCTCCCGCATGCCGTAACATTATATACCTTCAACTGCAAAGAACACGCAGTATAAATAACGTATGTAGAAGAATTACGGCATTTGGAAGAGTGAGGGCCATGGTGTAATGGTATCGCGTCTGACCGGCAATCGGAAGATCCCGGGTTCGATTCCCAGGTGGTTACCTCATTTTTCATTTGTTCCGTTCTCTCTCTCTCGTCTTGCGCGGAATATCTCCTATACAAGCGTCGTTTCTTTACGTTATTTATACTGCGTGTTCTTTGCAGTTGAAGGTATATAATGTTACGGCATGCGGGAGGTGCCCCCTTGGGGCATTGGTTTCTGCGAGTATGTAGAAGAATTACGGCATTTGGAAGAGTGAGGGCCATGGTGTAATGGTATCGCGTCTGACCGGCAATCGGAAGATCCCGGGTTCGATTCCCAGGTGGTTACCTCATTTTTCATTTGTTCCGTTCTCTCTCTCTCGTCTTGCGCGGAATATCTCCTATACAAGCGTCGTTTCTTTACGTTATTTATACTGCGTGTTCTTTGCAGTTGAAGGTATATAATGTTACGGCATGCGGGAGGTGCCCCCTTGGGGCATTGGTTTCTGCGAGTATGTAGAAGAATTACGGCATTTGGAAGAGTGAGGGCCATGGTGTAATGGTATCGCGTCTGACCGGCAATCGGAAGATCCCGGGTTCGATTCCCAGGTGGTTACCTCATTTTTTCATTTGTTCCGTTCTCTCTCTCTCGTCTTGCGCGGAATATCTCCTATACAAGCGTCGTTTCTTTACGTTATTTATACTGCGTGTTCTTTGCAGTTGAAGGTGTATATATATATATATATATATATGTATCCTTTCAGACCGACGCGACGCTTCGAAACAAATGTTTTTTTAAAAACCATTATCTGAATTTTGCTCAGTTTAGTATCCCATGAATTATTTTGACTTGTGAGGAGGAAATGCGGAAAATGCGTGTCAGGTTAGCATGCAGCACAACTCCATTTCATCTAATACAGTGGTTCTTAACCGGGGGGTCGCGCCCCCCTAGAAACAGGAATTTCTCTAATTGTATTTGTTATTCTCTTAACGAGAGCATGGGCTAATATTGAGAAGTTATTGAGAATGTTATTTTGATTGAAGGGGGGCGTGGAGGGAAGGACCAATTCCTAGAGGGGGCATGGTAGTAAAAAGGTTAAGAACCACTGAATTCTAATACAACCAATCAGGTCTAAGAAATTAGCTCTGTGGGTGTAGTTGTGGGTATGTACAGTATATATAATTATATTTGTTTGAACAGGGTAAAAGGCTTCCTGATGGCGTGAGAGAGGGGGAAGTATCGGAGGAAGACGAAGGAGGAGAGACAAAGAGGAACAACCCGAAGAAGATCATACTCTCCCACGAACTGTCATCTCTCATTTCGATCTCGAGGAATAGATCCCTCGACTTCCAACAGGGTAACAAAGGTAAGAAACAAAGAGAGAGAGGCAGTTTCGCAGACAAATACACAGACCGAAACAGAGAAATAGAAGTTTCACCACGACGGGAAAGTTCGTACGCAAATATAACAAATGACCGATTATGTTTTTGGTATTGCCAATAAAATCAATAAACCAATTCTATTTAATATCTTAATATCTTTCCCTTCCAAATTCATTAATTATTATCAAACATAAGTAAAAGAGATTTTTACGCGTTGGTCTTACAACCACATACTATCATCCTTTCCCAATATCCTTATAATAATAATAATAATAATAATAATAATATAATATCCTTTTTTAACAAGGTACTACACCTAATACTGTAGAATAAAGGATAAAAAATAAAGAATGTAAAGATGGACAAAGTAAAGTATAATAAAAATTTTATCTTTAAACTTTGTAATAATAATAATAATAATTATAATAATAATAACTTTTTTATTCCTGTTTCAGAAATACATTTTATCTCATTTTACTTTTTAAAACGTTTTTCTCATTCATAAATAGTATGTGGAAAAAGTTTTTTGGGGTCTCTCTCTCTCTCTCTCCTGGCTATTACAGTCGAAAAGGCCCAATTATTGATAAAAAACATGGCATTTTATAACGGAGTATGTTATACCAAATGTACAGAGTATGTACAGTTTCGGAAAAAAATTCGTCCATAAACATAAAAACTTTTAAAAAGCATAAAACTTACTAACTGCTAATATTCTGGTTTTGTAGTATGTACAGTGTCGGAAAAAAATTCGTCTATAAACAAAAAAATTTAAAAAGCATAAAAATTACTAATTGGTAATATACTGGTTTTGTTTGGATATATATTATTTTTGGTATAAACGAAATTTCAAAAAGAAAATTCACTCATTATTCTTTAATAATTTTATAATATGTATTTTACAAATTTTAGGCTTCTAAGCGAACTTCTTAATGAAACCGTGGAAAATATTCTTTGTTCACTCATTAGTTTATAATGGCCGTATACAGTATATATATATATATATATATATATATATATATATATATATATATATTGTTTAAAACCTAATCTATCCAACCATGAAATGAAATCAAAAATGAAATTTAGAATAGAAAAAGTGGTTGATAGATCTCGTACATCTGGCATTTAATTAAATTTTAAAAAATTCGATTGTGGCATAATTTAAAAAAACATTGCTGATATTAACATTTAATTTTGCTCTACGTTAATGGTACAATTTTGCGCATTAAAAAATGAAACGCATGCGTGAACTAAACATACTCGTACATATATATTTACATAATAATGGAAACTTGAAATTTAATATTAATAATTCACTGTCGACAAAATCGAACTTTTTCTCTCATCAAAGTTGTATACACATTTTTCTAGACCAGGTTTGTACGCTGGTTCCAAATCTGTTTTCGGTTTTCCTCTAGCACATCTAGTTATCGAAATATGACTGGTGTTAATTTCAGCACAATTTATCGTGAAAGTACAACTTTATTCCTAAAAAGAAATGTACAGTGCTTACAAGAAGTCTCGCGCCTTTGTCTCGTCCCAAGTTAGTCTGTTAGGTATAAAATGGGCGGTCCTTATGGCAGCGGAGGTGTGTTCGGATTGGTGCACATAATTGCCCTAACCCCATCAATGACGTCCACATTATCATTGTGTTGATCACTATCTATTTATATATAGAGACATACTGTATATAGATATATATAGAGTATGCAGGGGATAACGTGTCTCAGTCCCAGCTATGGTAGTTGTCTTACAATTAACAGTCTCAAGTGCAAGTTACGTTAACACCTCCACATAAACTACCCTGGACTAAAATAACATATGTGAAGCCCTTACCCACAAACCATTTAAAAGGTGTGATTTGAAAGCTCTCTCTCTCTCTCTCTCTCTCTCTCTCTGATCACACCGCATGGCAATGTATCCATATAACGTTAATAATAACCGAAACTCGAGAAAATATACTCTCTGCCTTCCGCTCTACTCCAAATCCTTTTCTCTTAGTGACCTCTTAATACAAACTAATCTATCATATGTTGCGACTTTTTAACTCTGGTAGGATTCAATTCCATTCCTATAGTGTAAGAGATACTTAAATTCATGTGTGTATTATGCCATATGATGTGCGTAATAAATAATCATTTTTAAATAGTTGGAGCGTTCAAGGTCATCTGTAATAATCTATAGACTACCCCTCAAGCCCACTCTCAACACTTAGATTCCCCTAAGACACAGGCGTCTTCAAGTAACATGAATGCGTAGAGATCTAAGGTGTTAGATTCCATATTATATAATTTATGTGCTAGGTTTAAGAACGCTGGCATTGAAGGATGGAAGGAAGGGAGAGTAAAAGCGATAATAGGTTTAATGAAGGAAGTGGAATGAGGATGGAGGTAAGCGTTGCTATGTCGAAGGAAACGAGGTTGGGTGGGGAATTACGAAGGGAGGAGGAAATGCTAAACACGAACTCAAATATTTATTTTAATGCCCAAGACCTAGAAAGACAAAGAGCAAAATACCTTAAACTAACAATGAATTGACAGAAACAGAAGAGTCTGGTCTTAGACGCACTGATAGGTTTAACGTATGTGGCTAGAGGCCGCCACTCAGAATTACCACTACCACCTAAGTCATAATAAGGTTATTTACTATGACAGAGTAGTCATGAGTAGTTATGGAAATAAAATATGATTATACTGTTGATGACTGACTATATTCAGTTGGGATATAAACTATTGCTGACAATCTTTGGATCCTTGGCTTTTAAGACGAATTTTTTATGAATATGTTCAACAAAATAGGAAATTGGCTGATTATTATTACCATTCGAAGGGTTGGTACCCTTCACAACCGAAATCAATTTCAGAAGGGGTGCATGGTATCCTCATTTCCTTTATCGTCCCAGCACGCTTCACATAAGCCATTTACACAAAGATGGAAAGGCCGTCTGTGCACCACGAGACGACCCAGGCAATGCGGGGAGCAATGGTGACATTGCATGAATATGGTGTGCCAATAAGAGGAATATCAAGACGACTAGACGTTCATCGAAGCACTGTGGAACGGTGGATTCATCGGTATGAAGCAGAAAACTCAATCGCTACTTTGCCGAGGTCTGGTCCTCCGCGTTCAACATCTCAAGAGGAAGATGCTGCGATTGTTAATCATGCCAGAGAGCATCCGTTTGTTCCAGCGACGCATATTTACAGACACCTGAACCTTCGTTGTAGCGCAAATACAGTGAACAACAGACTTCACGAGGCAGGGTATTTTTCTCGCCGTCCAGCTATAAAACCTGCATTGACAATTGAGCATAAAGAGGCGCGGATGGGATTTGCCTTGCAATACTTGCCGCAGGAGGAAGAATTCTGGAGAAAAGTTGTGTACTGTGACGAAAAAACATTTTCAACAGATAGTCATGGTTCCCTGCATTGTTGGAGGCAGCGCAGAAAACGCTATGAAGAAGGAAATGTTTTCTCGAGCAAACGTAGTGGTCACATCAATCTCGGTGTGTGGGGTTGGATGTCTGGCTATGGTGTCGGAGAATTGACTCAAGTAGATGGACGCTTTACTGGACAGCAATATTGCCAGATACTGGAAGAGGTACTGCTACCCAGTGTTCGTGCGTACCTGGTTCCAGCACCGGAACCATTTTACTTAATGGACGATAACAGTCCCATTCATAGGAGTAACGTTGTGAGAGCGTGGTACGAAGATCACCCAGAGATTATTAATCTAATTCTGCCACCACGTTCTCCTGATTTGAATCCGATTGAAAACCTTTGGGCAATAATGATTAACGAATGGGAGCAACGCAATGAAAGAACATTTGAAGCACTTTTAGCTCACACGAGGAATAGTTGGGAGAGCTTACGTTGAACACCAAACATTCCCTACAATCTGGCCTCTTCTATGCCGCAACGATTGCAAGAAATTATTGATGCTGGACGAAGCTATACGAAATACTGATGTTAAAGCCATGACGTAAATGTGTATCGAATATATATTTATGTTAATATAGGATTTTATTATATTTTTATGTTTGACATCTATAAAAGTATATATTGTGACCATGAAAGAACTTTACTTATCCTTAGTTAGAATCTTTTCTTGCAATGTCTACGCTCGTGGAGATGATAATATATGCATTGTTGAAACAAACTATGAGAAGGTAATAGTTTCAGGAAAAAAATAAAAACTGGCAACATCGAGGTCATCACATGTTTATGGGAATTGTCCTATGATATGCTACCAATAAACTCTTATATACTACTATATACAGTATACTATATTACGTAATAATTACGATGAACAAATCAAATGCAAATTTCTCTGATTCACGGCCCACCAGTCTTGCTTTAGACTAATGACTTTCATAAGATGGAATAGGTTTAACATAGTTCGTTTAATAGGTTACCACTTAAAACAATGGATAAACTATCTATTAGCGAGACGACCGTGACTTCCTCGAAATGCGAGCGCGTGAGAGGTTCACTGAGGAATTTGGTCATTAGATTCTTCACGTAGGATATATATCACAAACAACAATATTGACAACAATTCCCAACAATTACTTAATATCAATAATTGCATTTGAGCAAATAATTTAGACCTGCGTCAAAATAACTTAGGTATCATGCCATGATTTGGGATATTTGCCGAATTAGTCGTTCTCTATAGTCTACAGTATATATTGAGACGGTATAATGTAATGCTCAGCTAATATTATGATGACTAGGATTTCTCCATAACCATCCCAACATCCCGAAACTTGCTCCATTCTGCTTCTTAATCATTTGTATTTTAGACACTAAAATGTAGCAGAAGTGACGTAATAATGAACGTCATTGATTGTGTTAGAGCAGTTATGTGCACCAATCCGAACACACCTCCGCTGCCATAAGGACCGCCCATTTTATACCTAACAGACTAGCTTGGGACGAGATAGAAGCGTGAGACCTCTTGTAAGCACTGTACACCAACCTAAAAACGTTGCGAGTACGATTTTCTTTTGTAAACCTTGTCCGGATCGTCGCGGTACAATATCCAGCAGTAGTCTGCCAGCATACTTTCGTTCCAGAAACCTTGGTAGCGATTTTCCATTGACTGGATGTCTTGATGGAAGCGTTCCCCCCCTGTTCGTCACTAGTAGTATGGGTGCGTTTGGGGAGACAGACATGGATCAATTTGAAAATATACCCCCCCTCACCATCCTTCATGACGGTCCCTACTTTATAAGGTGTTTTTCATGGTCTTAAAAACAAAATTAAATTAAAAGAAAATTAAATTTAAAAAAATTAAATTTAAAAAAATTAAATTTAAAAAAAATTAAGAAAATAAAATCATCTTCGCCTTCCTCCTTAAAAAAAAAAATTCATCCTCGCCTTCCTTCACGAGTAAAAATCCTCCTGTGGGGATCTTTCATGAGACAAACAAAAACAAACGCAAAAACAGACAAAAACAAGCAAACAAACGTTGGAAGCGTTCGTGCAAAAGATGCATTTCTGGAGCACCAGGATTCTGCTGATATATATATATACACATATACTAGTAAATGTAACCAACATATATATTTTGTATATAAGAACTGTAATACAAGGCAAATATTAAAGGGTTCTTAAACGTCGTCCGTGATCTCATCGTTTCGAATTAATATATTAAAGACGATACCATACCACACAAAATAAAATCAGAATAAATACAGTCAACTCATAAAGAAATTTCGCCTTGTTCTAATATTTGTATGACGAAATAGATCAAGAAACTATTAAATAAATTAATTTTAACTTCATTTATCTAACCTAAGGGGCAGCTATTATATTTCATTCCAATCGTATAATAACGTGGTAACAAGTATCATCAACAATAAATATTATCATAGTTAATTATATACAGGGTGGGGCACGGGAACCAAGTGTTTTTGGAATAATCAGGAAAATGATATTTATTTTTGTAAAGAAAATATATTGGTAGAACAACATTCGTAAGAACATAGCATTTCATGTCATAATAATCATGTACCGAAAATTATATCTGGCATATGATGTCCTTGGCCGTCGACGCATTGTTGAAGGCGTTTACGAAAATTGGCCTCCACTCTTCCCAGCAGGTCTCTGTTGATTTGGATGATTTGTTGACGGATCGCTTCCTTCAATGCATCTAATGTACGGGGCTTGTCCTCGTAGACACGTGACTTGAGGTACCCCCATAGAAAGAAGTCACATGTGGACAAGTCAGGGGACCGAGGGGGCCATGCAATGTCACCAAATCTCGAAATGAGATGGTTGGGAAACAGGGGGCGAAGAACAGCCATTGACGCTCTGGCGGTGTGTGGCGTGGCCCCATCTTGCTGAAACCACAAATGTCGACGAGCAATACGCCTTCTTCGTAACTCAGGGATGAAAAAGGTGTTCACCATCTCAATGTAACGCCCAGATGTTATGGTAACGGTAACCCCATTTTGTTCGAAGAAATAGGGACCGATGACGCCAAACTTTCCCACCGCGCACCAAACTGTAACCTTAGGGCTATGCAGCGGTTTTTCATGGAGTTGTCGCGGATTTTCAGCAGCCCAATACCGACAGTTTTGATTGTTGACGGCCCCATTAAGGTGGAAATGGGCTTCATCACTCATTACCACCATCATGTTTTCATTCTGCTCATAAAGTGCAAGCATTTCCTGTGCAAAATTCAGTCGTTGGGGGCAATCGTTTACATTCAATTCCTGCACCATCGCTAACTTGTATGGGTGAAAATGTAATTCTTCATGCAAAATCCGTCTAACAGTACGATTGCTGATTCCGAGTGCAGCTGAATGTCTCCGAGCAGAGCGGCCTGGGCTTTGCAACATCGCTTGTCTGACCCTTTCAACGTTCTCTGGAGTACGCACAGTGCGTTGCGGCCCCTTCGGTTTTGTTTTCATTATTGAGCCTCCTGTTCGAAGATTGTTAACCCAACGTAAGATTGTGTCACGAGCGGGAACAGAGTCATTTCGATGAATGTTGAATCTGCGGCGAAACGCACGCTGAACTGCTGTCACTGACTCGCCACTCCTAACAAAATGATCATACGCGAACATGCGGTGTTCTAACGTCCACTGCTCCATGATGGCACCTGAAAGATAAAGGTGAGTGTTAGTTAAAGTTAAATGCTATGAACCCAGGAATGGAATGCTACCTACCGCACGCCCCTCCCATTCCTAATGGCCGATTACTAGCTATTCAAAAAACACTTGATTCCCGTGCCCCACCCGTTATATATATATAAGCCCTTTTAAAAAGACTAGGATGAATGCGAATTATGGAAAAACTATACGCGCTTACAACATGGTATCGTATGTGATACCTTTACTTCATAATTAAATATAAATTATTAATTAATTGAATTAAATATCTATACAAAATTGCCTCGGGATTGGCGACATAGCCTAATGGGAATGAGATGATTGCCATACATACATAGAACCCGTATGTAGGCGTCGGGTCTGCATAACCACGAGAAACATTTATTTCACGTGAACAAAATTTTCCATTGCTGACTCATGTAAAATACAAGAGAGAAAGAGTCAACAACCTTTGCCAAATCAGCAATTTATACTAAAATATGAAGATATATTAAAGGAGTGGCCTCGGGGCTGTTTATGTGCAGCGAACGCTTTAAACAAGGAAGATGTGCTTTTGTCTTCCCTGAAGTTCTGAGTGAATTCCTTATGATAAACTACAGGATAGGCCTATACCTTAAAGTGTTTATATTGTGACTGCCTATATTAATTACATCAAGTTAATTCGTCGCGTAACTCCATCGTGGCGGCCCTACACCGAAAAAGATCGTAACGCCCTACATCGAAGCAAACCAAGGACCCAGCAAAATTAAGGTGGGACAATTTCTTTTTGTTCACATATAGGCATCTAAAATCCCGACGCTAAAATTACCATAAACAATTAAATATAAAGAGGTCCTTTAAAGACCTACATATTCATAACTCTCTAACGAAAAAACATAGGGCTTTTGTCGTTTAACTCTCCACTGAAATCTGCTGGAAATTTCCAACGGATGAGGGTATCAGGCAATCAACCCATAGCCCTATATAGTTTTTTCACATGGTGGCCCTGTGTATGGGGAACTGACCCCTCTAAAATTTACACTGACACACACACAGGCTAGGCTTAGCTCATTAGGCCTAACCCCAATTCCAACCGTAACCCCACTATAGTTTTTTCATATGGTGGCCTATGCAACTGGGAACCGATCCCTTTACCTTTACACTAACCGAAAACAAAGGCTTGTTCATTTAACAGGCATAACTTATTTTAGGTCCTAAAAAAAATAGGCCCACAACATTAAGCCTATTTAATAGGTCCTACTCTTCGAACTCAAAACAAAGCCTTGTTAATTTAACAGGCTTAACTCATTTAAGGTCCTATAAAATAATAGGCCCAAACATAAGCCTACTTGGTAGGCCCACAAAATAGGCGCATTTAGTAGGCCCACCTAACTTTACCTTCCATAATAGGCCTACCTCTTAAAGTAGGCCTTACTCTTTACACTCAAGGCCTATCCTAACTAAAAACACTAAATTTATAATTCAACCTATGGTGTAGGTTATAAAATTTATTTCAGCAATTTAACTTACTCATAAGACTCATTAACATCACAAAATTCGACTCAGAACTGTAACATCACAAAGACCTAAAGCAATTGCACGAATTCAAACCTACACCCACCTAACACCCCAAGTCCTATTTGACATATAGGCGCAACCTATTCCAAGTCCTATTTGACATATAGGCGCGACCTATTCCAAGTCCTATTTGACATATAGGCGCAACCTATTCCAAGTCCTATTTGACATATAGGCATACCAAGTCCTATTTGACATATAGGCATATCAAGTCCTATTTGACATATAGGCCCAACCTATTCCAAGTCCTATTTGACATATAGGCATACCAAGTCCTATTTGACATATAGGCCCAACCTATTCCAAGTCCTATTTGACATACAGGCATACCAAGTCCTATTTGACATATAGGCATACCAAGTCCTATTTGACATATAGGCCCAACCTATTCCAAGTCCTATTTGACATATAGGCATACCAAGTCCTATTTGACATATGGGCACAACTATTCAAGTCCTATTTGACATATAGGCATACCAAGTCCTATTTGACATATGGCGCGACCTATTCCAATCCTATTTGACATATAGGCATACCAAGTCCTATTTGACATATAGGCGCGACCTATTCCAAGTCCTATTTGACATATAGGCATACCAAGTCCTATTTGACATATAGGCGCGACCTATTCCAAGTCCTATTTGACATATAGGCATACCAAGTCCTATTTGACATATAGGCATACCAAGTCCTATTTGACATATAGGCCCAACCTATTCCAAGTCCTATTTGACATATAGGCATACCAAGTCCTATTTGACATATAGGCCCAACCTATTCCAAGTCCTATTTGACATATAGGCATACCAAGTCCTATTTGACATATAGGCCCAACAAATTCTAAGTCCTATTTGACATATAGGCCCAACCTATTCCAAGTCCTATTTGACATATAGGCATACCAAGTCCTATTTGACATATAGGCGCGACCTATTCCAAGTCCTATTTGACATATAGGCATACCAAGTCCTATTTGACATATAGGCATACCAAGTCCTATTTGACATATAGGCCCAACCTATTCCAAGTCCTATTTGACATATAGGCACAACCTATTCCAAGTCCTATTTGACATATAGGCATACCAAGTCCTATTTGACATATAGGCATACCAAGTCCTATTTGACATATAGGCCCAAAACATTCCAAGTCCTATTTGACATATAGGCATAAGACAGACAAGGCTTGATATAAGGGTCTCAAATGCAACGTTTGAGGATCTTTACTCAGCCATATTGGTTAACCTAACCCAAAACCCAAAAATAAAACCCCATAACAAAATACACATTTACACACATACGTACGGTACAGTATATAAATATATACATACGACTCCAAACATCCAATTCTTCTTTTAAAGGAAGAATCACAACAGATTTCATCAACAGACACATGCATTCCTTGCAAACAGATTGGATTCCTTCAAAACCCCAAACCTTCCAGACCTACCTGTAGGATACTATCATACACAACATTTACTCATTCATAACTACGGGTATTGACTTCATGGAGTGGTGAGTCCAAGTTTTGAAGACCAACTGGATTCGGAGGAATGCAACACACACACACACACAAACACACACACACACACTACTCTTTCCATGTGTCTCAAACACAACAACCTGTCTAAACATAACCAAGGATCGGAGAGTAAAAGCTTTTATTGCTGCGATCTGATTCTGTGCACATAATTTTGTGCCAAAATTTATATGGTTAGACAGTGACACATACAAACAAACTACTCTACTCTAAAGGGTTTTATGGCTACTTTGGCCATAGCCCAAACTACTATTTCAAAGGGCCTTGGCCTACCCTTGGCCATAGCCCAACAAATTCATCAAACGGCTGACGGCCTACCCTTGGCCATAGCCCAACAAATGCATCAAAAGGGCTGATGGCCTCCCTTGGCCATAGCCCAACCTATTCAACAAGGGTCTTGTGGCCTCCTTTGGCCAGAGACCAAACAACAAGGGTCTTGTGGCATCCTTTGGCCAGAGACCAAACAACAAGGGTCTTGTGGCCTCCTTTGGCCAGAGACCAAACAAAAAGGGTCTTGTGGCCTCCCTTGGCCATAGGCCAAACAACACAAAAACAGCACAGGATTCAAAGCCCCAAGCCCTCCAGATCTACCTGTGAAGGAGTAACATTTACTCCACTAAAACTACGGGTATTGACTAGTCTGAAGTGGTAGGAGGTTTGAATACAGTACAAACTCTTTTAAATTCTCCTAAATTAAATGAACAAATAACAAAAGACAACAATGGGAACATTGCACCAAACAATTACATAAAAACACTTGGAATGCTTTGGTTTTTAAAACAGAAGACTTTCTCTCACAAGTGTATAAAGAAGTTGATATAACAGACATTTACTTATGGACAGACAGTCAAATTTGTCTAACATGTGTGACCAACACAGATACAACTTCTTGCAAAAATATATTTGTGAAAAACAGACTGTAAAGAACTGCCTTAAAAAGACTATTGGGACCAAACATCTACAACTTTTTGAACTCATGACTATTCTGTCAGAAATTGAAAATGTTGTCAACAACAGACCATTAACTTATGTGGGAGATGGTATTAATGAGCCAGAACCTCTCACACCAAACCACCTAATTAAGGGAGAAACAGTAAACATGTTACCAGAATCTGAACATAACAGTACAGAGGATCCAGATTGGGTAATAGGACACAAAGAACTCAACACAAAATACCAACATTTGACACAAATCAAAACTCAATTTATAACAAAATGGAGAGAAGAATACTTAACAAGTCTTAGATAAAGACATAAACAATTAACAAAACAAAATTGGAATGATTCAGTCAAAATTGGGGACATTGCGTTGATACATGACAAGACACCAAGACAACATTGGTCAATGGGAAAAGTCTTGGAGCTCAAAACTGGTGAAGATGAAATTACCAGGGTTGTAAAACTGAAAACAGCAACTGGTGAAACGACCAGAGATATCACATTACTATATCCTTTGGAGTGTGGGGCTAAATTAGAACCATTACCCGAAGGGATGGATCAGGATACTATTGGGGAGGAATCTCTCAATGTACCTGATGTAACTCAGATTAAACCAGACAGGCCTCAAAGAAAGACTGCTTTGAAAGCCAGAAAACTTTTACAAGAAAAAATTAAGATTGGTGACTTATAAACCTTACACAAATTGAGCAAAGTTAAAATATTTAATAACTTTACTTTAATTCCATAAATTTCCTATACCTAAAGGGAGTCAAACTGATTGACATAACTTTAACGAAACTTGAGAAGTTGGCCTCTTGAACTTTCATATTTAAATAGGTCTTGAGTAACCTTTCTCTTCCTAAATTCCGATTTCATTCTTTTCAATCCATTTCATATGGTTTAAAACACACAGTTTATCAAAAAATTTGATCTATAACATACAAATTTTTCTCCGGCCCCCCACCCAGTATATGGAAAAACTATACGCGCTTACAACATGGTATCGTATGTGATACCTTTACTTCATAATTAAATATAAATTATTAATTAATTGAATTAAATATCTATACAAAATTGCCTCGGGATTGGCGACATAGCCTAATGGGAATGAGATGATTGCCATACATACATAGAACCCGTATGTAGGCGTCGGGTCTGCATAACCACGAGAAACATTTATTTCACGTGAACAAAATTTTCCATTGCTGACTCATGTAAAATACAAGAGAGAAAGAGTCAACAACCTTTGCCAAATCAGCAATTTATACTAAAATATGAAGATATATTAAAGGAGTGGCCTCGGGGCTGTTTATGTGCAGCGAACGCTTTAAACAGGGAAGATGTGCTTTTGTCTTCCCTGAAGTTCTGAGTGAATTCCTTATGATAAACTACAGGATAGGCCTATACCTTAAAGTGTTTATATTGTGACTGCCTATATTAATTACATCAAGTTAATTCGTCGCGTAACTCCATCGTGGCGGCCCTACACCGAAAAAGATCGTAACGCCCTACATCGAAGCAAACCAAGGACCCAGCAAAATTAAGGTGGGACAATTTCTTTTCGTTCACATATAGGCATCTAAAATCCCGACGCTAAAATTACCATAAACAATTAAATATAAAGAGGTCCTTTAAAGACCTACATATTCATAACTCTCTAACGAAAAAACATAGGGCTTTTGTCGTTTAACTCTCCACTGAAATCTGCTGGAAATTTCCAACGGATGAGGGTATCAGGCAATCAACCCATAGCCCTATATAGTTTTTTCACACGAATACAAGCATTTTATATTTCATAAATTCAAATATCGAAATCTTTCTTTATATACATATATTATCCAATTAAACTATAGCGGCTGTTCTAAGCTATGCATGAAAATACATCTTCAATAACTCAGCCTAGTCATGGATATTCGAATAGAGTCAAATAGTGAATTATCAAATCAAATATATATATATATATATATATATATATATATATATATATATATATATATATATATATATATATATGCTATAAAAGAGACCATATTACATAAATTTTATATTTTAGAAGTACAAACATCAAATTTTAATTTCCACCTTCGCCATGACTTCTTTCCACAGTAGTAAATAACAAATTATTAACCTTAAGTTTCTGTAACCCAGTAATTGCAATTGTCTTTTTATTTTATTCCTCCTTTGTCTATAATTGAAAATTTACTCAGTTACTATTTCATAAGAGAATCAACACCTATGAGCTTAAAGAATATTTTCTTGGCTTATGTCAAATCAGATAAGTTTACCAACAGTATATAACACACACACACACACACACACACACACACACACACATATATAATATATATATAAATATATAAATGAGTGTGTGTGTGTGTGTGTATTATATACTGTTCGTAAACTTATCTGATTTGAAATAAGCCAAGAAAATAACATATATATATATATATATATATATATATATATATATATATATATATAAAACATACATTATATATATAGATGAAACATACATACATATATATATATATATATATATATATATATATATATATATGAAACATATATATATATATATATATATATATATATATATATATATATACATATATATATATATACACATATATAATGTTATGTTATAATGTTATAATGTTTCAGACCAACAAAGACCCTAGGATCCACTCATGGCTGGTCTACCTAACTGTGTTCGTAATCGTGTATTGTGTATGTCCTCCGTGGTGGCGGAGGGGACCTACAATTTTACGTGGGTTCCGAACCACAAGAACATAAGAAACTTATTTAAAAACTGCCGGTAAATTGGCAACGACCAATTTTTACGAAACTAAATAATTATCAATTTAAAAATAATTAATTATCGGTTTAAAACTAAAGATAGAATCTCTCGGTCCAGAGGAGCAAGTCATAATAGACTACTCTCCACAAATGTTACATTCTATATCTATTTATAAAGGACATGCAAATATATCAGATCCAAAGAATCCAGTCAATTTCATTACGGTATCCATCAAGTCACGGTCCATATCGATTGCGGACCAAGTCAAAATTTACAACCATATACATTATCAATTTAAAAATAATTAATTATCGATTTAAAACTAAAGATAGAATCTCTCGATCCAGAGGATCAAGTCATAATAGACTACTATCCACAAATATGTTACACTCTATATCTATTATATAACGGACATGCAAATATATCAGATCCAAAGAATCCAGTCAATTTCATTACGGTATCCATCAAGTCACGGTTCATATCGATTGCGGACCAAGTCAAATTTACAACCATATACATTACAATATATACACATACGAGGAAAAGTGTAGGTGTGGCTGTAAAGACTGTACAGTAATGTAGAAATGTGTGTGCACCCATTATGGGTCTCCCATTTAAAGGTGTTTGTGGGGCAAGTGAAGATCATGAGTTTTTCAATACCTCACAGTACTATGGGGGGCACCGCTCGGCAGAGGAATCTCTTTAAATGGGGTGTGTAAGGACAGAGAGTATCCCCTAACCCAAGACGCTGCCTCCCTATATCCCACAACACTTGTGGGATATATATTATATATATATATATATATATAATATACAGGGTGGGCCGTAAGTTTCCATACATAGGAAAAATAAACATTTTTTTATGGACAACCATTTTTATTTATATAATATGCTCTACATGGTTGCCATTGTTTTGAAAACACATTTCAATACGTGTTCCCCACTGTTGATGAACACGCATTAGCACAGTTGACGTTATGCTTGTAATGGCGTTGGTGATACGTTCCTTTAGATGATTTATGTCTCGTATCTTTTCCTGATACACCATGGCCTTCAAGTGCCCCCAAAGATAGAAATCAAGGGGGGTGAGATCTGGGGATCTGGGAGGCCACTCCACAGGACCACGCCGACCAATCCAAGCATCCGGAAACTGCTGATCCAAATACCGACGCACGTGAAGACCATAATGAGGTGGAGCTCCATTTTGCTGGAAGTAAACTGGGAAGTTACCTTCCTCGTTTAGCAGGGATGGGAAAATCTCTTCTTGCAACATGTTAAGATACCTTTCGGCATTAAGATTTCCACTGACAAAAATTGGTCCAATAATTCTGTCACCCCATATCCCGGCCCACACCATCACTTTACCGGCACCTTGCATCTTCGTCGGACTCAGCCAGTTAGGGTTAGCATTACTCCAATAACGTATGTTTTGCCGATTAACCTCTCCATTGACGTAAAAATTTGCTTCATCAGTAAACAAGATCTTACGTCAAACGCATATTCTTAGGTATCTGAAAC